>JAUELU010000085.1:594114-619863 GCA_032357145.1 Evasterias troschelii | reverse complement strand
CTCAATTGGTCGTCGAAGTTGCGAGATAATAATGGAAGAAAAAATACCCTCGTCACACAAAGTTGTGTGCTTTCAGAATGATGTTTGATTTCGGGACCTCAAAATCTAATGAGGTCTCGAAATCAAACTAGTTGAAAATAACTTCTTTCTCAAAAACTACGTTACTGCAGAGGGAGCCGTTTATCACAATGTTTTATACTATTAACAGCTCTCTATTGCTCAAGTAAGTTTTTATGTTTACAATTATTTTCAGTAATTACCAATAGTGTCCACTGCCTTTAAAGTGTGTGTTTTTTGTGTGGTAGCCCTGTAGGACGCCATCAGTCTCAGTTGCACTGCACTGCATTTGCACTGCTACGCGTTGTGTGTAACGGGAGGAGTCCAACCTTGGTAAGATGGAGCTACCTCCCGGTTGATGCCCTGCCTATAGTGCCTAAAGGGCACTTGTGCCTTCAAATCTCTTACCATTTTTCTGTTCGAAGTTGCTCCGTATCCTTGCCGAGAGTTGTTCGTGCACAACTGACAACTTTTTGTAATTAGTGCTTAAACAAAACATAAATTTTCCTCTTGAAATACAACCAGCGGAACACGGTCCGCCATTTTATGCAGTCAAAAGTTCTACAAAATAGGAATGTGTTGTTCTGTTATGAAACTACTCAAATGCACACATTTTCAAAGGATATTTATGTGAATCATCATTCTCTACTTCTTTCCAACCACATTCTTTTTTAAACAAACGTGTTTTTTTTTTAAAGCAAAAACTGCAGTGGCTCTTTTTAACTGCATCACTCACACACATGAAAAAAATGGCATTTTGACATGCAGCGTACGCGCTTTCCTTCCATTTATTACGATTTGGGTTCTATGCGGATTCCTAATTAACTGTAGTCTGCTGGTCTGAGACTGGTTAATTACCTGTCAGACTCCTATAGCTTCAGGGGTTCGGATAGTCAAATGGACTAGTGACACACACAAATGAAAAATAAGTTCAACTTGATCAAAACATGATAAGATCTTGCCATGAAAAATCAGCCCGTGTCTACAGTTGTTTGTTGCGTTTTTAAGATGTTTCTTAAAAAGGGTCTGAACTGTTATCATTACAGGAGGATGAGTTATATTGAATGTAATAAATTACATAACAATACCTTCATATAAGTGAATCGAAAAGCATGGTTTATACTTTTGGTAATTACTGACCATAAAAACTTACTTGGTAAAGAGCGTGCGCAGGAAAGCTGTTGATATTATCCAACATTGTTAGAAACGACCCTTTGTAATAATGTAGTTTTAGAGAAAGAGGTAAATCTTTACCAACAAATTTGAAACTATGAAAGGCTTAGGCATCTGAAAACACAATTCTATGCAACAAGGTTGTTTTTTTTTCTTTCGTTATTTTCTCGCAACTTCGATGACCAATTGAGCCCAAACTTTCACAGGTTTGTTGTTTTATGTATTTGTTGGGATTCACCAAGTGAGGATACTGGTCTTTGACATTTGCTAAACGTTTACTGGTGCATGCCGTTTTAGTTAATTCTTAAATAAACTAGGTCTGAGACTAATACAAGATGGAGGTTACTTGTCCTATGTGCGGTCTTTTTCATATCAAGGCCTGAAGCCCACACCCACCTAGTTATGCCATTGGACATCACATGCACGCAAGTCTTGTCACAATATTTTTCCAAGTATTTTGAAACCCAATTGAAAAACAGTTGATATGAACTATTATCGGGCTTCTATATTTGTTTAAAATACTTTGTCAACAATGCTGTGAAGGAAAACCCCCACATATTTTGATTGAATTGTCTCCAGTTCAGTTCATGCTTCAAGCGATGCCTGAGTAAATGTGAAGTAATCAGTAAGGTCTGGATGGGATGACTGAATGAAACGGTTGTGTAATTAGCAATTGTGCATTGCACTCAATTAGTGGCGCAAATGAGGATGTATAAACTGAAGACGTACTTGCAGCTGTTTTCTTAGTGAACAAACGTGAAGCGATGTTAATTTTAGGGGATTTAAAGAAGCATTTTGTCGTTCTATAGTTACTTGTGAAGGACATGTTTGAAGGCATTGTACATTTAGAATTATTCACTGCATTTAAATTGCTCCCCTTTGGCAATTGTGTCAATATTTGTGGCCTTGCTTCAACCGACTTAGTTTAGACTTCCAGTCAAAGCTGGACTTATACAGCCTGACCGTTTACAGATCTACCAAAATTCAGTCGGATTTAAAAAATCCTATAAATTATGGAAATGTTTATAACTTATAAGCTTGGAAGTTCTTTTTTTTTTGTAGGAAAAGATTATTGGATTGATTGAAGTGATGGGATTATTGGTGGGATCTATGCCGAGGAGTGCTAAGACACAGAATAGAAATTTCATGTCAACAGCTTATCCTCTTTAAGATTTGAAACCTGTTTTTGAATCTTTGGACTTGCTCGTTATACTGACTTGTTTATGTTTCCCTTTTTTCTTCTTTTTAGATTCGTGTAAATAAACTATTCTTTGGCTAATGTGGAATTTTCAATGTTTGCTGTTGATTAAGCATGAACAAGTGAGACTATAATTATTGAACATGCGTATTTTGATGTGCCCTAATAACAAACTCTCTTTAAAAAGATACAAATATATTATTGATTTCCCCCCCCCCCCACAATATTTGTTGTTTATTTTAAAAAAATCAAAAGTCATGGCAGAGGCCGATTACAAAAAAGAAATTTCAATAAATTAATGCTTCTGTTTATAAGGAGCAAATGTGAACAAAACCCAATAGACATTAACAAGGTCAATGAGCAGAAAGACAACTTGAATCAGAACTGTGATAGGCTAATCAAATGGTTCACTGCAGCTCAGAGCTGCTAGACAAGTATAACAGAAAACAGAAATGGTATCAAGGAAACACTGATTTATGTATAAGTAAGGTGTTTATGCAAACGGTATTGACGGACTGAATACCTTCATCAGTAATGCTTAACTGGAATGGAATATGAACATTTGAAAAAAAAATCAAAAATAAGAAGAAAAAAAGACTCAAGGCCAAGTTAAGGACATTTATTTCGTACTAAGAATTCAGGGAAAAGAAACCGTTAAGATCTGATTACAAATTATAATCAAATAACAAAAAGAGGCCTTCGCTTGGATGTTTTGAAGATGGTGACTTATATGTATAGGCCTAGACTTAAAGGTGACTCTGAAGCATCAAACTTGGAAAACGAAACCAGAGATGTGTTTTTATCGGCATTTGAGTGTTTTTACATGGAATATTTCAAGTTAGCAGTTGACAATTATCGATTTAGTCATCTGTAGGTCTTAGGCTTGTCTGCCGTCTGGAGCCATGTATAGGTAATGTGCATTTAATTGTCATGTACTTGTCTACATGCATGTACAGTATTTGTCGACGTTTTTTTTATCGGCGTCATTCTGAACTCGGCAGTCTGTAAAAGAAACCTTAAACTGTCGGGAAGAAATTGAGGATGTGCTTCTGCAAACACACACTCTCTAAAACAAAAGTGTCATCAAATAAGACATGATGTAGTTTTATCTTGTAGAGCTTTATATTTTTATCACGTGAAACATTACCCAGGGCTGTATATTGTCTCAAGTTTCCGAAATGGTATTTCGTTCGGTTGCTGTTTGAATTAGAACAAAATGTAGGTCTCAATGAAGCTATCTCTCCGCTAGATAAGGGCAAATGGGTGCCTGTCGCTGGCCAAACGATGCTAACTGTTTACCAGCCCAAATGACCGATGTACAAAAAAGGAACACCCCCCACACACACACACAGTTTATTTTTTGCAGTAACTGTGTGGACATTCCTTTTTTCTATATACTTTTCTTTAGAAAAATCCTTTTCCTCAACACTGTAAATGATACTGTGTGGACGTGTTTATGTCCACATAGTGTTTCAAGTTCATACATTATGTGGACCTCTTTTGTTATCAGGCAGGTCCACATCTAGTATGAAGCGTTAAAACACACACAAACACAACATTATGGACCCGGTTTGGGGGGTCCTGCTATTGTTGATCTGTTATTCCCATTTCTGCAGAATTCTCTAGTAGGGTCCAGGTTGAACAAAGTATTCCCTTGTGGGTCCATCATTCCATTGTGTAAAAGACCCCACAAAGGTACTCCCGTAAGCTCACGTGCACACACACCCGGCTCTGTGTTGCAGTCACACTTTGGACATTCCTTGGTTCTGCACTCATGTAAGGAAATCCCGTTCTTCATCACTGTAAACAAAAAAGGACACTTTGTGGACGTGTGTAAGTCCACATAGTGTTTCAAGTCCCTACATTATGTGGACCTCATTTGTTCTCAGGTTCACACTTAGTATGTGCCGTACACCGGGCTCTTTGTTCTCCCACTGGTTTTGTACACGAAAGCAAAGCGAGGACTGTCTGCTATGTCATTTTGCCAAATCCCTTTTGTTAAGGTTCTCGGTTTAATGCACAGACATGTTCACACAAACTCAAAACATGGCCTCGATCATAGAGTCTTTCTATAAGGGGAGGGGGAGGGGACTGTGCTATATAGGGTCGAAATCGTGAGGCATTTAGAAAACAAAATTGCAAGTTTCCATGTCATGCCCCAATTCATTTCTGATCAGATTTCCCAGCAGATACAATTCCCTAACAAGATCTCACCATGAAGGCGTGAAACCTTGCATGGTGCGGGAAATGAAAAACATTGCTAGTTTGTGGTTGTTATCAATGACATTATTTTAAACATCTTAAGACAAGTTCAATCAGTCCTTATAGACCGTCATGAATAAAAACGGCACACAAATTAATTTACAATGTTTTCACTCAACTATAAGGAAACTTGAGTTCACTTGGGATTAAACATATTTTAATTGTATCAACATTTTCTTTTTGAACTGTACACTTTTCCGGTGCTTTTCAGAAAGATTCTAGAAAGGCCCCATCACGTCATCATCGATGTTACGTCATATGTGGGAGCTCCGTTTTGTATAGCCGCTTTGTCGCAGCATGGAGGTATAACAAAGAAACCTCCCACAAATGACGTAAAAATATTGTCATTTTGACGCAAGCTGTCAACGGCAGAAGTGTTGCTAGTTTTTCAAAACCTTGATTTTATAAAACCTGTTTTTATCAAGCCTGACTGCTCATGATGTTTTTAATTTAAAAACCTATTTTTAAAAAGTGGTAACAGCGCACCACATGCTTGCTGGCTTGGGTTGGCAAACTGTTATTTTTTGTGACACGATCAAGGCAAATGAACGCCACAAGTCGTTCATTTTCTGCGGTGAAAAAAATTGTAAACATTATTTGTTTTCTTAAATGATTGAAATATCACTTTGAGTTTTGAGGAGTGTTATTTTTGGCGCTACTCAGACAAAGTTAAAGGAGGAGTGCAGAGGAGAAGCGATTGTAGTCACACTTTTTATAAGCGATAGTCTGCCGTTTGAAATGTCAAGAGTTCATATAGTTCTCCTTATATACAACATTTCTTCCTTCCCAGAAGAGAATTGATTACATTTTTGTCATTTTTTCAACCTCAGAGTAGTGTTTTCTTAAAAACTTAACTAATACAGCAAGGGAAGAGAAGCAAAAGAAAGGGAACCACAGGTCAACCTGAAACCATACAAAAACCCTTTTCAAACGAGAACATTTTTACCAAGGGTTCCTTGTTAAAATTTTGTATGGTTGTTAAAATCTTATACAAAATGTACCTCCTGTGAAAGGACAACAATTTTGGTACATTCCATGGTTCCTTGTCAAATCTTCTCAAACATAAAAGTGTTTCAACATGCAGCATTTTGGTAACTATAAGTCCTTTTGTATACTGTATGCTTTAAGAAAAAAATGATGAACTTGCGGGTAACTAATGAGCCCTTTGGTAACTATAAGCTTTAAGAACAAAAATGGTAAACTTGCGGGTACAACCACGTATATATTTCTTTTTGGAGGAGTGTTGGCTCGAACAGTACTCTGCTTACTTTCAGGGAAAGATAATGAGTTACACTGAAGACGATTACAGTATACTGTGCGAAACGTCGTGTCAAGACCACATTTTGTTCTTCTCCGAGCCAACACTTCTACAAAAGAGTTTTTATACACAGGGTTGTACCCGCAAGTTAAAGGCACTGAACACGTTTGGTAACTGTCAAAGACCAGTATTCTCACTTGGTGTATCCCAACATATGCATAAAATAACAAGCCTGTGAAAATTTTGACTCAATTGGTCATTGAAGTTGCAAGAAAATGACGAAAGAAAAAACACCCTTGTTGTACAAATGAGTGTGCTTTCAGATAAGAATAAAAGGCTTCTGGCCAGAAGTCTTTTACTATTTTAGTGAGAAATTACCTCTTTCTCAAAAACTACGTCACTTCAGAGGGAGCGGTTTCTCACAATGTTTTATACTATCAACAGCTCTCGTTGCTCGTTACCAAGTAAGTTTTTATGATAATATATATTTTGAGTAATAACCAAACGTGTACAGTGCCTTTAACTATTTATACATTACCTTATCATCCGCACCATGCCAAGTCTCAAACAGCACATGCAGCATTCGGTTACGTCGGCTTGTTAAAATAATTCGAGTTGTTTTTTCAATTAAATGTTTTGCCATTACTCTCAAAGTTCGATCGAAAATGGACGGGGAAAAAACCCTGTGTCCGTCCATTTTTAATGACAATTTTAGGGTGATTTAAAGGGTGTTTGTTACATTGGTATAACTTGCATAATTTACATCATTGGTAAACAAAAAGTTCATGGGGGGAAACTCCCTTTGAAATAGTTTTGCTTGAAATGCTGTAGTTTTTGAGAAATGAGTAAAAACAATTTGTTTTGATCTCATGAGTGAAAAACTCAATGTTTGAAAACAGTGAAAACACTTTTTTCCCCACGTTTTTTTTCCACAGATTCACACATAACTTACATGGTATAAAGATGGTCATGATGGGAAATTCTCTTTGAAATAGTTTTGCTTTTAAATGCTACAGTTTTTGAGAAATGGGTAAAACAGTTAGTTTTGATCTCACGAGTCGAAATATCGATGTTTGAAAACAGTGAAAACACTTAAGGTTTTCCCCTACTTTTTTCTGGTGATTGCAATGACCAATTGAGCTTAAACTTTTACAGGTTTGTTATTTCATGTATATGTTGGGTCGCATCCAGTGTGGATACTTGTCTTTGACAGTTTCCAATGTTACAAATGTGCTTTAACAATAACAGCATTAAAATAAACTAAAATTATTTTCAGTATAAGCCTGCATGTCCATTCTCATGACGGAATACTTTTTGGATAGTTTCAGTTAGATTACTAACAACCATTGGACAAATTGTAATTCGACGGTCACGTGATATTTATGGTCTAACTACCGCTAATCATCGGCAGATGGTTTCGCAAAAAAATGTCAAATAAAAGATTGAATCTTTCCAAAATCTATAAAATTAGCAATTTTATATGGGTCAAATTTAAAAAAAATAAGTAGGCCTAAATAAATAAAAGATCAGACCTATCGACTTTGATGAGAAAAAAGCTTCCCCCTTGGTCAGAAATTATGAGAAATTTGATTGAAAAGTTAACTTTTTCCGGTCAGGAAACCCCATTATGCTGTACCATTCTTGCAACCATGCATTGGCTACAAATCCAACCCTTATGTAAAATTCATATTGTATAAATGGACAGGTGTAGGTCTTGAAGGCTGTCCAAATTCATGTCACACTGATGTCATCTGCCATGCACCATTATTCATCGCGTGCTCTGTTTCACAAGACTGTGTTTTCACAAGCTCGTGTTCGAAAAGATTCTGTCAGACACTCTGCATTCTGATGGTCACACCCACTACGGGCAAGTGCGGCATGACTGCAGGACAAGTATCATGGTTTTAGTTTGTGATGTGGGTGAAGGCACGCTGAACAGCGTGTATTTTGTTACTAGCATGAGAGGCGGTAGTCTCCTCCGCAGTGCTGAGCCACACGGACAGCTGTGTGCTTTATCTCAGTGTTTGCTAGCAGGCACTTAGACTAGTTAACCTCCATTTAGTTTCTCGGGCCAAGGCATTTCTCAAGAAATGCGCCTTTTATCAGATAATTTTTCTGTGTGTTTTATGCGAGTCAAGGGTGCGACACTTCGTGCCCTGAAAGTGAGTTGGTTAACGAAGATGTTATGTCCCAGTTGTTGTACTTTCGGAATTGAGCAATCATTTTTGAGAGACTTAAAAGAGAATGAGCTACTGCAATTACCATAAACTGATTTTTTTATGCAATGTATACTCAGTCCTTCTTCCCAAGTCTTGATGGGGGAAAAAACCACAGACATATTTCTCGGGCAGTATTTCTTTCTTGTTCTCTTGCAGGACTTTACAGAATATGCAGTGATTATCACAAATCGAAATGCAGTATTTTTAATCCCCGGATGCAATTGCATCTATTAAATCCTGAAGTTTGATTAAATTTGGTTTGAATAATCAGCAGAAGGAAAGATAAAGGAGTTAGTTTTGTTTTAAATAATTGCCTCTAAGATGAGTTTGTGATGAGTTGGTGATGATTTTCTACAACCCCCTTCTTTTTGTTTACTTTAACCGTACCACCAAAACCCTTTGGGACGTTACCAGTAAACATGCTTTACGTATGGATCAGCCGTATAAATAATGTCTTTGTTTATCATACAAACTGCATTTGAATTGCAGCAGATAAAAGGCCGAGGTAAATTCATATTGAAAAAGGTATAGCCTTTTAAATGTTAAAACAATTACGTTTTCATCTATTGATTCGTCAAGGTAGTGCTGATTTAAAGACACAATTTTAAACAAAGATTCGATAAAAGTCACTAGTGAAAATTTCAGCTGAATACAGTGTCTCCTTGCTGAGAAAAGGGAAACAATTTAAGGTGTTTTGCACAGTATTTCGTATCCATCCACGTTTAGCGAGGTGACAGCGTGTACCAACCGCATCTCTGGCTGCAACATTTGCGAACGGACACCAACCCTTCTTGGAACCGTTTTTCAGATTCGAATGTTTTGGGGTGATATCCTTTATTACTTGAAAGGGAATCCTTTCTCAAAAAGCTTATCAACAGCTGCAGTGCTTCTCACCAAATAAGTTTTCATGGATATTATTGTTTTGGATAATGTACCAATCTATATCCCCCCTTTAAGCGTAAAAGTAGCTGAGCACAACAAACTTTGCTTCAGAATAAGGTTACCAGCCAAAATATCATGTCACATACATGTGACTGGTATCCTGCTTAGTTTTTCTAAGCAGAACATGTTCAAGTTCTATGCAGTCATTTGCTGAAGCAGCTCTCATATGTCTCTCGACGGGCCCAATTTTACAGAGCTGCTTGTTGACAAAAAACGTATTTGCCTAATCATTTTCTGCGCGGCAAAAATAAGCAGGACACCAGTCAGAAATGGTACATGTGCTGTATTTTGATTGGTAACCTTATTCTGACAGGGAAAATGGTTTTGTGATGAGCTACGTTTTGTGCTTAAGCAGCTCTGTGAAATTGGGAGCAGGGCTGAAATCACTACATGCCTTGATGGCTCTCTTAGCCAATGGTGGAGCATCCATGTTTCGACAACGTCGCACCGAACATATACTTTGGAATTCACCACAATACGAAAGCCGTGTGCTTCACTCTCTTCAAGCATAAACTGAAAACACACTTGTTGTTCACGCTTGCCTTTTCCACTATCGTAAAGTAATTTTTCTTCTTGACCGGCGCCTTTGATTGTCTCATCTTTCATTGTCTCATCTTTCCTTTGGGAACTTAATGTCGTCCATCAACAACGGAAATGACCTGACAAAACAAACAGCCCGGGCCCCTGTTGACTCAAAGCTCAGTCTTTACTTGCAGTTTTAATTATGTATAGCTCTTTAGTAGAGCAGAGTGGCAACTTAACTTTCAAATGAAGCGTTTCTGAAAAACTCAATTAAGGCTTGTTTATACATGTATGATTATTGCATTTTAATGTGGATGAATGAAATATAAGTGATGCAGTGATGCTAATAATAAATCAATGAAAATTTTCAGTTTGAAGTACTTTAGTCATAAATAATTAATAATTTGTTCTGGAAGTCTGCTTTAGTTGGCTCTGGGAAATAATGAAACCCGAAAGAACATGGTATATATGTAATATATCTTTCCCTTAAAATGCAAATTCCAGCAATCCTGGATCATCAAATGTCATAGGAACAAACTGAGGGCCTAGGAAAACATCTATAATGTGAGCCATGGTGAGTGTTGAGTGATTTGAAAACAATGTCAACGCATGAGAAAGGAGCATTTTTACCAAAAGCAAAACTGGCACAATTAAAGGATTTACTAAATTTCTCCTCAGTTTGATTATGGTACAATTGATCTTTTTAATAGCTGGCCCCAACCTTTGGGAAAACTATTCCCATCGACATCAGGGACGCCCCATCTCTCATCATACCTTTACATGATGTCCTTACACAATAATTCTCAAATATGAATAACCAGTTTTTCCTTTTCTTGGTAAGATTAGTCGTAAACCATTATTAACGATAACTCAACTGGCGGTCTGAAAAGGTGAGCTCTAGACTGCCTGCAGACAAGTTAGTATAACCCGTGTGGAAAGAGTTTGAGTGAACCTGATCAGAGCCATTACATGGAAATGCGAGATTGATGGCATTTTGCGTGACTATGAACAGCTGGCATTATATCGTATGACCTTTTCATGTTTCTCCCAAAGATTGTCCTTCTTATGTAATTACAATGTAGTTAAAAGCAGGGTGTACTTTTGGTAATTACTCCACAAGTTAATGACCATCAAACCTACTGTACTTGGTTAAAGAGCTCCTGATTGCTAAAACGTCATTTTTTCAAAGGGGTTTCTTTCTATTAACGACGTTTTATAATATCAACAGCTCTCCAGTTCTCTTTACAAAGTTAGTATTTATGGTTATAAACGTGTGGAGTAAGTTTAATTGCTGTATTTTAAGATGTTGTTCGTGGTTGATACCACAGAAAAACAGCTCATAATTCCATTTGGCTCTGAACGCTCAATAAATGACCAATTGAATACTTAATTTGAATCAAGACCATGCCCTTATCGATGCTTAAGTGTATGACCAAGATTCCTGCGATATCTATTTTGTATGCAAAGTTATTCTTTCACCGGTAATCAGTATTAAAAAAAATACATATATATATATATTTTGGGGTCTTCTCTGTGATTATGTTTGCTTGTTGCTGAATAAAGCAAATTTGAGAAGTAAAAAGTACATAAAAAGAAAGAAAACAAATCCTTTTCTATATAACGCTTTGATCTCTCGAACACTTTACAAATACATTTAGCTCCATTGAGTTCTAATCGACGGGGGCATTTAAAGGGAGTTTATACTTTTGGTAAATGTCAAAGACCAGTATCCTCACCTGGTGTATCCCAACATATACATAAAACAACAAACCTTGTGAAAGTTTAAGCTCAATCGGTCATTGCAATCACCAGAAAAAAAGTGGGGGAAACCTTAAGTGTTTTCACTGTTTTCAAACATCGATTTTTCTACTCGTAAGATCAAAACTGTTGTTTTACTTTTTTCTCAAAAACTGTAGCATTTAAAGTAATTTCAAAGGGAGTTTCCCATCATGACCATCTTTATACCAAGTAAGTTATGTGTTTATATTTTATATTATATATTATTTTATATTATATATTATTTTATATTATATATTATT
Organism: Evasterias troschelii; assembly: GCA_032357145.1. Classification (NCBI taxonomy): domain Eukaryota; kingdom Metazoa; phylum Echinodermata; class Asteroidea; order Forcipulatida; family Asteriidae; genus Evasterias; species Evasterias troschelii. Next base: position 608,193 of record JAUELU010000085.1, on the reverse strand, counting down.
TTATATTATATATTATTTTATATTACATATTTTTTTATATTATATATTATTTTATATTATATATTATTTTATATTATATATTTTTTTATATTATATATTTTAACATTTATATTTTTACTCCAACCAATGTTACAAAGACGAAACAACTTCACAGGATGCTTATCACAACTACCGGATACAAATTACACAATTTATTTTTCGGGTCATTGGGTCAATAGACTGTGCAAGTCTCGCGCGCATGTGAACTTCCGGGACCATAGTGGTCCAAAACATGTAGTTTTACGTGGGTGAGATTTTGTTTCTTCAATTATTTTAGTTTAACGTAGTTTATGACCTAGAAAATTATACTTGTTGTTGGGAATGTAATACTAAGTGATAACAAAATATGAAAGTAAAACCAACTCAACAAAAAAAACCCGAGAATTAAACTTGACCTCAGCTTCCGGTTTTTGCAAAAGATTTATAATTTTGTGCTAGACTCCGATCATAAAACTTATGTAAACGCTTGCTTTGGATGCGCGATTATAATCGCCAGATGCTGTAATTGCAAACGAACCCTTTTCATTGTAGTCTATGGTTGTTGGTGCGTCAGCATCCTCTAAACTGAGATACGGGTCAATTTTAAACTTGTTTGATCATCACGTGAGGGGATTCTTAAAAGTTAACATCAAATAAGCATCCTTGTCCCAGAGTTTTAAATTTTTCCAATAATAATTAACACACTTTTGTGTATTTTTTTCAAAAGCTAAAATTAAATTTCATAAAATTGTTATGATTTATTTTTGTTGTTAAGATTCTGTCATGAGATATAATTTAAAACCAAGATTTGATGTCAGAAATTAAAATGTTCTTCGTTTGTCGTGTTTTCTCGTTCGGAAACGCGCGAGACTTGCACAGTCTATAGGACCGTACCTTTGAAGCTTTCCCCAAGTCCTGATAAATACTGTTAGAGTTTGTATCTGCTGTATTGTTGTATACTTTCAATTTGTTCATAGATCCCCACTTGTATCATAGACCCTATAGGCATAGTGCCCACAATGCCTAACGGATAATTCGACCTGGTGCATTGTCATTCAATTTGAGGAACACTGTCACACTCATTTTTGTTAGTAAATATGTGATAACTTATTTACAGAGATCCCTCTGTAACACGATCTTTAAACTGAGATGAGATTCAAATTCAATTTTAACATTTTGCCCGTTTTGCGTTAAGTTTCCCTAAATTTACATCGAACTCGCCCAAGAAATAAATAGCTGATACACCCCTGTAGTAAGATGATGATCGTTCCTTCAGGCTTGGCTTATCTTGTTATAGCAAAATTGCGTATTTTGTTGTGAGGTGACACAGAGAGACGCAACAACCTGTTGCAGGGAATGGACACTCTTCATTACCGACGCCTACATTTGTGGGTAAAGGTTGGGTTGTTTCAACGATATGCGTATTTTGGGGCAAAATTATAAAGAAAGATACAATAAAAGTCGCATGTGAAAGTTTCAGCTGAATAAAAGTGTTTATTTGCTAAGAAAGGAGCAGAAGAATGCCACGGTATTTTCATTATAACGTCGAATCCATCAACGTTAAGTGAGGTGGCAGCAACCGCGTCCGTGGCCCACAGCATGCCCGGACGGACACCAACAATATAGACATATGAGAAACAATTCAAGCATGAATCGTTCTTCAGATTTAAACGTTTTGGGGGTTGAAATATTATCCAAACCATATTTATTTGTGTTGCCATGGATTGTCAGGAAAGTGAACTTAATCACCATACTAGATAAGAACTCCATGGAGAGAAGACAAGGAAGGAAGTTTTAGTTTCAGATGTGGGAGGGAAACCCGAGAGAAATATTCAAGGGGAAAACCCACGCCATCGGGTAGGGACTGAAAACCCAATCCTTGTACTACTCCTAGAGGGATTTGAAGTGGGGTCTTGGATGTGGGAGGCAAGGAAAGATACCACTACATCAACCAAACCGCCCAAAATAATGATTACACGTAGCACAAGAAAAAAAAAACTAAAAACAGGCAACCAATCTTTCCTTCAACCATCTTAACTTCTTTGGAGTATGCAGCACCGGCAGCCAACTGTGCGCACAGATTGCTAACTATTCACATTAACCATCTCTGTCGTCACACAGGTTGGCCAATACTCCTGGGTGATGAGAAGCAATTTTAGTTAAAGTGTCTTGCCCAAGGACACAGTATCACGACTGAGATTCAAACCTACATCTCGATTGTCAGTAGGGGGCCTATACTCGAGTTCGATGCGGTAGACCGCTCGTCTGCAACACGCCTGCAGTGGAATAAATAAATAAGTTTTATAATAGAGAAATTCATTCCTCGGGGTTGTTTCTTTGTTTATTTGTTCGCTTGGTGAGTTGTTGCTGTTGTCGTTGCTGCTGCTGTAGCTGTTGCTGTCGTTTTTATGTTGTTGGGGTATTTGAGAAGTGGATGCACATAGTAGGTTTGTTCTCTTTAAGATTTTTTTTTCGCTATCAACTAGGGATGCATATTATATAATATCTTTCTTTGAAATAAAAAACGGGTAATGAACAGCTGTTTGTGGTCAAATCATTTGGGGCTTGATATGGGGCATGGTGTACCCCCCCCCCCCCCCCATTGTGTCTTCATTGTGTGCTTGTAATCTCAGGAATTCTTTAAAGGATTTTAAGGGGGTGGGGGGTTTCTTCTGTATGAGAGGAGTGTGTTAAAGTATGGGAGCAATGGGGGGGGGGGGGGCGGGGGGATACCCTCAACCCCAAATCGGGCACTTATGTCAAATGTAAAGATGTATGTTGCGCGCGGAAGATACAGGTCAATAATTTCTGCGGACACGAGTTTGTATTCCCGTCGGAATGAATTTGGTTTGGCTTACAGCGGAATACCGTGGCTTCTGCCCCACGGGGAAAATTGTTCGGATGCCTGTATCTGTTTTAGGGATCAATTTTATGGCTGTGTCCGGTGGGTTAAGTATGTTGAGGCACGCACGACGTCCACGAAGAATTGCGCTCGGTGTGTGCTTTGAGATCTAAGAGCTGGATTACAGAGTACAAACACAAGTGGATATGCTCACCTAGGGTTTTGTCTATTGCTGGTTAAATAATCTTGTTGATTGGATCTGGTTTTTAGGAAAATTGACCTACAATGCAGTCATGATGGTTGCTATGGCTTCATGGGTGGACTGATAATGAAAAAATATATATCTAGTTATGACCTATTGTATTAAAAAGACATTACTTTTTAAAATATAACTTTGGAAGGAACTTGATTTTTAGAGATATTTGATTCAAAAGGTGGTTTGTACTCATCAATTGCAGGGAAACAGTGGTTTCGTAAAAGTTTTAACTTCAGCCACAGCTCGATGTGTTTTCGAACTGCTCTTTAACCTTTAAGAAATATTCTATTAGGGTTCAAACATGAGGCCATCATTTACCATTTTTTGCATATATGCCGTAAGTCATGTTGTTTTGGTAAGCAGTTTTCGACTGCTCATGTTCTTGTTTTAGTTTGGAGACTTCTTACCATTTTATCTCTTACTTCTAGACCTGCCCTTCAGAGCACTGTAAACAAAACAGTATGGATGCGTGACTTTGTGAACATCTCAAAGTTAAAGACGCAGGGCACGATTGAAGGCAAATTTGACGGTCAGAAATCAATTGTTGAATTGATTTTTCGTGTTTTCATGTTTGACAAAAATTAATGAAGTCCGGGCCAACCTTTTAATCCTTAGATTGTGACTCGAAGAAACCTGTACGAAGAAACCTACACAAGTCATGCTAAACACAGTGTGCGTATAGGGGCACATACAGGGTGCGTTGTACTAGCTTGCCCGGGTTGCGTCGACCTTGGTGCGCTCACCCGGGTGAGCCCCGGACAAGAGCTTACTGAATGCCAACTTCCCCCATCAGCCGATCGGAACTACTTTCATTGTGTGCATGACATTCGAAACTTTTTGCGGATTCACGAACTAATTAAAAAACTACTTTATGCTCACAAAGTCCCCGTTTGTAGGGTGAAAATGAGCAACGTTAAACTAGTTTAGAAGCCCATGTTGATAAAAAAGTTGTCAACTTCAAATTGAAAAAATAATTAATTCTCACCAAGTCGCTGGTTTAAGGGTAAACATGTGCGTCAAACTTATTGAAAATGTCCCGCTAAATTGCAGACAAAAGGGCGGCCATTGAGACAGTTTTTCGTCTTGACAATACGCACCTGGCTGGGTCAGCCCCAAGTAACCAGCTCCACAAGCGGGGCACTTTGGTCTGACCCGGGTGAACCACAACAATGACGTCAAAGCTACTTGAGCGCAGTGGGGTAAGACCTGGGGTGCGTTTTGGCGGCGGTAACCAAAAACTGTTTCGGTTGTTGGTCGTTGGTTCTGCTGTTCAGACTGAACGATAACCGAGTTGTGAGCTCGGTTACCGTTTTGGTTATGACGTCAGAAAAAAATATTGGTTACAGCCGCCAAAACGCACCCAAGGGTCGACCCGGGGAAGCTAATCGAACGCACACAATGTTAAAAGATACAAATGAGTTAATGTCAGGACCCAACATTGCCTCATGTACCAGCCTCATCACTTTGGAGAAAATGGGTACCTGTGAGGGTAGAGTTTGTTGATGTGAATGATTTGCAACGTAATGTACGCCAGTTTGGTTGGGGGTGCTGCATACTCCAAAGGAGCTGAGATGGTTTCAGGAATGCTTAAGGCACTAAACAGGGATTGTAATAGAGTAAGGCGCTTTGATACGAAATTAAAAAGCTCAAAATAAATGCCTACCGATGAAATAGAGAATTTAAATAAAAATGGCCTAACATAGTCACCTAAGCCCATTTTCACTCTTATTTTTACTTGCCACTTCCTTTTGAAATTAAAAGAACAAGTGAAAAGAAAACTTCTTGTCCCTAGATACAAACTATGCCTTGTTTTGTTGGTTCAGCGAAAAAGCTTCAGGCCTCAACTATTTTGCATATTTTAATACTGCTTGTTTTTCTATTTTGTCCATTGCTACTGCAGGTTGCTGAACTCTCCGGTGAGGGAGACTCATTCCCATTGATTACGTCCTCAGGAAGCAGTGTTGGAATGGTAATTTTGTGCTTTATATTCAAAATTTTACTCTCATGCAATATTCTCCCTTCCTTTCTGCTGGAAAATACCCGAAAGAACCTTTAATGCTAAAAAGAAAACTGTAAGATTTGTGTTCACACTTGAATAACTAACCCTGGTAATTTCCCATGAAGTTGTCTTTTTTTAGTAGCCTGCTTAGGAGTAGCGCCCTTTTGAGCACCAGAGCCAGTTCCCAGAGAAATAAAACCCAAGGAAACTCATGGGGAGAGTTATAACTTAACAAGCAATCCAAGGTTGTTTTACACAAAATGCAATTTTCCCTGGAAAGATCTCCCTTAACCCTACTCCCTTGCAGAGGTAGCTATTCCACAGGAAATCTTAAATTCTTAGAGTTATGATAGTACCACAATATTATCAATAACGTGTGAAAAGATCACCCACTTGCCTCCGAAGTTGTCCAGGAAATTCGTCTAGTGTGCAGGGGAAGTGAAATTAAAGAGAATTTACACCTTTGGTAATTACTCTGAAAATTAATAACCATAGATATGTATAAAGTAAAAGCACTTGAGAGCTATTGATACTAAAACAAAAACACTGTTAGAAAAGACCCCCTTTGAGTTTCAGAGAACGAGGTAATTTTTCACCGAAAATTCGAATCTGAGAAAGGCTTTAGGCATGAAGATCTGAAAACACATGTACTGTGCAGGGTGCCTTTTCTTTCATTATTTTTCTTGAAACCTCGCTGAGCAATTGAGACAACATTTTATGTTGGGATCCTCCAAGTGAGGATATTGGTCTTTGACAACGACCAAAAGTATACCCTGCCCTTAAGCAAGACGACCAGGGGTTTCTAACTTGCTGAGAGTAAGTTTCTTCCTGTGGGAAAATTGCATCAAGTGTGAACAAACATGGGGTGGAAGTGGGGTTAAACATTTCCCAGGGATACCATCAAAACATCTTCACTGTGGATTTCACCTAGTTGGATTGCAAGCGCAAAGCTAAACTGCAAATTCTTGGAAGAAAAATATGCGCCGAGAGAAAAGTTGGCCATGCATAACCACTTCAAACATCCACTTTCCCTTTCATGACTGGAGACATCTTGAATTTTGGAACTCACAAAGTGGTTTTTTCCAGACAGCTCATGTTTTTATAACACTACAGACCATTATTTTATAGATGTTGTAATTGCGCCAGTGATAAAGAATATAGATAATTGTTTACACTAGCACCAAAGGTTGATTTATAAGCATGTGTTGTCAGTGCTTTCAGGATCTCGCAAACTGACCTTTCAATCCCGGGGACGCTTGATGGACAGTGACTAAAGACCCCTGCTCTTGAAGCGGGGGTCATTGGTTCAAGTCACACCCGGGTGGATTTTGTCCCGCGGGAAGTTCCGAGAACAGTTTGAATGAAGCACGGAGCAAAGGGTCCATGAAATGTAATTTTTTTAATCCAATCCTTGGAGATGCACCTTTGTGTCCCATTTCTACTTATTTTCAATTTTTAGGGTATTTTGGTGCCTTTGCAAATGCAAATTTCCATATTCATGAGCAAAACTGTGATGTCATGTCAGGCAGAAAACTCAATGTTGCAATGAGTTTATGCACAAAAAGTCAACAGAATTTAGGCTATTTCGCTGTCGGGAACTTCCTTTTCTTTAGTGATTTGTTAATGTGTAAACTCATGGCAGTATGCCAAAGTGAAAACTTTTCTCTCAAATTCTTTTAACAAGCGAATTATGGGGTTCACAATTTCATATTTTCTGTAGAAATAAAACAAGTGTCTTCCTGAAATGACATCACTGCGACAGCGCCCTCAGTCGTCCAGATAAGAGAGGAATTCTTTTAATGCTGACAGAAAAATCACCTTTCAATGAAATTAACCAAATATGGATGTCAATTAGTTTTTATACACATAAGGGGATTAGGAAGTAGCTCAAAATATATTCCTAAGAAATGTTTACTTCGGGGGTCCTTTAACGCAGTGTTTACCGCTCACTGTATGAGTGAAGAAGAAGAAGAAACAAGTCTTAATCCAAGAGGCAATTATTTCGTCTAGGAAACTTGTCACGGTACCCACTGCAAATTTCGGAATTCGGAACCTGCTGTAGAATGGTTGGGCTGTTCGAGACCCCACCCCACGTAGATGGTCTTTCCCGTAGGACTCTAAAACAGCGCTCGTCACACATCAGTGTTAGATTAGAAACCAACACCGAAATAGATAAAAAAAACAAAGACAATAAATATTCCAGTGAATGATTTATTCCTTCAGAATTGTGGTAGTTCGTGGGAGAAAGCGCGCATTGGAGACAATTTTTTATTAATTTTTTTACCACGGAGAAAATGCTTTTTAGTGGAAATATGGTGCTTGGATGTTTGTTCATTTTTATCCGACTGCAAGTTGGGCATGGCGTATTGAGGAGTGATCTATCATGTCAAGATCAGTGTCAATTCAAAGAGTGTTTGCCCGTAGACAGCTACCCCAAACCACAAAGATCAAACCGATATTAATCTTTGGTCGATAGTCAAGATGTTTGATCGGTGTTAGTTTACACAAGGGTTACAAATGAAATCATCCAATTCTCAATCCCAAAAAAGACTTGCAACTAACCGATAAAATTTGGAGCAGGTCTGTGATTTGTCGAGAGTTTTCCTGAGTTTGGGATTTTTTAAGTAACCTCCCTCGGCCTTAAGGTTTTGTGGCTGAGGTGAACCCGCCAATACGAAGGCGAAAGACTCGGCTCTTGTTGGGACCTGAGACCGGTAGACCTTTTGAGTGGTAATTTAAAGAGTTAACAAACCTTTGAAATATAACATCTTATTTGTGACATCCCAAGGCAAACCAGACACTTCTCTGAAATAGTGAAGTGGCATTAAAAGTGGAGACAGCCAGAACACCAACCTTGAGATCAATGTTTATGTTGAGAAAGACTTGCCTTAATGGACCTAAATATTGGCAGGAAGTGCCTTGGGTTTGGCTTACCACATCAGATAGATTCATTTCCAGATCAGGGTAATATTTTGATCCAGTTTTTAGGACTTTTCATTTCCGTACAATCAACTTATTTTCAAAAGAAAGGTAACATGTCATGCTGTTATACATAGAACAGATGTGGGCTAGGGGTTAGAGTTAGACTAGGGTAGGGTTAGAGTTAGGGCTAGGGCTAGGGTTGGGGCTGGGGTTGGAGTCAGCGTTAGGTTAGGAGTTAAGGTTAGGGTTGGAGTCAGGGTTAGGGTTGGAGTCAGGGTTAGGTTAGAAGTTATGGTTAGGGTTGGAGTCGGGGTTAGGGTAGGATTTGGTTAGGGTTAGAGTCAGGGTTATGTTAGGAGTTATGGTTATAGGCTGAAGTCAGGGTTAGGGTATGCGTTAAGGTTAGGATCGGAGTCAGGGTTAGGGTTAGAGTCAGGGTTAGGGTAGGAGTTAAGGTTATAGGGTTGGATTCAGGGTTAGGGTTGGACTCAGTGCTAGGTTAGGAGTTTCGGTTTAGGGTTGGAGTCAGGGTTAGGGTTGGAGTCAGGGTTAGGGTAGGATTTGGTTAGGGTTGGAGTCAGGGTTATGTTAGGAGTTATGGTTAAGGCTGGAGTCAGGGTTAGAGTTGGAGTCAGGGTTAGGGTAGGACCTCTCACTTCAGCTGGGGCCTTTCTCAAACCTCGGCTAGGGTTCCGTCTCCGGCTTGGGCTCCGTTATCATGTGCAAACTCCCCCCCCCCCCCCCCATTTTTGTCTCCATAATCCCTGCTTACCTCCCTACTTTTTCTGAATGCTTTATTTTTTTCTCTCTCTCCACTCTCTTTATTCACGTATTTCCACCAGACTGCTCTTGATGCATGTATGTGTGTTGTTTTGTCATTTAGCCTTCGAGAAAGACGCTGCTAGGGTCGAAACGTCAGGCCACTAACTAATTTGTTTGCCCTTATATAATTATTACATATTAATTATAAATTTGGTTTGCGGTAATACCATGTGTATATCTACTTGCTATAGGTAGATTTTGTTCTTTGAGAACTTGTCATGCTTTTTATTCTACTGCCGCGGAGTAGAATATTCGGAATTCGGGAGACTTCTCAGTTCTGAAAAGAACTGTCCTGCTTATACTACTACCTGGGTGGAAGGTAGGAAATCGGGCGGGACTACTACTTTCGCTTTGTGGATGGGGGGGACTTATCGTTGATAGCGAGGTTTCATTGGCGCACGGTTAATGCCTGAGTGAACCGGACCCTACTTCGAAAGGCACACATTATTTGTGACAAGGAACATTTACCAACAGAATTGGAGCACATGAACACAGTGCTAAAAGAGAATGGGTACTGGCCGAACAAACGGGAGTTCCTTCCCAATCACAGCCCTCAGTCTGCAAACGCAGAAGATATGCCTATTGCGGTCCTTCCGTACATTGGTCATACTTCACATAAGATACAGCGTATCCTCCGTGAAGCTGATATCAAGGTCTACTACCGCAACAAGTTGGAAACAAAGCTACACCCACAAGGACAAGCATGACTCTAGCAGTCAAGCAGGAGTGTACCGAATTCCTTGTTCTTGTGGTAAAGTGTACATTGGCGAGACTGTTAGAGACCTTACTACTAGGCTGAAAGAACATAAAGCCCATGGCCGCAGAGGGGAAAATGACAAATCTGCAATTGTGAAACATTCCACCGATCTAGACCATGTCGTAGATTGGGATCAGGCTCACATCATAGCTCCTGAGAGACAATGGTATACACGTCGCATCAGGGAAGCTATTGAAATTCACAAGCTCAACACTGTGCCACAAGATATTGGTTACTTCAATAGTAGTATTTGGCATACTATCCTACCACCCTACTCGACTGGCGTCCCACAGGCTACTGACACGCCCCACTACACAGGGCTTTCCCACACAATAAACCTGGGCCAGTCAACCACAGTTCTCCTTTCAGAGCAGTGACTGACTCTATCCACTGAAACCTCTGAACCCCCTAAATGGACAAACATTACACTCTTCAGTCTCCTGACAATAACTATATAGAGCAAGCTAGTTGAAACTTTCAGACCTATTAAGAACTTACTCTGCGGCAGTGTGGAGTACGGTTAGCACAAAGACGACTTTTAGTGGCTGTGACGTCATCACTCTTTGCGCACTTGTGACGTTTTACACAATCTGTCTAAGTGTAAAGGTTTTCTCGAAACGAGTCCAGCGGCACTACTCGTATGCAAACAACGAATAGTAAAACTTACTAAAAGTCAGCAATTTCCTCTTATTTTTGAAAAGAAAAACCAAACTTACAAACAGGCAGATATTTTATGGTCCTTCGTAATTCATTTGAGGTTGGATTTCTTTGGTGATATGTTAGTTTTGGTTGTCTGTTTTTACTACATTTTTGTGATGCCAAAAGTAGTTTTTACAAAAGTCAAGTCGGCCAAAACGTTAACGCTGTACGCATAGACCTACGCACGCTACAGTGTGTAATTGTCTATACCAGTGACAGTGTGCATATTTGATTTAGTCACTAGTGTTGTGTCGTTGTACAAACGTTTTGAAAACGTACCGGGGTCGTCATCGAAACCTACACACATAACAACCCGTCAGAACGGTTACGCGCACGGATAGCTAATTGTAGTTGTACACTCTAATCGTGCGCCAACGAAACCTTGCTACGAGAAGTCCCCCGATCCACAAAGCGAAAGTAGTAGTCCCGCCCGCAATTTTTTGTTGTACCACACTAGAGACAGGGGGTCAACAGTGAAGGGATCCGGGAAAGCGCACATACCTTATGCGTGTATGCATTGGCTCTAGTGTGGTACGGAAAAAAAAAATCGCGTCCCGCCCGATTTCCTACCTCCCGCCCAAGTATAGTATAAGCAGGACAGTTTTTTTTCCAGAACTGAGAAGTCTCTCGAATTCCGAATATTCTACTCCGCGGCAGTAGAGTAAAAAGCAAGATAGGTTCTCAAAGAACAAAATCTACATAGCAAGTAGATATACATGGGTGTTACCGCAAACCAAATATATATTGATTCCTCACCACTCATGCAATGCCTCAAATCCCATATATTACATAATTAAGATGTATTGTTTTTTCTGGAATTGTTTTTATAATAGAGCAAATAGGTGAGCAATTAAAGATGTTGGTGTAAAGTATTATTCAACGCCTGTATTCTTGTAAATAGCTCTTCGCTTAATCGTTTGAGTTAATAGAATATGCAGCAAAAACCTTTGCTTGGTTGTTGTTTTTACCTAACTTCCATTCCATTTCATCCCGCTTGCTCATCAAAATCTTAAGCCGACGTTTTTTACCCTGTCAGATCTAAAATGTACTTTCGGTTTTCCATGGAATTCCCAAATGAGTGATGCCAGATCCAAATGTACTTCAGGAAAAGATATTGTTCCTGATACTGGCTCAAGTCTAAACTCATGGTGATGTGGCAGACTTTATCTTGATTGAATTCACTTCCAATTCTAATTGCCAGATTTGGCATCTTGCCTCTGAACTAATTCCCAGGCCTTACGGGGAAGCGAGAAGTCCAGTAACCCGATCTTTGTCTCTGTTGGCCATAAAGTTTCTCTACCGACGGCAGTCCAACTCGCCAGACGGTGTTGTAGGTATAGAGTTGCTGAGCCAGTAAGACAGGTGAGAGTAATACCTTGTCCGTATTAGCAGATGCGGCTACGGCTTGAACATGCCTTAAAGCATGGTCTTCCCTTAGCAATAGCCGCAGCCATCAATTCGAACCTGGCCTCATTCATAAGAGAAAGTGGAAACCAGAAGTGTGTTTTACTGTGATAAGTAATATTTGACCCCCCAAAATTATCTAACATGAACGATCAACGAATGTTTTAAAGAAAGCATGCATGCCTATTCCATTATGTAAGTTACACTGTAACGTCGCCGATGGAATGAGAAATGTAAAACAAAAAAGGCTTGTGCTACCACAACACTACCAAAGCTGCTAACTCTGCTTGATTCGGCAGAAACTTCCCTGAAAATAAACTAGTCTGACTTTTTCTCTTTTATTTTGAATGTAATGCTACTTATCTCCATGTACAAAATCTCCTTGATTGCAAGATGCAGTTGTTGACAGCTCTGCAGACGTGTCTTTAAATAGAATAAATTAAATTCAGGCCTGCCTTTATGTGGGAGTTCCCCCAGAGCATTAGTTTTTCAAAATCTGAAAGGGATAGTAACATGTATGTGTGCACAGCCACGATCATGGGTACACATTTTTTCTGTGTCCATTTTATGAACAACATTTTGAAAACCACTGGTAGCAGTTATCTCAATGTTGTTTATAATATCAATTGACAATCGCTGTGTCAATGATGAATAAAAAGTGCTTGAGTTTGCAAAGAGTTACTCAATATTTATATGTTGTTCATTTGGTGTCTTTGTAACAAAAAGTGTACCCATGATTGTGGCTGTGCACATATGTAGAATTAGCTGTTGCAAACTGCTTTTGAACGAAAACGACCCATGGTACTTTGAAAAGAAATCATTGTGGATGGTCTCATTTTTTGACCCCTGGAGAGTCTCAAAGGATATATGAGAAATAAGCCTTTGATAAAGACTTCGCTGGGGTCTAAAGGTGAGGCTATTCACAATTATTGGTAATTATTTACAAACTTATACAATGGCATACGAACAAAAGCAGTAACTTTAACTTTGTACTAGTTCAATTATTCAAACGTGGACGGTGGTCGCGCACTGAGCATTCCAGCCACTGATCTCTATTATACTGACTGGATAACGGGTAGGCCTATGCGTGTGCACAGGATTGTGAACCCACCGCGCGCCATTTTGAAACACAAAAAAAGCTGTTGAATGCACATAGCGGGTATACAAAATACGATGTCTTTTTATTGTAAAGAAGGGATTTCATCAAATAACCATGTTTTTCCTTTCCCCCAATGTTTTTATGCCCACAATGTAAGTATATTCATTGCACACAATGTGGGGGATTTATACATAAGCTAGATTTTCACGATGTGATGGGGAACATGTATTATTTTTCAAAAGTTGGATGCCGAGTGTTTTTATTAAGTGATCCCTGTCATTAACTCTCATTAACCCTCACACCAACAAAAGCCCAGGTACAGACAAGCCCAGGTACAGACAAGTAAATTCGTTGATCCGGTGAATTTATAAGGCAAAGTATACTTTGGTTTTTTGAACTTCTTGCTTAGTAACCTTGTAATTTATTCTTTGAGTAATTTCGAAAAATTATCCCGATGAAGCATTATATTAAATCATTTAAATTAAAGAATAAACAACAATACATTGCAGATCAAACAAGCATGTCATGAGTTGTTTAAGTGGTATTTATTCCTTTAAATTGCTCAACATTAAAAAAAAATAAATAAAATTAAAAAATGTAAAAAAAATACAAGACAAATTAAGAATTTCTAGAAGTTATTAATATTAGCAGAGAAATTGTTAAACTCTTTTCTAATCCAAGCTAAGTGCACATTTTTGAACACACATTTCACATTTTGCAAAAATCCGCGCACTATATAAATTAATAAACTAATATTTCCGCATAAGATCAAGAAAAATGTGATAGCCTACATGTAAATATTAATAAAAATTACAAGTTTGTTTATGTAAATAAATATATGTAATAACAAAATAAACTAGACATTAGGTGTTTGTGAACAAACACAAAGCTGTTCCGTGTATTATTGTTCGGCTCAAAGGGTTTATAACTGAAAAGAAACTGAAAATCAGGTGTGTAGTTCTTGAGATATGGTCCCACTTCCGGTTGACCCCTAGGTAAAGGTCAACATGGGGTCACGGTGACCCAAGGCTGATCTGCAATGCCCAAGCAGCCTATAACTGAAAAAAGTTTAAAAATTGATTGTTTTTTTAGATATGGATCCACTTCCGGTTGACCCAGAAGTAAAGGTCAAAATGGGGTCACGGTTACCTAAGGCTTATTTGCAATGCCCAACGAGTCTATAACTGAAAACAAGTTGGAAATCGGTTGTGTTATTCTTGAGATTAGGTCCCACTTCCGGTTGACCCATAGGTAAAGGTCA
>JAUELU010000085.1:543599-555165 GCA_032357145.1 Evasterias troschelii | reverse complement strand
TGGTAGACTTGATTTCAAGTCTGAGACTGCGATTATATCTCTGCATCGGCCGCGCAAAATTCCCCCCCCCCCCCCAGATTGGCTATCACGCGCTCTAGGTTCAAGACGGAGGTTTATCCACAAGAGGGCGCTTTTTCAGCCAATATTGTATCGGCTATCAGGATGACTAAAAACCACGATCACAGACTTGGAATCAAGTCTTCGCTCGTTGAGATCCTCCCACGTGTGGCCCACGTAGGCTTTATTTTACAAAAATGACACCATTTAGGGTCAACAGAAAGATTATTTTACTTTAAAAAAACCTAAGATTTGTTTCGTGTTAAATTTGTTTTGTTTTCTTGTTTGGGGTAATTTTTTTGAGGGGTGGTGGTGTCAACGTTTTCAACCATATTTTTTCCACCTGTCTTGTTAAATTTTGTTTTTACTGTGATGCCACCCAAATTTGATAAAAATGCTGTGGTGCCCTTTTTACACTTACGAAATTGCTGCGATGCCCTTCAGATTCTAGAAAAAGCAAGGCAATTATTGCCGTGCCCTTTTGAACACGTTACAAAAATCCATTATGGAAATTCATGAATGTTTGTATTACTAATGCTGTCAACAGTGAGGTTCCAATACAAACAAAGTGGTGTACAAAGTGTACTTTAACTTTTATGACTGTGAATTGTAAGTGTTCGCTGCAGTTCCTACAATAAGAAAATTCAGAATGAAGTGTAAATTTTTTGAAGTTCTAGACACAGTATAATTCTTCTATAAAAAACAAGTTACCCAAAATATTTGTGATAAACTCCCAAATTTTAAAGATACCGGTAGTCAAGATTTTGTCAACAAAAGTATGTTATTTCTGACTTGCTTTGCTATGTTTTCAAACCATAACTCCCCAGGCCATTTTGCCCAAAGGTGAAATCAATCCTCCAATATCCTATTCTACATGTATGTCACTTCACATAGTACACCAACATGTTTAATCTTCAATAAGATTGAAATGGCTTACCCGAGTGTGACAAGCAGTTGTTATATATAGGCCTACAGCCCTCTGTCCTGCTAAACCCTTCATATCGGCAAAACAGATATGAGGGATTTGGGAAGGTCATTCTTCAAAAATGTTATTCTCTCTGTCAGCTGTAGCTGCCATGATCAAACTATCAATTTTCATTTCCTTGACCAGTTTTTCCTACAAGTGACCTCAATCCTTGAATATCCTCTTCTCCTATGTCACTTCACACCAACACATTTGGTTAAAATAAGATTGGAGTACTGATTTGTAATGTGGGCCTACAGTCCTGCGGTCCTTCTTGCCTCATTTTTTGTTTTCCCATTCCGCGTTTTTCTTGAGGGCTCCGCGTTTTCCCGTCTCCGCCGTGAACGGTTGGTCCGCATTTTTTTCATTTTTTTTGTTCATCAAGCAGCAAGTAATTTTACTGCACAACACACAGAGAAAGGGAACCTGGAAACAATTTGCGATTTGATTTTGACACAGGAATCGGGGGCATGACCCCGTAAAAAGCTCTGTGTTAGTCTTTGATTAAAGCCATTGTTGTTCATTTTTCGTTAAGCGCGATGTCCCATTATACTCACCCATGTCAACGTCCCGTTCCACCAAGAGAGGGCGCTTTACTAAAAACTGTATTAAAAAGCCAACACCTTGAGCCAATACTAGGCACACACGGTCTTTCTTGTGGACAAAAAAAGTAAATAATGGCAGTCGATCAAGGACGCATCGTGCTTGTGGAACACATGTCTAAGGAATACCACAAAAACATCTTGAAAATGAGGACAAACAACACATTGTTACCAGGTAACAACTGTGGCCTACATGTATGTTTCTGTTAATGTTTTGTGTACATTATATACAAAATTGTACACAGTTAGCATCTATGTATATCCAGATGAATGTTCTTTTAGAAAAACCCACATATCCAGACCATGTATAATAACATGACATGTATTATCATTTCAGTTTAAGGGTTTTGTTTTTACCCCATACTAATGTGTAATCATGTGTAGGATACAACAAAGATATTATTTATGATCTCTGATTTCAATTATTAGGCCTACCATCTACTTTTTATGTGTGAGTGTAGTACCCGCTGCTAGCGAGGTGATTTGAACTGGCCTCATCACCAGGCAGACTTAGGGATCTAGTGGTAAGACATCTGCTTTAGAATGGTTGGGATCGTTGGTTCGAATCCCACCCGAGTATCTGGCATGGGAGTTTTTTTTTTGCAGTACTTGGGAAAGCACTGAATACACAGTGCTTATCATACTCTTGAGTAGGGTTTTAAAAAAACTATAAAATATTCTTCATTCCTGATGCAATTTGATAATTACATTAGCAATAGAGTTTGACAAAGCAAAGATTCAAAAAGTCTAGGAAGAAAGGCCTTTATCTTGTGACTCAAACAAACATTGTTCTGCATCTTTCTCTATTTTAGAGCTCAAATAGGCTACTCAACAGTCGGCTGTCATGGTAAAACAAACATTCTAAAATTCATTGTTTCCATCATCTTATCATCATCAATCTATTTGTTAGTTAGCTGTCATGATCAAAGTGCTTTTAATAATTGAAGACAAAAACTGATTCCAGTACATAGTGATATACATGTAGCGTTAATGGTTTCTTTTCTACTACTTTTTTTTTTATACTTGATGGAGTCTATATACCTAATGGAGTCAATCCATTACTTTTGACTAAAAGCTATCTGAAAGCTGTTTGATTACTTAAATTTTGATGTCGATGGTGTCATCCAAAATTTCATTCCTGGCCTACCTATTTGTGTTTGCTAAGTTAGCAGCGCTCACTGGACTGGAGCAAACACTTCACAGTAGCCTGTGGATTAATAAAGTGGTCTTTTTGTTCTGCATCATGCATACTCGGCTTCTTTGAACAGATTCTATGGAGAAACGCTATACATGTTGTCTTCTCAAATCTACAAATTGTGGTTGGATGGTTTGTTCTATTTGAAAGCGATTTGGGACAGGATTCATGGGAGAAACTATGCAATCTCAAAGCTTCGAAATGCCACCAAATTCAAACTTTTGTGGATCTGTTGCCCTCGATCATCACTCCTACATGTATAAGGGCTTGTGTGATTGAAATGCAATCAACATCAGGTGTGCATATTGGAGGGTTTGCCTTGTGTAAAGCGATTCTCTGACTTATGCCTGTGGTTAACTACAACGACATTTATTATGAACAGTTTCATCATCAAACTAGCACTAAGCCAGTTATAGGTGGACAGGTGAACAACTGGATTTGAAGTACTCATTAACTTAAGTCATGGCGTTTTTCTTTGATGTGATTTATGGCCTGATTCTTATTTTTCTAGCTTGTTTCATTATTAGCAGCAATGGTTTCTGCATCTTTATTCTGAGGCGAGTTCAGTCTTTGAACGACGCTCCAAAATTGTACATGATGTCGCTGGCTGTCGCAGACTTACTGATTGGTGTGATTGGTGTTTTACCAATGGCAGGGCTTTCAATATTTGTTGATGATGTTAACGAATTAGTGCAATTTAGTCTCCACCCAATCTGCATAATAATAGCAGTGCTGATGAAAAGCATCTACATCATCAAGTTGTTCTCACTGCTTGCCCTGAATTTTGATCGCTATGTTGCTGTGACTAAGGCCTTGCGCTACCACACCATCATGACATACAAAATGGCACTTACTACGACTGTAGTCATATGGATTTTCTCTCTTTTAACGTCAATCATAAATGGCTTTGGTTTAGGATGGAATGTTGACATGGAAAAATTGAAAGTGTGCATTTTTAACTTGAATTATAAATCTTCTGTTATACCTTGGCTAGAATTAGTTTTTCTGGCAATTTTGCCCTTTTTGGAGACTATATTGATTTACATTCGACTCGCAGCAGTAGCCCGTAAACATGCTGCCCAGATTGCAGTGATGCCAGAAGCAGGTGTACCAAACCACTTCAAAAATGAAAACATGAAGAAGCAGGCAGCATTAAAAGCTAGTAAGACATTTCGCATTATGACTTTAGTCTTTGCCATGTCTTGGGTCCCTCTATTTATCACGAGTGTCTTGGCAAAGTTCGAAGGAATTTCTGTGGAATGGATCATAAGGTGTTGTTTGCTCCTCACATTCTGTAGTGGTTTCTGCAACATATTGGTGTATTTTAAGAGAGAAAAGGAGTTTCTAACAGCAACCAACACGATACTGGTTCCAAAACTTGAGTCATGTCGACAATTTCTGGCACATGCCTTGGCCAGACTACAGCAGTTCTGTTCCTGTGCCTGTACAAGAGCTTGCAAAAACTACTTACAAATGCAATCGTCAGATGACATTCCACATGACTCTGTGAGTGAAGTGCTAAGGTTAAGTCAAGTACAGGATGAAGTCAACATGCAACCTACTACTTCACATGTACAAAGGAATGAGCTTGAGCTTCAAAGTTTCCTGGGAAATGTTGTAGAAGAATTGTCACCACACATAAAGGATTCCCCAGTGTAATCTTGAGCAGAAGAGACAAGGACATGGTACAAACCATATATCCTTGTATTAAAGGGAGGGTGCTCCGTTGGTAATTACTCCCCAAAATTAATGACCTTAAAAAGTTACTTGGTAAAGAGCACCAGAGAGCTGTTGATATTATAAAACGTTAGAAATGACACCTTTGAAGTAATGCAGTTTAAGAAAAGAGGTACAAATGAAATGATCAGGGATTAATCATAGAGAAAACTACAATTTTCTGCATTCGTGTACGTTTGCTTGTGGAGGATCATTGACACAATAAGTTTGGACAAAGCTACCTAAAAGCCATCCAAATAAAATCAGCCTTCTCCGATTCCAAGACAATCAGATCTCCTGCTCTCCTGATGAGTGGGCAAGTATTGATATTTAGCCACTGCCCAACTGCGAGGTGTTCGTCAGTGAAGAACACAGCAGTAGTTCAAAGGCGCGGCCTAGGCTCGTCTGGTATAAAACCACCCACTACATCTATATGGGACCTTGTGAATAGCTGCCACTGCTTTAACTGTGGGAACAAATAGTCTGCAAGGAGTCCTAAATGCCCTGCATCTGGAAAGAAGGGCTATTGGGGTAAAAGGAACCGCTCCACTAAATTCTGTCACTCATCACTCACCGAATATTCAGCATGCGGACAATTCTTACATTTTTTATCCATGTATGTGAAAACTCCTGTGAAATGTCATTTTTAACAATGGTCCTGGCAGCTTCAAGGATTGGGTTGCATTCTTCATTGATATTAGTATTTTCTATTTTGTTGGTAACCACTTAATGGCGGATGATGTGTATATATGTACAGGTATGGAAGCCTGATAAATCTGCATTTGAAGTGTCCTTCTGTGTGGGTGGTTAGAGGATAATGCACCTGGAACTTTCTCTGAGGTACGAGTGCAACAGCAGTTGATATAACACAAGTGGACTTTTCTTTGTCTTGCATGCACCATGCATGCACTTATAGTGTTATGCTACATTAACCTGGTACAGACAACTACAAAAGGCACTGGAAACAATGATCAAAATCATTCTTTCCCAGGTTATCCTCAATTCCAGATCTTCATCCTGCCTCGAGTGTTTCCCATTAGCACTGAAGTAATGTAAGTCCAGCATTCCAGCTTCCCATGGACAGTTATCGACCATTGCTTATGAGGGGCTTCACGATTTAGGGAGCACCGTCACCCCGCCAACAAACTACCCAATACTTTGTGCTCTTTATTGGTTACCGGCCGTTTCAAAATACAAATTTCAAAATCCTCCTCTACTGACTTACAAATCCCTTGACCAATTTGAACCGGCAACTTTTTGCCAAGAACTTCTCCGTTCCGGCTCTACAAATTTCGCAACTGATTCTGTACATCACTTGTATAAAATCATATGGCTATCACTCTTTGTCATTCTTCACTGTCTCTATGGAACACCTTGCCCAACTTTATCAGAACTGCTCCGAACATGAACATTTTCAAAACTCACATAATAAACCAACCGTTTTCCTTTTGTTGAGCCTTTTGTTATGTAATGCTTTATTTTAAAATATTTATTATTATTAAGTAACACCATCATACTAAATAAGCATCTAATCGACCTCGTTGATCTTTTTTTCTTCATGCTTTCCATTTGTATAGCAAAAGTGAATACTTATTAATTTGTGTCACAACAAAAAGACTTGTAAGATATCTCTCTTCCTTCCATCATCAGTTTGCTTTCAGTGATTTAAACTGGTAAAAAATAAAACACAAAGTTCAGTGTGAGGCAATGAACCACCACATTCAATCATGACAGTTTATTAGTTATTTTTATTTTTTATGTACAGTGTATGACCTTATGGAAACACTCTACCTTGTTCAAGCAAACACAAGCTGAAGTTTGCTGCTGAGTTTACTGAAATGTTCGCTATCTGCGGTAATTGGTTGTTGCATGCCTTTAATCTTAATATCTAAATTTACCATTCCAATATATTGTCTGAAATATAGTGCAATATTTGATATTAGACCACAACCACATACACAGATCATTACAGTATATGACCTGTCATCCATTTCTTTGCCATGTATTTACTGAAGCAATGCTCAACAATTGTTTATTTAGTCCAATGTGGATAAATATTAGACAATTTTTTGCATTGCTCCCAAAAATGTCATCTTGCAGGTCTGTACAAACGAGTTTTGTGTCTGCATGGAGTCACCGACATTGTTTATAAGTGCGTTTTTTTGTTTATTTTTAGAAGTGTGGGGTGGACGAGTTTTTGTGTCTAGCTATTTTCGTTAAAAGTGAACAAATTTCAAATGAGAAGAATATATTTTTAAATGCATTTCATTTGTATATTGTCGCAAAATATAATAATTTGGTGAGATCTGGCTTTTCCATTTCACTACAAATGACAATGTTCTCAAATGCATCCAATATTTGTACATTACTACCACTATTTCAACGATATAAGGTGTTAGTAGATCTGCATGTAAAGCCATATCTTGTGTTTTTGAGGGAAAAAACACGACTCAAAAAGTTGTAAGGTGCGTTTTATTCACAGAGGGATTAGGAAAATATTTGGTGGTGTGACTTGCCATGAACTTACTAACTTACCAATCTGTTACTTATAGACCATGTTACCTTTGTTTACAGAAACAGTGACCGTGTACATTCTAATGCATTTCCTGACAGGCAAAATACTACACAGGCCATATGGGAAAATTGTCGTTTGTGTCATAATTTCAACATAAATTCAAGAGCTGTACAGCTTTTGAGATGTCCACCCTTTCTTCATATCAAAAGTTGAGAAAAATTAGACAGTGCAATCTCCAGAAAACATAACATTTATTGTATTATTCCATTGAGCCGCGTACAAACTGTGCCTGCAGGAAGTCCAGGCTCTGTGGCTCTTTTGTAAACTTGTGATATCACAGGTCACATGGTCTATAAAACACAGTATGTGCATGTTTATACTACATTGTGTGCGAAAGATTTATTTTGGCTGAATTCCTGCATTTAGCTGAACTAACTAAATGTACATAGCATGTACAAAATGTTCTATTGGCTGTCAAATTTCTACACATTATTGTAGTGTGTGACAGTTTCTTAGTATTACCTGTCAATTCTTTTTAGGTAGGCCTATACCCTTGCAATGTACAATCTAACTACATTTTTTAAAGTGGAAAACAATTTGGTAGAGATAGGGAGGGTATACCTTTGGTAATTACTGCAATATGCAAAATTTGTATGATAGGATTAAAGCAATTGACCTGTCAAAAAAAACATTAAAAGACTTTAATGCTAAATAATATGTAGTCTTACAATTTTGTTAAGAAAGGAATTTGTTAGGCATGTTGAGCTCTTCAGGTTTAGGAAATGTTTACTTTCACCAGTCAATTTCATGAAAGATTGTGAAAAAAATATTGAATTTATTTCACAAAATTTTTCTAGATACTAGTTTAAAATTTAGTATAACATGTGGAAAACTATTATTAAGTTAAACAAAATATATTCTTTGCAACACAAAGTAGGTGTTTCGCTTTGACAATCTGTGTACCATGTTTTTCCGTGCATTAGGTGCCTGGCGTATAAAATGCAGTACCCCAAAATCACTGGAACAAGATTTAAATGTTAACGATCTCGATAAGGCACACTGTTGTATAAGACTGAACATGACTTCTAACAAACTAGGCTCGCCAGGTGCCATTCACAGTTGCTACATCACCCCAGGGGTTGTCTTGAGTGTGACACTTACCATGCTTACCGTAGCGTGAAGTGATTGTTTTGGTTTTTTGATACAAAAATGAGTCAAAGCTTGTTTCTGTTTTGTTATTTTATATATTTTGTATTTGTATTTAAAGATTTTTGTCTAAAAACAAAACTTTATGCCTTTCCTTTTTTACAAACTGAGTGCCACAACACATTGTACCAACGTTTCATAATGAATGTGTTGCTACCTGTAGTCTTTTTTATCTCGTTTTTTGCATGGTGCAAGAACCATCCTACATGGCGCTTCACAGCAGTGCCAGCATGAGCCCTCTGTTGGCAAAATCTACAATAAATTATTTATTATTGCAATGGGTCGTCGCTGGTTTGCGCCGGTATTATTTTATTGGGGCAGCAGCGATGGCAAGTGACTTAGTTCTTGAGATCTTCAAAGGTTAAACATTTTACAATGGGTGTAGGGTATAGGTTTGATTGTAACAAAATGATAACACATAAGATTATACCCATGACGAGAGAAAGGGCTGTTGTACAGTATAAAATTGGGATTCTTGTCATCATTGCAACAAACTCAAGCAATATCAGATAAGTAAGATTAGCTGCGTCTTATACGCAGGATTGCTATTGTTTCAACATGTATAATTTGGCTCTGGAATTATTTTGTAGCTAACTGCACCACCTACGTAGTACTTGTGATATTTGCTGTTTATTTGATGGATGAAAAAAAGAAGCTTGCAGTTATTTTAGCATACAGTTAAAAAGTGGCAGATATGACATTTTTTGTTTTTCATTAAAACAACCTCTTAATGCAGGATGAGATGCATAAAAAAATAAGGAGAATTTTCAAGGGATGATAAATCCATTATGTTCTTTTGGTGCAGTGGTTGCCATTAGTCAAGTGGTGGCGCTGTTCGTGTTGTATGCTATCCAGGAAACTGCAAGTGCCTTTAAAGGCTATATCTTTATTGGGGATTAAATTTACAGATTTGATTGAAAAATACAAGTACAGACAAATTAAGCTTGCAGCCTACTGGTAAAGTCTGGTTTACTAGTATGTCAGGCGAGTAAAAAAAAGGGGTTAATGAAAAAAAAATCATTCCTTCCTTTCCCCATAAAAATACATCACATAATATTAGTTTTATATAATTTTCTTTTTTCTGTACTACTTTAGTTTTGGACCATTCATGGGGCTCTACAGGCTCGATCCTGTAAAAGCTATCAAACTTCGGAAATTCAGCCCTGAAATGCACCCTCTCCTTTCATTATGATGGATTACTTTTGTAATCTTACCGCAAGCAAATGTAATAAATCATCCAGTCGGGTTGAATGTGCTTTTTTGGTGGACATTAATGTTCTTACCATGTTGTGTCACGTTCTTTTAAACCTCCAGAGAGGTTTTTGGAACATAAATATACACTTATGTTACCAATGATCCTTTGTGAATTCCGATCAAAACATTGCAACACCTTTTTTGCGTGTCAA
The DNA here is from genome assembly GCA_032357145.1 of Evasterias troschelii. Taxonomy (NCBI): domain Eukaryota; kingdom Metazoa; phylum Echinodermata; class Asteroidea; order Forcipulatida; family Asteriidae; genus Evasterias; species Evasterias troschelii. The sequence goes on along the minus strand of JAUELU010000085.1, from coordinate 545,504 downwards.
CTGGTAGCATTCAATTTTAATGTTTTTAAACCTGCCTAGAACTTGAAACGTGTTTGAAAGATCCTTGGTTACATTCATGAAGCAAGATTCTTGACGATAAGACCTTGAACATAAAACTCCTATTTTAGAGTAGTTTTAAATATGATTTAATTAAGTTTTGAATGGTTTGCTTCATGAACACAGCTGAGGACATGGTAAAGTGGCAACACAAGGTGCTGATGTTCATTGGCATCACTACCTTGACAGCTTCAAGAATTGATTTACTCCCTGTAGGTATAGTTCTTGACTTCATCACAGACCACCACATGATACTCTGTTGTTTATTTGTCCATGATGCATAGGTTCCAGTAGGGGAGTGCAATCTGAGCGCTGAGGCATGCCTTTTCAAAGAATTCTGAATTCCAAGCTATCAAGATCTCTGGACCCCAGGGGCTAAATTCTTGTTAGGATCAGAGATCCATCTGCTGGGTCATTTCTTCGCCTGCTGATTGATCATTTTAAATGAAAATTGTATGCATTAGCTTTTGATACGAATCAGATTTGTTTCATTTTGTGTGTCAATAATTAGTTAAAAATTGTAAGAATTTAAACTGAAAAGTGGGGCTCAGTGGTTTCTTCCCTGCCCACACCTCTGAGTCTGACCCCAGTTTTGGGTTTCCTCCCTCTTCCAAACCGAGATGTCTTTATCTTCTCTACACAGATCTTCAGGCCTACAGGGCAGGTGACAGTGCTCATCATTTTTTAGGGTCCCTTGGTTTCATTCAACAAGGTAGTTTTGCTAGAGTGCTGTCCAATTAATCCTCCCATCATTACAATAAGTACGCACTGGCCGAGTGACAATTTTTAATAAGCGGTCATGTCATTTAAATTAGCCAATTACAGCAGGCAGTGATTTGGGAAGCAATGAATATTTAACGATTACGCAAGGAGCCGGTGACTTTGCACGACATATCGTAACATGTAACATAAACAAATGTTGATTAGCCAATCGGCATGCAGCACCGTGAACTTGCACACAGTGCACAACTGGGTCATTTCAGTACGGCAACCTTTTTCTGGTTAATGAATACAGTCGATGAATATTGGTTAGGTCGTACAGTAAAATTACGTTAATTTCTTTCAAATTTGGCTTGAATATTCATTAGGGTTTACAGAAACTCAATGTGCAGTTACTATGAATGAACTAGTGATGAAACGGCAAAATTTATACATAGACCGCCTACTATGGGGCGATGTGGGTGGAGCATATCGGCCTCCACGAACGCGTGAGTTGTGAAGGGTCGTTTGACAGAGCTCAGTTTGCTTGGAGTTTCTTTTAGGAGTAGGCCCCCTATTGGTTTCATACAATACAGGGTATATGCATTTGGCCTTAGCCTATAAAGTTGTCTGTGTGCGTATTTCCGTGTGTAATTTAATGTTTACGATTGTAATGAAGGATGGCATGTCTGTAAACTTATTGTAATGTTTCCTCTTCTATGTTAGCCACCAAATTGATGGACTTGGCTAAAATTGGAATGCCTGACCCTTTGATAAGCAATCAAGTAAACCTACAGGCCCAAGTAATTCTGAATCCTTCACTTAATTGGCAATTTTTAACAGCACATTTGAAGAGATTGCATATCATTGGTAAAGTGACTAGCTGTGTCTGGTGGCTTGCTCTTTAGGTTTGGTTACCCATTTTCCACATAGTCCAAACAGTCCATTCCTGAGCTGATTGAAGGCAATAGGAATATGTTGGGTCATAGAATGTTTTTCCTCAACTTTTACTTTATTTTAAACAAACTATTTCTCTTGAGGATTTAGAGTGCAAAATTTATTATAAGTGAGCTTTAAAGGCAGTGGACACTATTGGTAATTACTCAAAATAATTGTTAGCATAAAAACTTACTTCGTAATGAGCAATAG
>JAUELU010000085.1:517719-530712 GCA_032357145.1 Evasterias troschelii | reverse complement strand
TCAGTGATTTTGCTTGTTGTATTAACAAGGAGGATCTATGTCAGAAATCATAAAGATTTGAAGTTTTCTTTAGTAACATTGGATACTTTAGACCACAGTAAAGGGCAATTTATAATGACAATGAACCCACATGACAGGGCTCAATTTAGTCAGTAGCCCAGCATAAAAAACAAGCCAAGAAAGCTGTGGGGAAGTCAAACTTGGCTCTTGGGTAGCCAATTATAACCGAACACAGCACTCATTTGCTTTGTTTGATGTTTTTAGAGCCACAGTACATGTACATGCAAATTTGGTTTTACAGATTCAAAGTTTTGTATAAAACCAGAAGTGTTGCCAGTTTGCTTCAAGCAAATTCTATGGATCATGCACTTTTATATAGAAAATGTAATCTCTCTTAATTCCATTTGTTGGGGAACAAACTGCCTTTTTAAACAGCTTAACTTTTCTTTTCAAGCCTATGCAGTTCAGTGACAAAAACCTACACATTTTCACGATTCACGCAACTTATATTACATTAGCCTATGGTTAACCAGAAGTCACAACTTCCCTTTAACTGTTTAGGAAAATAGTATTGAAGCACAACCTTTATTTGTTCTTGCAGAAGGAGCTCGTCATTAAAAGATTGCAGAAGATGCGTAGAAACTTCGCAATTTTTCTTGATACAATGGTGAGTACCACTTTTGAATTCCCCCTCCCTCACCCTGAATAAAGGTGTAGTGTCACTCTTTTTGTCAACAAGGTGACGTGGTCTGCTGTGAAATGCGTAGGATTAATATCCTAATTTTGATTGCGGGAAATAGCAGGAAAGTGGTCATGATAAAGGTTTATATGGCAGATCACAAAGCAAAGTAACGTACAACAACAAAAAGAAAAACAAATTATAAACACAAATATTTCCCAAATCAAAAACACTTCTATAAAGGATCTGAGAAGCCAAATACTGATTAATGGTTCAAATTTTCATCTGTTTTTCTGTCATAATTTACATTAAATTTGATTTGTATATTTTGTACAGATTTTGTATTGAACTGCCGCTGATAGTAACTAGCACCGTTAACTAACACATAACTATTGAGGTATGCTTGTATGATGGCTATAGGAGTGCATAAGGTAAGGATATTGTACAATAACCAAAGTGCAGCTATAGGGGAGAATTTCAGAGATTCCTGAGGAAAAGTTGTGAAGAAATTGCCTGGATATAATTTTGAAATGAAAACTTGGACAAAAGTGTATCTTTTGATATTTATTTTGCACATCTGAGAGGAGCTATTTCATGCTTCGTATTCACCATCAGCTGAGTATTTAAACTAATGGTAGCATAAAATTCTCTTCTTATAAAAATGTACTTGATCATACTAGTGGGTACATATTCCCCAGGCCAGGCCTGGATTTATCTTTGAGAGGTTAAGGCCATTTTGATTTTGCAAAAGGACACTTCTATTGCAAAAAATGTTCGTTTATGGGAAACTTCTGAAGGGGCATGAAGGCCAAGACCAGGACAACAGAGGCATGGTCTTTATGTAATCCAGGCCAAATTTGCTTGTCTGTATTCAGCCTGCGGACTCTGTGAAGGATACATGGGTTCAGGTCTATGAAACTATCCCCATATGACACCCAAGTACATGTAAATATATTCTTCATTTCCATGTAGTAAAACAATACATTTAAAATTCATATTTCTCTTCTCTTTGTATGGAAAGTCGGTTTTTTCAACATAAGATATGAAAGACAGACAAGCAGAAACGTTGGTCAGACTTTTTTTAAATATATATATGTACATAAATTCTTTTAAACTGGCTTGCTGTGGTTTATCTCTGGAAGTCGGTTGACTTTATCTCAACTGGGAAAGTTTTGTTGATGAATTAACAACCATCTCCTTGGCATATTAGAGTTTTGTGTGCCTCTTGTCTCGGCCCAACTGGATGATCTCATCCATATCACATTCATTAAGCCCTCTCTCTGTAACGTCCATGGCTATTCTCCTTGCCTGTGAGTATCTTGGGGAGCATCCAAGGTGCGCCTGGCCAAGCACAAGGCTTCCCATCATGAGAAAGTGTCCCTCGCCCCACCGTACGCCACATCTTAAAGGTTTGACCACAACACCAGAGTAACGACTGTGGGCCGCCGGCGTGAAGATGTGATCTCGCTGTCTGAACACGTGACTAATTGAGAGGTCAATGTAGGCTTCTTGAGATATACTATCGTGCATTACATCACGCATGCTGGACTTGACAGCTGCAGAAAAACACAGTATTTAAGAAGTGATGAGGAAAATTGATTATTATGGTGACAGGTATGTGAATGAAACCAAAATAGCAGCATCCAATGTAAATTAAAACTATACCTGTACATGCACAACTCATGTACATGTACATACATCCTACATCAGCATTATGATCAGTTTGTACCTCAATAACAGTGGTTGACTTGAGGAGTACACCCTTAAAGGGAGTTTATACTTTTGGTAAATTTCAAAGACCAGTATCCTCACTTGGTGTAACCCAACATACACATGAAACAACAAACCTGTGAAAGTTTAAGCTCAATCATTCATTGCAATCACCAGAAAAAAGTGGGGAAAAATCTCAAGTGTTTTCAAACATCAAGTTTTCGACTCGTGAGATCAAAACTAATTGCTTTACTCATTTCTCAAAAACTACATCACCTCAGCCAGTAATATTTCAAGGGAAGCTTTCTATCATCAATATCTTTAAACCATGTAAGTTTAATGTAAATCTGTGAGCTTTTCTTTTTTGTGTTTTACCAGAAGTATACATGTAGAGACCCTTTAACTTGGTACTGCACACTAAGGTGTTTTGTGGTTTAGGGCCAGAGGCTTTTTAAGTGAAGTATATTCTTTATATACACATATATTTCCCTTATGCCTCACCAGACATTGTGCTGGTGACTAGGAATGTTTGATTTCACCATAGAGCAAGCATTCCACAAAGCGATTCAATTCGCAAAACTTAACATGAAGCCAGCTTGTATTGATTGTGACTCAACCAGAACCACCAGTCATATAAGTATGCCATTGAGCTTTATTGACCCCCCTCCCAGGATTCAATCCTGCTTTCAGATCATAAGTCCAACTTCACAGTGCCCACTGCAAGACCATACAAACATTCTCTAATAAAAAATTACATGTAGGTCTATATTCCCCAGCCCACTGCACTGCATCACCCCTCAATGGCCTATGATACAAACTTGTTCTTTTACATCATTGACATACACAATCCAATTACTTAACCTGGTGTACAGAAATAAAGCAAAACATTTATCAAAATACCTGAGTGTAAAAGGTAGATTTTGTAAACTTGTACTTTTGCACCAACATTTCAGTCAATTAAATTGAGATTGGTCACTCTGCGCATGAAATTTAACTCCTCAAATAACCGGTAACAGAAATTGCAACTACTTGTGAGCTGCAGATGTGTTGAAACTAAACAAGGTGGCTGTTGCAGCTGGTAAGTCAAGCTGTGCACTAACTAATAGTCTTATTTCAAGCCACACCTCCAGCAGAGTGGAGTGGGGTTATGATTTAAACAGCCTATGGAGACTAAAAGTAGCTTGTTATTATGTCACTTAGACATGGTTTCATCAGTGCACATTGGTAAATTTAAGGCAATGAAATCCGTCTCCCAAGAGGGCCAGAGCATATCTGGTTGACCATATGGTTGGGGTACAGTGAAACTCATACTCTTATTAGCAGGGAATACAACAATAATGTAGAGATACAGCCTTTACCAAATCTAGGCTTATTACCCTTTAGCTCAGCTTGGCTCCTTAATAATTTTGGAGCAGTGTACATTTTGCATGATGATTCAACATCAACCTGAGCCCAGAGCTCTGGAGCTGAAGTCGAGATTCAGGAAAAAGGCAATAAAAAGAGGAAACTGACCAGACCCCTTGAATTTCTATGAAAAGACTATTGTGTCAACCTCTTTGCAAAACCTAGTGATGTGTTAACTTTATTTTTAACAAAACTGATGTACATGTAGCAGTTTCACTGACTCAATAAACCAGACAGGCATGACTGTCTGACAGCATGACTGTCTGACAGCATTCAATGCAATGGATGTATATTGCTTCACAGGAAGGAAATCCCTTTGAAAATTGGACCAAAATGTTTATTAATTTGAGCTGACTTTCCATATGACCTAGTAAAATTGTCAGTGATTTTGTAAGTATTTATTTGCTATTTTGTTCCAGCAAATCTTTTCCAGCAAAAAAGATGAGTTGTTAATATTGTCATTGTGATGTGTATTGTGACATCACACTTTCTTAAGATCAATCTTAGCTCTTTGTGAAACCAAGCCCACTGATCCTGAAACATATACAAAATATATAAATTCTCAAACTTACCAAAATCACTGGAACAGAAGGATCTCATAATTTCTGTGTCATTACATGGTTTACAATCTAAAATAAATAGAGAAAGATGAGAAAACATCATTAATTGATACCCAAACAGACTATCTTTATTGTAAAGAATCGTAGTTAACATTTTTGTATGTAGTAAACTTAAGTTTGACATGATAAATCAAAAGAATGTGTAAGTGTTATACACACTTGATTATTTTCAGGGTTCACACAAACATTGCTATTACAATTGAGCAATTCAACGGGCCAAACTGAAGTGTTAACACGCATAAGACGTAAAAAAGCAATTACATGCATAAGAAAATGTTTTACTTTCAAAAGTTACTCAAATCAAAACTTAGTTCATAACCGAAAAATAAATTTTGATCTCAAAATCAGGGTTGTGGCAAGGTAAGTTTCTTTGGGAGGGTGGGTGGTTGGAAGCCAGTTTACAGACTGGCATTTCATTTTGGGGAGGGAGGTATGGAAACTGACAAACAATATTCTCCATTATTCACTATTTCATTTTTCAAAGAGAAAAATATCTAAGATTGGAAGACTTTATGTTTTACACAGCTTCACTTACCCAGAGTGTAAACTGATAAGGTATCAATATATCATACACCCAGAGTAATTTGTCTATCAGGAAAGCATCGTTGTAATTTGATATTTCAGAGAAGCCACGCCAATGGTGTACATGTACATGTATGTTCTCCTTTTGAGTGATTGTATTAATCCACCAAGTACATTTACACTTCATGTACAAAAGGTGTCGATACTCGGCATATTTTAACATTGTTGACTGTTTTCAAGTTTACACCAACCGTGACCTTGGGGTTCTTTTTTTAGTGTAAGCTTTAAAGCCATAAATTTCTTTAATGTATAGCTGTTTTTCTCAGTATTTTGTGTGGACTCGGTGATCTTTTGACAATATACCACATAAAATAAAAATCTGCTTATGCTTCCATGTGCAGGTGTGTCAAGGTAAAATCTAATGGTAAAGTTGTATACAGTTTACATGTAAACATTTTATGTCATACTCACAGTCAAATTCAAATGTTTTATTCTCGGGTTTCTTTCATTTCATTAAAAACAAGGTAAAAATGCCATTAAATCAAAATTTAACACCCCACCTAAAGATTTATGACTACAGGCAGACTTCAAACATCTGTATTCATTCATGCTGCATTACACTGTATTTTTACCAAAGCCAAGCAGTAAATTCTCCACATTATGAGCCATTAGGGATATTTACTGTCATAAACTGTCTAATCATGACACGTGCTTGATGTTTGTTCAAAATATTGAATTACATCTGCATCTGTTACAAACAGGAAAGTTTGTGACCTACTCCCCCCCCCCCCCCCCACACACACAAACACCTTTTTAAAGAGCAATTGTGTTGGGGAAAGGTAAGAAAGCATAAAAATGACATTGTGGGAATCAACAGTCATTTTTATCAAAGGTTCTGCAAATAATTCTCAGTTTTCATGCATGACCGCAATAGCATATTTCTTCCCAACCTCCAGATGATTGGGCTGATTAGAGTGGTAGGAACCATGGTAAGTCAAATCATAGGAATAGGGTGAAGGAAGGGGGAGAAGAGTGGGAAAGAGGGGCAAATCTGGCAGCGGTGATAATAAAATCTAAATATGTGAAAGACTTTACTTAAAGGGACACAATGTGTATGGTTAGAATTTAGAAAGATGTTGCAAAAGTAGAATACAATGATCTACATAACTATGCCTCGAAATTGCGTGGTTTTCCTTTTACATCGTCGACTAACACGGTCAGACTCCCATAAATGGCCGACCGTGTTAGTTTGCAAAGTAAAAGGAAAACCATGCAACTTCAAGGCATATTTGTGTGGATCATTGTGTTCTACTTATAAAACATCTTTCTAACCATATGCATTTTATAACAAATGGTTACAAATGCTTTTTATAGACCTGTACTCGTCCGATCCAAGGCAACGTGCCCCTTTAATGTTTAGCGGAGACTTGCAATTTTAGTGTTTGAATCTCTGCCACTTTTTCCTGTCATTTCTTTTGTCTTGTCATTTCTATTGTCCATAAATTTGTATAGATTTTTTAACATTTACATATTTTTATTTATTTGCTTGTGTGTGTGGCCAGAGTTATTGGAATTGAAGACCTTCAGGTCAAAGTTTTTAAGTAAACTTTTTAAATTCCGGACATAGGCCTATGCCTCAGGTTTCTTCTTTTTTTTGTAAATGCACTAAATAGCTTCACTTTAACTACCAAGAGGTTTTCAAACAAATAACAATAACATTTCATAAGCAATGACTCTTGATAAAAAAGATGATTCAAATGAAGTTTCCATTCTGAAGGTAATCATCTTTCTCTCCAGATAATCTGACAATTGCTCAGCGGGGTGGGATGACCTCGATTTTGTGGCGATGATTGAGACTATAGTTCCAAATTCAAATAAGTTGGGTAAATTCTCCTTTCATAACTGTATTTGCTGTCCCTTCTAAAAAGCCATTGGTACAAATTGTATCAGTAACCCTGAATTAACTTTTCACCGTTTGGTTTCTTAAATAGTTTTCATTATAAATATTATGACCTTTTTGTGACTCAACTGTGTGGATTAATATTTCACAAAGTCCCTTCAAGGATAGGCATTGTACAGGAACAATTATGGGCTAGATTACGGGTCATATACATTTACCTATACAATTTACATATCATGCATGCCTACATGTACATGAACCGCACTGACAAACAGTGTAAGTCTCTAAGATTGTCACAAATTTTAAACCATCACATTCAAATTTAGAGCATTATGGACACATGTAGAGTACATTGGGGTGTCAGGTCGAGAAGTCTGGGGCGGTAGACTCATGTTCTGTAATTTAAGCGGTCTGGGCGGTGGACTCAAGTTTTGTAATTTGCAGAATGTACATGCAGGTTCGAATTCTGGCCTGGTCAGTCGTGACACTTGTGTCCTTGAGAAAGGCACTTTATCACATTTTTGCTTTTCTTCACCCAAGAGTACAAATGGATACAGCAAGAGCTGGGGAATAACCTGCAAAGGACTGCATCCTACCCAGGGGGCATAGAAATATTGTCAGTTGTTTAATTCCCTGGAAACCAGATTAAAACAACGGCCTGACTAGCTAAGGACAGACTTTACAAATCGTTTTATTCAGTACATAGTAAACTAAGCTTCTGCTTATAAAATAAAGAAATAACAACCTGAAGTTAGCTACAACATCTTGCCATTCATGTCATTCCAGACTTCACCTTCATTTCACGCAGGGTTGATTTTTATATACAAGGTGAGGTGGTTTACATGGATTAATAAGGAATTTCTTTCCTTTGAGCATGTCCTTACATTCCATAACAATCAGCATGTGGCCCAATGCCAAATGCGTTTGTATTTAATACCTGAACCTGTACTGTATAAAAATGTAAAAGAATCCATACAGTACATGCAAGTGTTCTCTACAATAAAAGAACTGCGTGCTAGTAGTCTGAGAAGGAATAATCATAGTTACATTTGGAGTACTTTTAAAAAAAATGTTACGATAAACTTGGAAAATTAACATTACAACTTTTAAAAATTGTTTACATATCATTTCTGATTTAATCAAGTGATAAACCAACCCTTCAACCAAAACTGCATGTTTTTAGAAAACCATGTTTTAATTTGAACTGCTGTTTCTAAAACTGCTGTTTTGTTCTTTAAAGTTTAGCTACTGGAAAGAAATGTCTATGTTTTACATTCTTGAAACTGTTTTATTGCACCTGAAACTTTGTGAGAATCTTAATAGCATTGTATCAATAATTTGCACATAAAAATTTGCACATACAATTTGTATTTCTTCCCAATTTATTTGCCACTGCATGAAACCACCAACAATAAATTGAAATTGAAGTAGGCCTATCCTTTCGGATTGGGATGAAAAAACCCTATATTTTTTAACTTCCCTGTAAGTGTTACTTTACCTCACTAAAAAATTGAACCTTTTGTAGCAAAATTAAGAGGCAAAATAAGAGTGCAGTGTGTTCAACTTTGTGGACCTGCTGGAGAAGTCAAATCAAACTAAATGAACGCATTTGTAGAATATCAAATAATTGTGTACATGCAAAGGGTGTTACAACCTCTTTACTTATTTCTCTCAAAGGTTTAAAAGTGTTGCCTTTTTGCTTTGACTTCCAATAACTTTTTAACATTTATACAAAAATGATTATGAAATTAATGATGATAAAGTTTTGATGTAATTATCTGACTTGTCGTAAGTAATTGGCTACCGCCTCAACTCCAACTCCCTCAACTCCAACTCAGTATAAAGAAACTCCATTGATGAGCTGGTTTGAATGGCTAGATTTAATCCTCATTGATTTGAGACTTGATTGTTAAACATAACAATAGTGAGTGGTCCTCACAGCTGTGTCAGTCACACACAGGGATATGCTTGACGCCCATCCTTACTACAAAATTTCACGGCCCGCTATACACTGTACACAGGTCGGATGCTTCGGTTGAGCAAGGGCAATGGAAACTTGAAATGCATTTTGGGGCACAATGACCAGGTCCAGTCAGTGGCATAGAGGCAATTGCTTCTGTAGCCTGAATGAAGTACCATGCCTAAGAAACTCACTCAGAGCAGGATAGGAGGAACTTGGTTAATCAGTTGCAAGTGTTAATATTTGAACTACAGCATATGCAACTATATGTAGTTGGGATACAAACAGTTGTGATACTTATTCAGGTTCCTATTCATTTGCTTGTACACAGTGCACAGTAAAAAGCTACCATTAATAATTCAGTATTTTCCAAAATCAATCCTGGCGGAATGTACCAATTAATCCGATTCACATTGATTTATTTGACCTATTCAACTTTATGCTTAATTCACAAGCGAAAGCTTGTTATTTATCACAGTTTTTAAGAGACAGCTTGGGGGAACTATTAGACAAAACACCCTTTTGTTCAGGTTTCTACATCTGGACAAATTGATGCAATACTTCAAGGGAGGTTGGGGGACCACATGCCTACTTGATTGTAAAGTTGCTGTTCCATCCATAAACCCCTTTCATAATTTCTTCATGTTTGGGTGATCACAGCAGGAAATGGGCATAATTAAATTCAAATTGATTGGAACATTCTGCCTCTATTGATTTAATTGACCATTCTGCTAGGAACCCTTACTCTGGGACAACCGCCAGGGTCGAGGGTGTCTGGATCCATGGCACAAGTGTTGGGTTATATTAGTCCCATCTTGTGAAACTCCCGTGGGAAACCTGTGCTTACTCAAATTATCACCATTTATCTTTCTGTTTTACTTCCCCCCAAAAAAGAAGAAGAAAAAAAAGACTCGCCCAGAACAGTAGTTTTGTTTGGGGATAAAACTTATTTCTATGAGATGAATAGTAAAAACTAATTTATTTTTTTTACAATGTACATAGTTTGATCATGTGACTCACTCAGTGCTATTGTTTCACTTTAAAACAGAATGAAAGCTCTTTCATTCAAAAGATTATTGTTGCAGTTAACAAAAATACAAAAAGTTAAATATTTTTGTTAGCACAATTTTTCCATTTGATGTTGGTTAATACAAAAATAATAGTTAGAAAAAACACTTGTAACAACTTTCTTGGGCTTTGATGTATTCAATAAATATGGACATTACTACATTTCTTGCATGTGGGTCTGTGAAAAAGTACATTAAGATTGAATGTGTAGAATGCTGTGTTTGTAGTTATCTGTGAGCAACTATTTTCCCATTGCAGGCCTGGAATTTGAGAGGGCAAGGCCATTTTCATTTTGTAAATGGCACTTTTATTGGTAAATCCTTAAGTCTATGGGAAACTTATGAAGTGGCACTGCAAGGCTAAGACAAGGGCAACAGAGATCATGGCCTCCGTGTTACTCCAGACCTGCTATTGGTCCTGAATAATTTTGCCATACAAGCATGTCACTAGGTATTGATACTCAGTGAAACAGAGGGCATGCCAGTGGACAACACTTTTGCTAAGCATTATCTGTGTTATATCTATTGGGCTAAAGTTAACTGTATTGAATAAACCTGGAGATCAGCAGGTTAAGAAGGGCTACATGTGATCTATACAACCATGGATCTTAAGTTAAACATTAGAGGAGTTATCGGGCTTACTTTAAGCATGGAGGTAGAATGCTTTCAACAATAAACCTGTTGTTGTTTGATTCTTTGGCTTTAACAGGCTTTAAAAAGCTATTCATTATTATCAGATGGATCCGGCCGATGAATTGTTCGTGGTGGTAAACGTTTAATTTGATGATCGAAGCATAACCTATGCAGTCTGAATACTGACAAGAATACAGCACTTCAACAAATGCGCAATGATTCCATCTACATGTATGTATCAAAATTGTTAGTTCTTGATGCATAAAGCAGGCCTGGGCCCAATTTCATAGAGCTGCTTAACAGCCGATTCTGTTTATGAGTTTCTATTTCATAGCGCTGCTAACCTTATAAGCACAAGAAAAGGCATGCTAACCTTCTGGTGCTTATCTGCATAAAAATGAATGACATCACAATGCAAATCCATGGTGAACGCGCAAGATGGCCGCCTTATTTTCTTGCTTACCTGTGAAATATGCTTATGCTTAAGCAAATTTTTCTGCTACAGTTAGCAGGAAAATTTGCTTACCATTAAGCAGCTTTATGAAATTGGGCCCTGGTATATACTGGCCACAACCTTTGCAGCCCTGGTCTTGGCCGTGGTGCCTCTCTGAAATTTTCCATAGGAAGTGCCCTTTGCAAAATGAATAAAAGCCTTGCCCCCTCAACGGTGAAATTTTTGGAAAGAAAAGAGCTAGTAAGAACGCAACATGAATGATTTTTGTATTTTCTCTATGGTAAATCTTCACAGCCAGGTGGTAACAAGGGCAAATAGTTGAGCGAGAAACTACAAAAGTGGGCTGCCCCAATGTTTGATTAGGCAGGGGAATACTGGTTGAACAGAACTATGTGTTAGCATGCAAACATTATTTTGTAAATTACTGGTGAATTTGTGACAAATACAAAGTGGATTGGATTCACCATAGCCACACAACTCAATACTTTGCCTTTTGTCATTCTATCCAGGACAAATTACAAACTCTGGAAGCCTTATTTCCCAATGCCAAGTGACATGAAGAGGATGCATGAAGCATGGAGGAAGAAAACATGAAGGTACCACTGGTATAAAGGGGAGTGGGGGTTGGGCAATGATGTCCATTATTTTTCCCCTGTCAGTAAATCACTGAGGCCGTTATTAAATTGCCCGAAATTCTACAAAAGCCTATGCAAATTGTAGGTCATCCCTTTATACTCAATAAACATTATCACACTTTTATTCCTAGGGTCAAACTGTACATGCCTGAATACAGCTTGAAAAGAAAACTAGAAAACATCAACAAATGAATGAATGAATGGATTAATAAATGACAAAATATGCTTAAGAAATGTTGATGAGTGTTTGTTTACTGGGCATTATGCTTTAGAATTTAGGGAAAGATAACAATGTAGTGGAAGCCAACCAAAACATTTGTATGAAATAGTGCGTTCAAGAATGTGTACAAAATAATATTGTTATTGATAATAATGAATGCTGCATGCAGTTTTCAAATTGTTTGTAAGCTTGTGATCAGCAAATTGAAATGGCATGTGGACTGGTGGGTGGCACAAGTATTGTGTCTTAATGAGATCATCCTGGCGAAAAAGTGTAGTAATTGTTTTTCATAACAAATACCACATGTCATGTACTACACATATTTGTAGAAAGTACCATCCCTTCATTAGTTAGTTTCAGGAAATGTCTTAAAATGTGTTTTTATTTTCTGTAAATGTATGACAGGTGCTGGCTTTGCCTGCACTGCCCGACAATAAACTTTCTCCAACAAAGAGCCTTACTCTTTACATATAATAATAATAATAATACTGTAACCTTTGGCAGTGCAGCTCCAGCCTTTAATCTTCTTGTTTTGTTACCGCTGCTTCTTTTGTCATTTCTGTAGGGGTACATGGATTACCCAACAAATTGTTCAGTTGATACAGTGGGTAATACATGTACCGAGTCAGCTTATGCATATATGGGTATAACAGCTACAACGTAAAAATATTAAAGCTTGGCACAAGAGTTAAGTTTGTCTTGAACTTGGCCTTCTTCATTCAATTCTACTTTACACCCATCTGACCCCATATCTCTATTCTTGAAGTGAAAAAATGAAGAGTGACATAATCGCATTATAAGTAGCATCAAATCCATATTTTAAAATGTAAATGCGTTGAACTTGATAATTCCTTTTACTATCCTTAGACTTCGGCAGTCCTGTGAACTGGTTATGCATTTACATGTAGGCATTCTTATCCAAGCAAACACAAAAACAACCACTTCTCCCGACCAACTCGAAGTCTTACTCCTGGGTGAAGAGAAGCCATCATGGCTTGATTTATTACTTGCATTTCACTCCATTAGATAGTTGTTAAAAACATGGGAAATATTTTGTCTTTGTTTTGTCTTCCAACACCCAAGTCTGATCATCCTTTTACTTTCCCACAACAAACCAAGGAACTGGAGAAGGAAACGCAAATTTGGCAAAATAATTGATCGATATGGCATCCTTGGAAATAATGGGAAC
>JAUELU010000085.1:467422-492472 GCA_032357145.1 Evasterias troschelii | reverse complement strand
GTTTTTTCTTTCATCATTTTCTTGCAACTTCAATAACCAATTGAGCCCAAATTTTCACAGGCTTGTTATTTTATGCAATGCACCAAGTGAGAATACTGGTCTTTGACAATTACAAATCGTGTTCAGTGCCTTTAAATCCATGGTCAAAACAGTAAACTTGAAAAAAAAGAGCAAAACACTTAATTAAACATACAAGCAAATACAGGACAGGACTTCCCTTGATTTTGGATCTTTGAGGGTCTGGTACTGTTGGGGTTAAAGAGGGGCTTCAAGTCCAATGTCAAATTCAGTTTTGTAATTCACTTATATTCCAATAGATACAATGTAGTCCTTATGAAACAACTACATGTATCATACAAGTGTCTACCTCATGTTAAAATAGTGTAATACACCACTGTGTTTGATATCCTTCAAAACGTTTGAAGATGTCACAGTTCAAATATTATATGTCCTGCACTTTTTTTTGCATAGAATTTTTAGTTTCTTCCTGAATTTGGTTATGTTATGCATATGTTGGGATACACCAAGTGAGGATACTGGTCGTTGACAACTACCAAAAGTATACACTGTCTTTATTTCATGCAAACTAAACATTATAATGTATATTTTCACGACAAAGTTCATGTACTTTTAGAACAATGTTTTGTTCTTCAGGCATGCAACTTTTCTTCTTTTCCGCTTTTTAATTCTCAGTTTTACCATTCAAAATTGAAAAATACTGTACAAAATCTATGAATTTTGTAATTTCCTCTTTTTTGGTGAAGTAACAGTTGCATGCCTGGTTCTTTGGTTAGTCTGAAAATGGAAAACCAACAAAATTATTTTAACATACTGCAACATTTTCATTAATATTTAAAAACATATTTGTTTAAACTGTAGATGTTTAAAAGGGCAAAATACATCAAAGATTCATTGGGTTACTTGTGAAAAATCAGACTTGGTTTGAATGTACAATGTCCACTACAGAATAAAGGGAATCAAGTAACGTTTATTCTGCTTGGTAATTTCATTGTGTAGTCCAAATTTTATAGAAAACATACACGGTTGGGAAGTCAAGAGAATATTCAATGATCCATTTATAGCAACGTAATTAAAAAAACACATGAAAACCTACAACTAGCCAGTTGCTATGACAACAAAGAATAGCAAGCTATACTGTGATACTGGCTGAATGTCATCCATCATGCCCATTCTACACAGATATCTATCATTCCCCAAATCATTAAATGAGTTCATCTAGATTGTCGGTTCATCATGAAGTAAACATGACCATGTGATCTCCTCTCAACCAATCAGAAGTACATGTATTTATGAATGTATAGTTAATAGGATTGGAGTTGGTGTCAGATAAATGTACGTAGTCAGCAGTGACCAAACTGTACGTGTGGTCAGCGGTGACAACAGAGCGACGACAAATGAAGAGCAAGGGAATGATTCCTGAAAGGCAATCTAATGGAATTATGAACTCTCACCAAGTTACTGCCTGCACCCGTGTGCTGGCCGTCACATCAAGATATAATAGATAATAATACCACTCTTTGTGATGTTCATAATTCCATGTACAGCCACAGAACATTCCCGCTTTAAATTGTCCTAAATTGTTAAATACAAAATCAAACAGATTGTAGGTTTTTTATTGTTTATTTCATACAACATCCAACAGTGCAAGCGCCAATTACAGGATGGATAAAGTAGGCCTTGAATGACACAATTTTTAGGGCGAGACCACTTTGACCTTGGAGTAGGCCAATCTTTGAAGGGCACCAAGGCCACTAGATAGATAGGGCAACAGGGCCACAAATTAAAAAATAGAAAAGGCATGAGTTGTACATCAAAATAAAACCATAGTGCATGACTTTGTTATATATTATAAAAATAATACTATCTTTATTGAAGAAGTTTAGTTACCCTTAAAAAAATAATTAATAGTAATAATATTAAACAATTTGGCCAGAGGCTCCCCTTTGGGTGGTAAACCCGATGAAATAATTTGCATGAATAAAATATTGATAAAACTATAAGCCAGCACATGTCAGCACACTTTCCAGGTTTAATGGAACAGAATACCCACTCCTAAGGGTAAAAAAACCAGGGCATTATAAACTACAAAGACACTGCACAGGCTTGTCTTTTAAGTGAAGCAAGAGTAATACAAACTAAAACAATGTATAACAGAGGATTAAGATAAGAAGTAATTGGGTATCAATAGAAGTGTCAATCAATCTCCAAGAACAGTTCTGGATAGTGTCTGGGGCTTAAGAAAAGTATTCTCCACATTTTCTTTAAATTGTGTCAGCGGCGGGACATTTTCAGGAAGTTTGACACACATTTTCACCATTAAAGCAGCGTTTTTGTGAGCAATAAGTAGTTTTTAATTCGAAGCCGGGTACTTTTGTATCACTGTGGGCTTGAAAAATTATTTAACGTTGAAGTTTTTACCTTGAGAATAATTAGTTTTGCAATTTTTTCGTGAATCCAAGTAAAGTTTCAGACGTAATGCACACAAAGAAACTAGTTTCAGTCGGCTGTCCCAAGATGCATCGGTGTGAATGCTTGGAGAAGTTGGTGTTCGATTAGCTCATGTCAGGGGCTCACCCGGATGAGCACACCAGGGTCAACCCGGGGAAGCTAATCGAACACACCCTTTATCAGTTACACATGTAACTGCGCTGTATGATATGGCAGTGTAAATTGCTTACAGTTGTTCACAGCTTCTATAAAACACACTTGCATTTCTGAATTTGCACGCTGGTTTAGGCAAACTTGTTGCCAGCTTGTGCTCACTAACCCAATCTCCCCCTCTCTCTCTGTCTTTCTAGTTTATAGTCAACTCTAGTTCCTCACACTGATTATGGATACCATTGAGCAAGACTCCATTCTGTACATCACTGCTGCTCTTTGTACCTTCGTAGCTGTCTTAGTGTCCTACCGTTGGTTCGTAAGACATTCTGCTGTCAAAGCCAAAGATGACGGTGACAAAAAGGATGAGGTTGCTAAGGAGACGGAGGAGACAGAAAATGAAGAAGTAAAGACGGTAAGGAAAATGCATTTCCCTGTTTTTCAAGAGAGATTAATAATAATGATAATGATTATACTGCCCTTAGTAGTGCATTTCTAAGCACAGTACTCACCCAGAAATCCTAGCTTGTTCAGTTTATATTGCACTTTCCCCAATTAAAAGATCAATTTGGTCTTGCATTTTAAGAAACACAAGGAAATCCTTCAACCACTCTCTCTGAATTAGGGAGAAAGAATTCTTTGCACTCCTTTCAGAACCAAACTTCACACAAAAAGTTAAATTAAAACTCAAGTGTGAAACCAATATGGGTTTTTTGGTGATGGAGTTGAAATTCCTGGGGATTTGTTTCCTGGAAATTGGCTTGGTAGTGTGAAATTGCAAATCACATATGAATGAACTTAAACAATAAGATTTGTGTGGCTAGATTGCATGAGGACCAAAATCTGTCAATCCTATTCCTATGATGCGCTACGAAAATGGCCTCTCCTGGACAATCTGTAGAGGGCGCACTTCATAGTGAATGGCTCATATTGCCTACTGTTTTAGGATTTATTATAATTTTTGTTGTCCATTTGTTTGTTTGTTTTGGGGTTTTTTGTCAATCACCAGCCACTAAGTTGCCCCTTTGGGTTTGGCTTGGCACCAAGCCCATCCAAGGAAGTTGGAGATGATGAAGATGGTGACGTTGACAACATCAACGACCTCTTGATAAAAAGCTCAGATATCAAACCTCTGGATGAGGAAGAGAAGAAGCGTCTTGAGGAGATAGTGGCGATGGAGAACCAGGAGAAATTAGATCGTAGGAAGATCAAGGAGTTGGAGGAAGAAGTAGTGAAGTCCATGTCAGATCAACAGCTTGATGATGAACGAAAGTAAGTTTGGAAAATATTTGCAACGAAATAGATGCAGGATTATCCTAATATTGTGGAATGGCACAAGCTTAGCCTTTAAGATGTAGTCAATGCAGTCTTCCCAACATGTACAATTTTGGCACATTTCTATGTGCTAAATTTAGGCTTTTACAATTTTATTCTTCATTTTTACAATTTCTTACCATTTAAGAAGTTCTCACTTCAAAACAATTGCTATGTGGCAGATTGTTCACCGATTAATCATGCATGGACTTTGATCAAACTACTGCGTTAACCACTTCCCGACGCTACAATGTAATAGTGTTAAAGATTTTCCATGTGCACCTGCAGTGTTGTTTTTGAGAACCTTTTGGAAATTCTCTAGTAATTGTTTTTCTTTTAAGATATCGTTGTCACAAGGAAACCCTGACTTGACAACATTGGTTCTCGTAATTAGTTTCTGGGTTTGATGCTGTAATGGGAAAAAGTATGAGCAGGCACTCACCGTGATTCGCAGAACCACGGTTGTGAGGCGCGGCTGAAAATCTGGCATGGTACAAATGTATGCTGGACTCTTGGAAAAATCAGACTCACGGAACGCTCAGACTCACCTCCCATAGAGCTGACTATAGTGGTGTGACATTGTGGTAGCCTGTCCAGTCTTGTGTGCCACATTTGTACAATAACAGAACAAAGGTCTGGAATCGAGGGTTACACAATAACCCCTGGAAAGGGACTTTACAAGGCATGTTTTCCAGAACATGTTGTCACTCTTATTACGGGTGAAAATAAGCAAATCACAGAGGGTGCCTGCACAATGGAAAGTCCAGGTGGATATAAACATCGGTCATCAGCCCTCCAGCTGTCAGCACAAAATTTAGGAGAAGCCGGAGTTGTTGAGGGCGTAAAAAAAAATCGCCAGCCGTAAGTCTGTTCAAAATAAACTTACAAAAGACAAGTCATCCGACATGAAGTGGTTAATTGACTTCAACTTCAGTGGCTCTTTGTCGTTTCTCACTCTCATTTGGTGATGTGAACATTTAATGGTCTATTCCTGAAAAATTTTCATCCAAAATGTTCATCTCATTTTTGTTTTATTTGATGCAGAACTCGTCAGGCCCAGCTGGAAGCCATCTTTTCCCTGATGAAGGAGAATGATGACCGTTTTGGTATTGACTCTGTGGATGATGTACAGAAGCAATACAAACTGTATGTGTGACACTGAAAACTATCATCATGTTTGTTTGTATGTGTTAGTCTTCATTATTTTTATCACTGTGTTCATAACACCTTTAATGTACTAAACACACATTCAGGGCTTGAATTTAGAGACAAAAATCTGCAAGAAGTTCACAATGTTTACTGGATCAGAACATTTGTTACAAAACCAGAATCACAAGAGAAACTTTATCTCATTTGTCTTATGGGTAATACTTTCACACTCAACAGAATTGACAGATATTTATCGAACTCAAAGTCAACATTTGAAAAATAAAATATAAATTAAAGATGAGGTGAGATTTTATATTAAAAAACTCACAAGACCGACAGACTTGTACGGTCGTAAGTTTACTTGCCCAACGCTTAAAACACTACTCGGGCGTGTGATCTAGTGTAAATTTCAAGCCCTGCACTCGCAGATACAGATGCAGTCAGAATTTACTATTTTGTTTGTACTGTTACTAACACGTCTTGTTGAAACAACTCGCACAATATAAAATATTTATACATTTTTCATAAAAATAAGAGAAGAAATTTTAATACACTGCTCAATAACGCCAGAGGGTTACATGGAAACACGTGGAGGAAATCAGCACTTTTTTGTATGTTGAATGTTCATTTAAAAAATGTCTTCTTGTGAAACGTTACAGCTCACTTGATCAACAATATAGATGTATTTCTTACAGTGGTGATTTGTCTGGTAATGTATTAACGTACAAAGATAATTTGTAAAAAAATGTTCCTGTGGTGAATCGTTTGGCACACTTTTGGTACCCCCAACCCAAACCCACCATTAACAATAAACACACAAAACCTGAAAGGGTGTATGTAATAAGAAACAATGAATTTACCAGGGTAATTGCCTTGAGTTTGAGGCCTAATGTAATTTGCAGAGTGTTAAGTAGCACTCTAATGAATAGAACATTTAACACAATGCTCGGTAAACATCGGAGAACTAATTTGCATGCTGATAACATGCCGATGTTGTACATGGTAGAAATTGTTGTCTCAACATGCTCAAGCTTCATCTTTTTTTCAAACGGGTAAAAGTCAGGTTTCAAGCTAATGTTACTGAATTTAACCTGTACATACATGTAAGCGACTTCAAACATGAAGTGAGGGCCCTAGAAGCCTAGCTTTGCATCAGAAAATCTGTGGAATTATATTTTCAAGTTTGTTGGCTTCAGGTTACAAGCTAATGTTACTGAATTTAACCTGTACATATACATGTATGAGCGACTTCAAACATGAAGTCAGGGCCCTAGAAGCCTAGCTTTGCATCAGATAATCTGTGGAATTATATTTTCAAGTTTGCTGGCTTTTTTTAGCCGAAAATATTCAGAAAATTTGTTGTTTATGTGAGATTGTTTTCCATAGTTTCATTGGTAAAGGGGCAGTTAGTAACAATTGTAGGTGCCATACAGTCATTGACTGTAATCATCTTTATAACAAAGTGCAATAAAGTTTTGGTAGACTTTGGTAGCTAACTGAATATGGAGCTTCGTGACCAGACTATTTTGGGGTTGTTTGAGGTAAGACCTAAAGCTATATAATAATACAAGTCTAGTACTGAAGACCTTATTGTTGTTTAAAACATTGAGTACCTTATTGAGTAGAAAGGTCAATACTTACGACAACATAATTTGCCCAAAGAAAGTTTCACTGCATTTTACACTTAAGAGATAATAATTTAATGCTTGTTGGTAGTGTCTAACTGTGCAAGTATTGCGTGTATCCAAAACAAAAAACAAATGGAATGAAGATAACAATTTTCTATGAAAACGTAGGACGACGGTGATGCATATTTTTCAGAAACCCCCATTTGCCAATCATGCCAAAATTTGTGCAACCATCACATAGGTTTAATGATAACATTAACATCAGTTGGGCAAAACCTTTAACTATTTACCAGAAACCGGAAACGGAGGTCAAGTCTCTCAGGTTTTCATTTTTGATTTGTTAAATGAATACTTTCACAAATTTCATGGTAACATTATAAATTGTCAACAATATGATATCAATTTTCGTCCATAAACTTTGTCAAACTACATTTGTTGAAGATACAGAATTGTACTCACGTAAAACTCAATATTGTATAGACCAACTTGGGTCAAATATGAGCGAGACTTGCACAGTCTATTTTCATTGTTTTAAATCACCGTTTTATGTTTCAAACACTTCAAGTTAAGAATCTGTGACCCATCACCATGAAACCTGAACAAAGTTGTAATCTTTCAATTTGATATTTTCAAATTCTCCAGTTATCAGCTTTTCAATGATTGAATTGTGTTGGTAACCTTCCTATTAATCACTGCACTGTGCCCATTTTAATGGCTTGCTTACCCTAAGCAAAGAATATGCACTTATGTACAATGTAAGCATGGAATTTCGTCACACATAATTCACAAGTAAGCAGGGAAATTTTGCTTGTGCATGTGTGTACTTCATGTTACTAGGCATTCTTCGCTTACGAAGCTAGCAAAATGTAGCACAAGAATGGTCTGTGAGTGCACACGTCAGTGAGGATTCAAAATGGAGGTACATGTACATCCAAATAGACTGGTGCTGTTTGTAATTGATAAGCGTAGATTCACAAGTAGGAGATGAGAGTTGGACAAATCAAATATTTAAGTGTGTAGAGGAGTGTATAAAGGTTTTTCAATCACTATAGGTTGTAGGTATTGTATTCATACTAGTATAAACTGTATAATTGTACATATGTTTTGTTTTTTCTTCCATACATTTATGTTAATGCTGCCATAATTCACAAGAATAATACAAAGTGTTACATAATCAAATTGAAAGTACACATACATCAATATTCTACATTCATTATCTCCAATCTTTTATGGAGAATTGAGTTTGTGAACCCCATTGTTAAATTGGAAGTTTCCTAATTCAAGCAGGAACCATTGAAACTCGGACAAGTCTGGCTTCCTGCTATTAGGTGGTTTGGTTTATACATGCACATACATGTACATATACAGTACTGAATCATTCAAAGCACAGCAAAACCTTTCAATGGATGTATAGTTACTTTAGTAGCAGGGTTTACAAGTAATTTGATTTTCAACTTTCGTCTGTTAGGATAATGGGCCCAATTTCATTGAGCTGTTTAAGCACAAACATTAGCTGAGCACAACAAAATTATGCTTATCAGAATAAGGTTACCATTCAAAATACCATGTCCCATGTACCATTTTTGTTTGGTATCCTGCTCATTTCTGCCAAGCACAAAATTTCAGAAGCATTATCTGCTTAAGCAGCTCTAAGTAATCGGGCCAAGGGCCCAATTTCATAGAGTTGCTTAATTAAGCACAAAATAAGCTTAACACAACAAAACTATGCTTACCAGAATAAGGTTACCAGTCAAACTACCATTTCACATGTACAATTTGTAACTGGTATCCTGCTCATTTTTGCTAAGCAACAAATTATTAAGCTATATATTCTGCTCAAGCAGCTCTATGAAGTTGGGCCCTGGTCATATCTGTCGACCTGGACCCAAAGTCATAGAGTTTCTTACACACAAAAAGCAGCTAAGCACAACAAAATTATGCTGTCCAGAACGATACCAGCCAACATGACATATCACATGTACCACCTGTGACTGGTATCCTGCTTATTTGTACTCGGCAGAAAAATTGTTAAGCAATATTTTCTGCTTAGGCAGCTCTATGAAATTGGACCCTTGATGCTAAGAAAAATCTAAGCAAATTTGATGTAACTGGCACAGAATTTTGATTCGCACTCTCATTGTTGGAACTGTTAACAATTTTATTACATAAAAAAAGTATACAAAAGTATAATACAAAATATATTTAATAGCAAAAGAGGAAGTTACATAATTAACATAAGGCCCTTTTGTAAGGCCCTTTTGCGAATTATAAAGCCAGTCTTGCCCCTTCTAACAACTCAACTCTTTTGAGAATTTGTTGTGAAATATGTACACATCAATACCATGAATAAAGTGAGTTTGTAAAAATTCAAATAATTTTTAATGTTGCACACTCAATGTGTTTCTTGTTGAGAACAATGTTTCTCATTTTTCAAACAAGTTGAAGAACAAAATTAACTTTTATAGCAACAGTTATTTTGTAGGCTTACCTTCACTGATGTTATACTATCACTTTATGTTTGTATTGTGCTACTTTTTATGTTGATGTTGAACATTTTGGATGTTGGGTTATGGGTGCAATAAACATGTGTGTTCAAAGTAAAGATATATGCACTGAATTATAGTCTTCCAAGTCGTGTTTTTATTCATTTCTCACAATGTTCCGTTGTTCAAATTGTTATTAGAACGTTCCTTAACACTCTCCAACCTGTAAGAGAGAAAAACAAGAGTTTCTGTTCTATTTTGTTCTAGACATACAACAGTGTGATAGATTTGGAGTTAAATCAAATCCACATCTTCATGAACAGATTCTTATGTCCTTCGTTTTCTGAAAGAATATGTGAAGCTTTTTCTAATGGAAACATCAAAGAAACCCCTTATGAAAGACAAAACAGATGCCAGAACTGTTCTTTTTTCAGACCACAGAAGCTCCATGTTATCACACTCGGGAAGTCTAGCTTCAGGTGGACGACATGATAAACCACCTTCCAGATCATGTAATATTTCCCGTACAGTACATTCAGAGAAATTTGTCATTGACCAATGGCTCAGGAAGTTATCAGAGAACACATATGAAAGCATATGCCAAATGGACAGCATGTCAATAAGGGAAAATTCAAGTGAATAATATGTATTTTTATTAGCATTGCAGCTTCACACTGCAGGGCCATACCACCAATGACTGCTCATACTCCCAAGATCTAATGCTATATCCATGGTGGTTAGCACGTCATGCAAACAAGCCATTGACAGAGGTTTTTGCATTGCTGTCTCCCACTTGTAGTGGTCTCTCTGTCCCAAGTCAAAGGCTGTTTTGTCCTCAAAAAGGGACTCACCTATTCTCAAACCTAGAGGGAGCTATTCAATGTATCAAACCATTCACTCGTGCATTGTTTAAATATCTCATTTGGGGGAAAGAGTTCTGAGCAGGTGTTCCTGTCCCCACCCCTTCCCCCACCTCTGGCTACACCACTTTGCACACCTACTATGCTACAATGTTCAAGCATGTCAGTATAAATTATTAAAGCCAACAGTAGGAAATTCACATAGTGAAAATTTGGAGCCCACAAAAAATGTAACCACAAATGATCTGAATGTTTTTTGCCTAGCTCAGCTGCTTCCAGTGCCTAACTGTTGAGTCATTCTTTGGCATTATGCAAGAGATCATCAACAAGAAATTGAACAAGAATCTCTGGAAGTGTCAGTTTCTCTCATCCCCTGTGAGCCTCAAGTGTAACATCTGATCTTTAGGGTATGTGATAGCTTCTCTTGGTAGCTTGGCCTCAAACAAGTGCAGTTGATGGCTAGGAAATCACTGGCGTGTCAAAGTTCTCTGACCTGGCTGCCTTCTGCACATTTTCATCGATAGTTTCCAAGGTAATGTTCAAATGGAATCAAGATGATGCTTGTTTTCATCTCAGGTGTACAGCTTTTTTGCGTTGACATCATTGTGATTTTGTGTCTGTATTCAATTCCTGCAATAAAGAAATGAATTATAATAACAACTAGTTTTATATAGTGCTTTATCTACTCTATCTATTTATTGAGGCTGACACTGTCTAAGCGGTCCATCACTCTCTAACACTATGCTTGAAGAGTCAGATGGGCACAACTCATCAAGTCATCACGGTAGTAAATGAACAAATCAATGAATAACAACCCATACTACACTTTCTGTACTATCACAGCTTTAAATTCTGCATCACTGAAATTGATGAAAATGTCATATTAAAGTCATTATCACAGAACTGTAGAAGACAACAAGTAACGCTGATATTTCCTGCAAATCTTTACCTTTTTAACAACTGACCCAAGGATCATCAGAGTTTGAGTTGCCAGTCCTCTACACTCTACACTCGGATCTTGTCCAATAATATCTACAATCAACAAATTAAAACTACTTTAATTTATATTTTGAAACCCTAACCCCTAAGGTAATTTAAAAGGACCCTTCCTCACCCGACAAAACCCAACGCAATATGATATTAACCCAGCAACCAACATGCTCAAGCTGTTAAACTCTGATTGTGGTGGTATGCCTGATCCCATGTAAAACATGATCAGTTTACTACTGCAGTCCTCAGTCCAATACCATACAGTAAGTCAGCACCCAAACTGTTGGACTCAGATTATGGTTCCTCGGTTAGTTTACCCCCAAAAAGCCCAATACTTTCATGGCTTTAGTCTTACCTTCGAGCCAGAGTTTACATTCCAGCATATCATCCTGAAGCTCAGAGACAAGCAGGTGACTGGGCACGCTCAGTATCACCATAGAGAGAGCAAACAGTAGAGCCTGTCGCACAAACCTGACAACATAGACATCAAACTATAATATGTACAATTCCCAATAAGTACATTTCTGACTACAACAGCAATGCAAACCATGAATATGGTCAGTTTGTCTACCATAAAGATTTGGTTTGGTCAAATGAATCGACATGGAGAAGGAGTAACAACATGGCTTCATTCTTGTTAAAGTCAACTGACTATACATGAGGCTGCTATTTTGAATTAACAACTAAATTCTGTACAATTTGTCATTATGAGGTAACTGAATTCACAATCCATGGTATGCAGGCATGGAGAAAAAGGGTATATATTCTTCTGGCTTTATTTTTTGAGTCTTACTTTGGATTTATTTTGTCTTGCCCTCAGAAAGGGCAGCAAAATAGTCATCACAAGAAAACTAGATAAAAGCGTACACTGTAGGTCAGCCCTGGTACAACATGGACTTTGTCAATACTTACACCTCTGTATGATATCTCAGCACCCAGACAAGTTCTAGTAGACTCCCTGCCATCTGGCGGCATATCTGTGGGGTTCAATTGTTCACATGACATTGTAACTGAATGTTATCAAAGCGTAATATCAAATGTAGATGTGGCCCATTTTGCTTATTTTAGCTTAATATTTATACTAGCAGACTATGACACTACCAGTATTCCATAGGTCCTAGGCACTAGTGTTCCATAGGCCCTACAGGCACCTGTACTCCATAGGACCTAGGCACCAGTATGTCATAGGACCTCTATGCACCAGTGTTCTGTAAGCCCTAGGCACCAGTGTTTCTTAAGTCCAAAGCACCAATTTTCTATGAAGTTCCAGGACCAATTTCATAGTTCTTATTAAGTGCCAATTTTTATTACAATGACTTTTGCATGTATAATTAGGTTTGCGGTAAATTTTGAGCTACATCATGTAGATACAAAATGTCTTGTTGCACTTTAAGTATTTTTAAAACATTATTTTTTACAAAGGCTCTTTTCTTTTCTAACTAGAGTTCCAACTGTACCCATTGAATAATCCAATCCTACTGAAATTAGTTTTAGAGATTTATGTACTAACCGGTGAATGCTGAGCGCTGTATACAACAATACCCAATGTGTATAACATCCTACCAAGGAGTAGAAAGTCATCACCTAACATGTCCATGGTGTTCATCTTACTGTAAGAGACAGAAATACACACATTGTTTATAAATGGAAACTGACAACTTACAGCGTGTCCCCTACTCTTTCACGATAAGTGTTTTGGGGTTCTTTTACATGGACTATCAGTTCTAGTACACGGGACCTACAGCCTAATGTCCCATATGGTAAAGTATCTTGCTCAGAAACACAAGTGCCACACTCTGCTGATCAGAAACACCAGAGCCTGACTGGTGACATTTCATTATTGGTAGTATTTTGGAGAAGTTGTTTTGCAATTTTTTAATCAATTGAAGGCAAATGCACTTGGTCAACAATGTATATTTGTTGGAGTTGCTGGAGTCTTTCACCCAAAGGTCCACTTTCATAATACTGCTGAAGTCAAAGACACTACACAATCAATATATTTGCTGATTAATAACACTTACTAGTTTTTATATAGTGCCGTTTCTTTGGACATCTCAAAGAGCTTATCATTATCTACTTCCAGACAGGTTTTTTAAATTGATTGAATTATGAGACCATGTTCTGTAACACTTTGTAAGGGTTTACAAGGTGTTGTGGCGCATTCAGCAGCCACTGTAAGAAACACTGGGGCAAACACCTTCTCTAAGCATCAAGTGTAACTAGGTTATTGTAAGTGTATTACACAACAGTGTCAAGACTGGGACCAACACTCCGCTGATGAAAAACAACAGAGCTCGAGTCCAGTGCATTTGACCACTCGGCCTTGACATACTATGTTGTCACACTGATGTGAGCCCCCTCTTCGCTGCTTGTCAAGTTACTAGAGGTTAGACCCTAGTGACGTTGAAATATTTATCATAAAACAATTATTAAACAGCTTTGCAAACTGATACTTTGAAAAGGTAGGAAGTCCTAGTCAGTAATTTCAAAAACGAAAACTAGTTGGCGCCTAATGCTATGAAATCTGTTATACTATGAGAACCCGTTACACACAATAGGTGTGTTCTAATGGCAGCCCAGGGTCTTCCTGTGTCGTTCCAGTAGCACATGGTATTAATAATAATAATAAAATAATAATATTAATACTGGTTCTTACATAACGCTTTATCCCACCCCTAGGGGTGTATCAAAGCATTCAGCAGCAACTTACCTAGGAAAACATTGTATTTGGTGAAATATAACAATCGATGAACATTAAACAAGGATTAAATCCCTAGGTACAATAGGTAGGAGAACCCAGAACACTGTTTCTGGTTCAGTGCAAGCACCCTCGGGCTTCTGAGCTACAGTGGTCAAGTTTGAGGCATCCTTTGTTTCATTACCAGAAATAATCATTCCAACACACCCACAATACTTTACTTTTTGGCTGGCAACATGGGGTGCATTTTCGCGGTCGTAACCAGTAACTGTTTCGGTTGAACTTGCCATTGGTTAATCACTGGCAAATGACCGAAACAGTTATTGGTTACGACTGCGAAAACGCACCCCTGTCTTCTCTGCTGAGTAAAGCTTTTGTGTGCTAAGCGATTCTGTGCTTACTCTTAGAGATTTAGTTTCCTGATCTTACCTGTCGTATTGCCTGAGTAGAGGGAAGAAGAAGTGTCCTGCGACTGGTGCAAATCTACTGGCTACTGGACTAGGAGCTGGTGTACTTCTACCCTGTATTAACCAAACCACAACTATCATTGACTGATGGATTGTTACTTTCATATTAGGGAGGAATGCAAATTCAAACAGGCAGTAACTTGAGGTTAGCCTCAAGGTTTTATAAGGTAATTATGGGGGGGGGGGGTTCAACCTTGAGTTACATTGAGTTACATTGAGTTAATACAGCTTGTTTAATTCTGTATTTCTCCCTTACCTCTCTAACTGTTAACTACACTTGTTTGAAATTGTACAGTGATTGTTGAATTGATGGATGGGGATCCAGATGTGGATTGGGAGTTGGGAGTTGGGAGGAAGGAAGCAGGCAAGGGTCCGCTCAGTTGTAATTGTTTTAAATATCAATAGCCGAAAAGAACAGAAATTGCATGAGGAGTTTCTACCTGCTATTTTCCTTGAACTTGAAATATTTCATAAAACCTTTTACAACATCTTAGGGGATCAGATTGGCTTAAAGGTTTCTTTCCCTGCCTTTTGCCTCTGTTGGCCTCAGTTCCAATCTTTTCCAATCGGTTCCAGCGCCACCTCAGACTGGAACCTTGCATTTGGATTAGGTTTTCAGTACCTACCTGATTGCATGGGTTTTACCCAGTTCTTCCTGCCACATCTAAAACTTAACATTCTTATCATCTTGTATTCAGGTGTTGCACTATTGGATGTGTAGTAAAATATTATAAATAAATCTTTCTAAATAACTCTCTAAACCCTTGTATAACCAACAACCATTGACATTGGGCACCAGTGACAATGATAGCTGAATTGAGGCATACTCAGGGGTGTGACAGGCTGTTGAAAAAAACCTGAACTCTGAGTGCAAAGCGCCAAAGCTTACGAGCTCGAAAACTTGTGAGCAGGAAGCCCACGAATTTATCTTTGGTTTTAAAAGCCCTACTCTGCAATCTGGGGGCGTTATATATGGTTTCATCTTCGTTTTTAATGAATTTGATCTTAAGTTTAAAAAAAAAACTTAAATAAATAAATCCGGAGCAAATATTTTTGGCTGGGGCTAAAGAAAAGTATTTGGATTTTTTTTTCGGGGGGGCCAAAAGAAACCTGAATTTCCGGTTAAACGCATTCTGACCTCACCTTGACAAACCGTCTCGTTTTACTCTCTATCCTCCTCTGAACAATTTCCTTCCAATGCTCCGCCTCCCTGGATGGGTTAGGTGCCGATGAGGTCAAAGGTCTTGACTGCTTCTGAAGACTGCTAGAGGGCACTGTTTCTTGAACAGGAAGGGCAAGTTCTTGGGCTGCGGCAGCTAGCACCTAGTAAATGTAACGTAATATGTAATACATCTGGCCTGTGCTGAATGTCACATTTGATTCTTAATTACTTTGAGTTTCCACTTTCTGCACACTGCTTAAAGGCAAAGTATACCTTTGGTTTTTGGAACCATTCAATTGTTTTGATCCTATATAAATGTAGATATGTACAATAAAAATAGCCTGAAGAAATTCCATTTCAAAAGGTGCTCGCGTTTTTGAGATATCGCTGAAAATCCAGAGTGAAGAATAATCCCTAATAGGAATACACAATCTGAAAAACTCATCTAAGAGTAACGTTTCTCTGATTCAAATTTGAGGGCATAAAAACTAATAACTTTGGACATAAGCACATTACTTCAAAGCAAAGTGTTTCTCAAAATGCTTGATATTATCGAAAGCTGCTGTACTCCCAACCCAAAAGTTTTTATTGCCATTAATTTTAAAAGTGATTACCAAACATATACCTTCCATGTAACACATTATTGGTGTAAGGGCAAAAACATTGGTGTAAAGGTAAATTATGATTTGGATGATTTGAAAACAGAATCATGACTAGGGCAATCATCTGAAACACTAAACATCCAAAGTAAACAATAAACTATTAAGATCACAAACCTCAAGCATATCTAGCCGCTGTCTGATGTTGTAATTCCGATCATAGAACTCCGTCGTCAAATACTCAGAAACCTAAAGTAGAAGGTCATAAAAGCCCTGAAAATGTATTTGCCATCCTCCTTAACTAACACAGCATATTGGTGCAATTCTTATAAGATTTCCTCTTTAAGACTATGTTACAGCTTGAATACATAAAGCATGTTGGGGCAGAGTGGTCAAGTGCACTGGACTCAAGCTCTGGGCCAATTTTTAAAAGTTATTTATCAGTTAGCAAATTTTGGTGCTTACTAAAGCAGAGAAACATGCGTAAGCAAAAGTTTATTTCATCAGCAATCAAAATTTGAGAGAGCATATGTGTGTTCACAGTGGATTTGCATTGTTATGTCCCTCATCTGGGCTTCATGATATGTTGTATAATTATGGTTGCTTCATCTCATCAAATATAGTCTTATGAAAATCCATCCGATTTGAGAAATCGGCCCCATCCAGGAGTTTCATTTTTGACAGGTATGAGGCATTATAAATGTACACTTTTATCAAATTTTTAAGAGGTGGAGTGTTTTTGTGTCCAGCTCCACTTTGGTCACATGGTTTTGTACAGAACAGAAACAAATAAATACATCTATCCTGGGCTACTCATCTGATCTCCAACAGTTGTGATGGAGAAATGTGACTGAGATACAGGGCTCAATTTCATAGAGCTGCTTAACCGACAAATATTGACTGACACCAGTCAAAGATGCTAAACACTACATGGTATTTTTGCTGGCAACCTTATTTTATTGTGCTTTGCTACTAACCCAGGTCTCAAATTGGCCAACAATTTATGTCTTTTCAGGCCTTTTTCAAACCACTCCTTTGACTAAAAGCACCGGCTAATGCAGTGTCCATCAACTATTCTAATGGGCAGTGAACATTACATAGGCAGTGTCTAGCTTTGATTTAGCAATGGACCACACACAGAGCATTTAGATGGAGCTAAAGCCAACACTTTTAATTTAAAAACACGTGTTTATAAAGTCCCCAGGAGACTAGACTATCCAGACACAACACATTAAACAAGGACTTAATTACTCACCGTTACAGGACAGTACACAGTAGCAGCAACCATCGCTGAGTGTCGTAAGATTGAAAAATCATCCATCTCATATGTATCTTCTAGGTGTAGAAGAACCTTCACAAAGTCAACGCAAACCTGCCCAGTATAAA
This sequence comes from Evasterias troschelii, assembly GCA_032357145.1. Classification (NCBI taxonomy): domain Eukaryota; kingdom Metazoa; phylum Echinodermata; class Asteroidea; order Forcipulatida; family Asteriidae; genus Evasterias; species Evasterias troschelii. The sequence goes on along the minus strand of JAUELU010000085.1, from coordinate 475,117 downwards.
ATAATATTAAGAATACAACAAAACTAATCAATGTATACACAGAATTGCTAGCTTGTGACAAATTAAAGATTTTTAGTTCAACATTAACCCATCCAATAAAATGCACAGTAAAAAGTTGCATCCACTTAAGGTCATCCCTCTGCTGCAGCTTCCCAGGTTGTATTGTAAACCTGGGTGTGATCCCTGGCTCAGTTAATGGTTGTCCAGCTTCTGACTGGCACCCCCAACAATTATATTGACAAATTAGGGAGACTGTCAACATTAGGGCTGGGTAGCTCAGTTAATTGAGCACTGGCACATTAATCTGAAGGTCCCACTTAGTCAATGTTTTCTTTGTTCAACCCCTAAAACTTGTTTTAGAAACAAACGCACATCTAATTGAGATTAATCTGAGAGTCCAACTGTCTAACTAATGACATATTTGTCAGATTTAGAAGATGGCCCTTACCTCCTTTAGGTCATCTGGCCTGGCTCTAACAAGCTTCTCAGCAACTTTTAGACTGGCCTCAGTCAGTTCACGATTCTCCTTTGTAGTTAGACCTTCAAAATACACATTTCACAACAAACATACAATCAAATGAGCTGAAACTAAACAAAATTGACTAAGTCATAAAACATGAACTGAGGGGAATATCATTATCAGCAGCATTGAGTCAACAACAAGACCCAGCTCTGGTGTTTCTGATCAGCAAAGTGTGGGTTCGGGTCCCAATTATGGCACTTGTGTCCTTGAGCAAGATACTTGACCATAATTGCTTTGTCCTTCGGATGGGACATTTAGTCGTAGGTCCCTTGGACTAGAATTGGTTAAGCATGTAAAAGAACCCAGAACACGCATCAAGGAAGAGTTGGTGTTTCTGGTTCATGCAGCAATCACCCTTGTTTACAGATTTCCTCCGGCTTGCAAGCAACAGCAATTAAGTTCACTAATATGAGGCATCCTTGGTTTCATTACCATATGTAGCAATAATTATTTGTAGCATTGAGCCAGCAACAAGACCCCTTTTCCACATGTTTTGTCCAAACTATCCATGTCCACTTCTGATTCGGTTTAGTCTAATCCAGCAATGAAGACGATCTTCATCAGTGACATTTGTCATCCTGTCTTTATCCAAAGGGTTTCCACAGCCCACCTGACACGCCTCAAGCAATAAGTTTGTGCTGTTTTTTAATGGTGATACGGCAAATTAGCTTCACGTTTGCAAATTGTGTGAAGTATAAACACCAGCAAGAAATTTCCCGACAACAAATGGTTAGAAATACAGTATGCGCTAAGCTTGAGAATAACTCCTGAACTAGGCATGCTAGCGGGGATACACCAATGATACTCAAATTTGCACTAACAGTTTGGTTGACTGTGATATAAAGTAAATAATTGTTAACTAAAAAACATACACTTGATGCTAAACAGAGAACCCTGACTGGTTACAATTGTTACCTAATTGCAATGCACACCTTCCATTGTTACAGCCCATGTCACATGATAACAACAATTATGTTAACTAATTTTGGGCTGAACAAAGAAAAATGAACTAGAGCGGGACTTGAACCTGCAACCTCCAGATTAATGTGCCAGCGCTCTACCAACTGAGCCATCCAACTTTATGTAAATTGCAAGATGTGTTGTTCAATACCGTACTGACCCAATGGTCAAGACAAAATGTACACCGCTGTTAGATCTGCAACCATAGACACGAAAGTTAGACTGTGTTATGACGCTCATCCTTTGGCTGCAGAGCAGGCGACAACAAGCTTCTTCCAATTACAAAAATCTTGTGCAATTTTTGCGATTTGTTCTACATGCAGCATGCCTTCACCATCTCCAAGCACGCATTGTCAGGTCTCCTTTTTCCATAGGTCGGTGTATATAAAGCATATATCTTGACAGTTTCATCTTGCATTCGGAGTACGTGCCCAAGGAACTTGAGCTGCCGAGTTCTTACACGCTCCACAAGACGGTGTATGGTGGCATTGGACACATTGGATGGTGGCATATGATACTACAAATCAGAAACAACAAGCGTGTGTACAGCCGCAAACTGAAAGTTACTCTTTTGACTGTTTGCTGAGTATAAGGCATTTTATAATTAAGGTTGATAAAAATCAATGTATGAACACACCTTCTATACAATCTCTGATGTACATTGGAGTCTTAACCTGGCTCATTTGAACATCTTGTGACATATCATAGGGCTCAAGATCATCATCACTACAAATAAACAACAAAGATACTTTAATTAATGCATTGGCCATCACATACAAAAACAGCCCTTATCTGTACAGAATCAAAAATTCACACAAGTTTACCCTGGCAGTGAGGTTTACGTTTTGAGACATTGTATGTTGGAGTTTCTATATGGTTTTGAATTTGGTTAGAACCATGTAACACCCTATAATACTTTCTCTATACAGTAGATTTAGTGTTGACAGAACAAAAGAACTAGTCTGCTTAGTTCTGAAAGAAGTTGTCTTAAAATGCGTCCACTGCCAGGGAGTAGTGGAGGAGGGGGGGGGGGGGGGGGGGGGGATTTGTTTTGCGTGAAATAACATGTGAGGAAATGACATGTCAGGAGGTGAACAACCACTTCACATCAGATGATGTATATACATGTCAAATTTTTCTGGACTGACTATAACGGCGAACGGTTTATTATGAATGAAACAACTTGAGATCAACAGGTCACCACCATTTGCTTATCATTGTATTCTGATCAATTAGAGGTAAGTCTGAGCATTCGGAGACTGCATCATATCACTGCAGATTATTGGCCTTGGCTCACGGCTGAAGTTCTATGAATCACGGCGAGTGACTACTCATATTTTCTCACCCGACAACATCAAATCCCAGTGCTTATTGTGAGAGCCTTTGTTGTCTTTCCTTTGTCGAGTCAAGGTTTCACTGTGGCAGTGATATTGTCAAAAAGACATGATTACTCGTGAAGCTCCAAAAAGTTGTGAAGTGGTTTAATGAGGTACAGCATTTGCATACAATGAGTATAGGTGAATGTCATATCCATAGCTTGCAAATGGCATCTCATACAGCATTCTTAGCCACCCTCTAGAATGCAAATGCTATTCTACACAGCATACAAATTCTATTCAATGTAGCATTGCAAAGTCAATCCCATCGCATGTGAATGCCATCCCAAACACCAGGTGAATGCAATCCAATCTATCATGCAAATTAGAAAGTGGCCACAATGTTGTAGAATAAGAAGTGCAGCCAAAGTCCCAGCTATCTGATACATATGAACACAGCATTGTCCACTAAGGTGCTGTGTTAGTTCAGCTTATAAGAGAGGAACAAATACCTGTCAAGGTCAGTCTCTTGATTTGAAGATGATGCCGTTTCTTCAGGTTTGACTTTGTCCAGAGAAGGGCTTTCCTCCTTGGTATCATCCGTAAGAGAAATCGCCACTAAATCTCTGAGAAATAAAAATTCATAATAACTGTCAAATCAGTTTTCTGTATGGAAATTGATTTTATTTTTAAGAAATTAGTTTTCCTTTGAAAGCCTTGGGTGAAAGCTTTTCCGGAACTCTTGTATTAACAAACAAATAAAGAACACAGTCAAAGGCTGTGTCATACATAATTGCTATGACTATTGCCTCTAGTAGCAATGCTGTGCAGAGATTTAGTGGTAGCCAAGGCCATAAGTATCCAGCCTAGCTAAAATGGGCCGTTCGCCGTATCATACCTAATATCAAAATATGCCCGGCAAATTTACCGACATAATTTAATCTAATAACAGGGTTATGAGCGAGCAGCGTATGCTCTGTGGACCCTGCAGTGGTTCTAATCCTACCCACACCAGAGCCTTGCATGTGGGTTGGGTGTTCAACCCCAACTTGATTGCAGGAGTTTTTCCCAGTTGGGTTTTCCTCCCACATCTAAAACTGGGCATTCACCTTCTCTACACAGGTACACTTTCCATTCAGGCAATTGGGTTGCAGTGCTAGGTACTTTTAAGGGTTCATTTGTTTCAAGCTATAATTAAAAATATGTCTTTGATTACTTTGTGATCCAGTCCATCCCTGGGTCTTGAGGAGGTTCTAGTAGCGACCACAGTCTTCTACTCTCATCGTCTGCCTCGTATTCAAACCTAAGCTGAGGCCCTTCTGCATCTAGTGTTTTAGCTACAGCCTCAGCTGTAATCATACCCAGACGACGAAGCTTGGGTACCGGACTATTGAGATGACTCTGCATTCCTGATAGCAACTTCTGCATGAGACCTTTATAAAGCAATAGGATACATGTTAAATTTGCAGCAGAGATACAGAACATCATTTGCTTTTACCCATACACTGATGTGTGTAAAGCACTGTATACTCATTATATATAGTTGCGGTACTCACTGCTAAAATGTAGATTTCTAGCCCTCTTTAGCGACCGGGCAAGCTCAGTGGTCTAGTGGTAAGACATCTCCTCTAGAATGGCTTAAAGGTTGTGGGTTTGAATCCCACCCAAGTATATGCCTTATCAATTTTTTTTCACAGGACTCAGGAAAGTACTGAGTATACAGTGCTTTTAAGCACAAACCAGGGTAAGGGTAAAATCTAATAACAAGAAGTTGTCGGTTGGCCATCTCAAGAGGTTTGCTGATAAACTTTGATAAACATTGGTACAGCAACTCCTGAATAACTGTTGTCAGAGCTGTTGTGGGGTAATTCCATTATGTGTTCTCCTCGAGACTACTTCTCGACCATAATAAACTACTGACCCTTGTACAATGCAGAATGCACCCCCTCCACTTACTCCCCCCCCCCCCCCACACAGCATGTCTACCGCTGCCATCATTTTGGGAGTCAATTCCTTGGTGTCTGTTTTGACTCCCCAAATGGTGGCAGGGTAGTCAGATGTAAGTGTACTGCCCGTTGTGCAAGGGGTCAATAAAGAAAAATTCACCTTACCAGACTTATGCAGCGCCCTCTCTTGGTCATTGAGATGGCTCAGACAAACAAGGATACACTTGGTAAGATAGGCATGCTGTGAATATGATGTATGCTTCACAGCACTACTATCTCCCCATACATCTAACAGTGTCTTCAAGGTCTGTTGGGAATTCAATGAATGAGAGAAAATATTAACCTTTGAATTTTAAGTTCATGAAATCTTCCTTAGTTTAGACACTCTGCTTGATTTGAATTAATTACTGCATGGCAAAAACAGTATCATGCCTTTACACGCAGTGCTGAATTATCCATTAGGCACAGTAGGCACCATGCCTAGGGCCTAAACAACTTCTGGATGGGGACCAACAAAAAATAGAAAGCCTACAAATATACTACAGAGAGAGCACTCACGTACACACACAAATGTTTTGAATACAAACACCAAGGGGCTAGAGAACGCTGGTGCCTAGGGCCTAGGGTGCCTGGGCCTATGGAGCACTGATGACTGGGGCATAGGGAGCACTGGTGCATGGGGCTTACATGGAGCACTGGTGACTGGGGCCTATGGAGCACTGGTGCCTGGGGCATGGGGCATGGGGCATGGGAAACACTGGTGCCTGGGGCCTATGGAACACTGGTGCCTGGGACCTAGGGAACACTGGTGCCTGGGACCTAGGAAACACTGGTGCCTGGGACCTAGGGAACACTGGTGCCTGGGGCTTACATGGAGCACTGGTGACTGGGGCCTATGAAGCACTGGTGCCTTGGGCATGGGGCATGGGGAACACTGGTGCCTGGGGCCTATGGAACACTGGTGCCTGGGACCTATGGAACACTGGTGCCTGGGACCTAGGGAACACTGGTGCCTGGGGCTTACATGGAGCACTGGTGACTGGGGCCTATGGAGCACTGGTGCCTTGGGCATGGGGCATGGGGAACACTGGTGCCTGGGGCCTATGGAACACTGGTGCCTGGGACCTAGGGAACACTGGTGCCTGGGACCTAGGGAACACTGGTGCCTGGGGCTTACATGGAGCACTGGTGACTGGGGCCTATGGAGCACTGGTGCCTTGGGCATGGGGCATGGGGAACACTGGTGCCTGGGGCCTATGGAACACTGGTGCCTGGGACCTAGGGAACACTGGTGCCTGGGACCTAGGGAACACTGGTGCCTGAGGCTTACATGGAGCACTGGTGCCTTGGGCTTATGGAGCAATTGTGCCTGGGGCCTAGGGAATAATGGTACCTATGGCCTAGGGAACACTGGTGACTTGGGCTTACAGAACACTTGGGCTTTGCATACAAAATGTTTATACATGTAATGACCGAAGTGTTTGATTTACCATGCCATGAGATTCTGGAGAGCTCTATTTAAAAATATCCAAGGAGTTTGGGTCAAGTGGCAATTGCTAATTAGAGAGCAGTTTCCCAAATGAAACAAACTGTGTTTGTTTTTTACTTCATACTTACTTTTACAACAAGGGGCCTCCTATTTGGAGAGTCGGCTAAATATCCAATGATGTTCTGTGGCACCAACTCCTGATAAAAACAAATTTTAAAAAAGATTTGTCAATTAGTACTTTTTTTATGTAGGCCTGGAATTACTAAAAAGCCAGGGGCTGTATGGCCAAGGTCCCTTGGTCTTGACGCTCTTTAAAAAATTCTTATAGATATTGTGATATTCTAATTGAATTGCACCTTAACATGGGAGAGTTCGACTTGCCATTTCAGGCCTGTTCTCATTAAAGGTGCTACACAGGATTGGTAGAACTGACAAAGTAGTCGCAGACAGTGATCATGTATATTTGGTTTGCGGTAACACCATGTGAATATCAACTTGCTAAGTAGATTTTGTTCTTTAAAAACTTGTCTTGCTTTTTATTCTACTACCGCGGAGTAGTTTATTTGGAATTCGACAGTGATCATGTTTTGTGTGATCAACCTTATACATGAAATAATAAACCTGTCAAAATGTGGGCTTAATCCATTGTGTGAGTCAGGAGAAAATAGTGAAAATCAATGCACAGTTTTCCACATGCAAACACTATGTCCTTTCCCTGCTATCCTGTGAAATACACTTGACATAAGTGCAGAATTCCCTGCTTTCCATAAGGGCCGATTCTTTGCTTATGGTAAGCAGAGCCATGAACTTAGGGCCAGGGGTCAACAAGCAACTGTGTGTATACTATTTGTGTTTTACCCATACACCCATTTGTGATAAGCACTGTACTCGGTGATGCTTTCCCTATGTCCCGTGAACAAAATCCACAGGCATACTCTGAAGGGTTTCAAAAACTTTGCCTTTCTAGAGCAGACGTCTTACCACCAGACCAGCGAGCTCTAGCCAGGTGCAGTTCAAATTCTATATCTTAACAGCCGGCACCGCAAACATTTTATTAGATGTAAATTTGTCTGCTAAGGAGAGGCTGTAAGCTCACCTGATCGTAGCATCTGAGCAACAGAAACTTATTGGTCAAGAGAAAGTTCAGCTTGTTGTTGCTAAGCACTGCATCCCCCAAGATTCTTGACATGACACCATACCTGTTGAAGTAAAACAACATCATCAAATCCAGTTTAAACATTACTGCAGTGATAGGCCTAAAACATTGAAATACATGTTGCAATAAGGTAGCCATAGATGATCAAAGACAGTCAGAGCACACTTGGTTGACACAAACGTAAACGCTCCATGTCAGAAAAAGAAGACTTTAATTTGGTTGACATTGGGGGCCATTCATAATAGTCAATGTTTAAAAATTTCGATTTTTTTTCGAAATTGTGGGTGGGTGGGTCAAAAGAAATA
>JAUELU010000085.1:450046-467322 GCA_032357145.1 Evasterias troschelii | reverse complement strand
AAAATCGAAATTTGGGGTGGGTGGGTGGGTCAAAACAATTTCGAAAAAAAATCGAAATTTTTAAACATTGACTATTATGAATGGCCCCTTGCAAGAAAAGTACAGATCAAGTAGTGTTAGATTTGGTGCTGTGGCAACCAAAACATGAAAAGAGAAGCAGAGGAAGGCCTGTCAAGACAAACATTGACCAACTGTGAGAAGTCTCCAACCTGACCTGTGAAGACATGGTCAGCTGCATGCTAGACAGAAACATTTGGAGGGCTATGACAAATGTTTGGTGAAAGCTGTTGGAATTAATACCGAAAGTAGGCACTTCCAGCCAAAAGTCAAAACTTGGTTTATTTGCTTATCAAATGGATGAGAATAAGAGCTTTCAAATAACACTTAGTAAAGATCTATAATGTAAGTGTTTCTCCACATTAAAATATGATATCACATCACATTAACATCTACCTATGGCCAGGCTCATGCCACCAGGTCCAGAGACGCTTCTGATGGCAGTGCTGCCTTCCCGCACGGGGGAGGAAAACTGGAGGGCCTGAAGAATAGCCCTCAATCCTTAGGAGAGAACGAACGCACAACTGTACTCACCATGGTATTTTCTTGAGGAGACATCCCATAATACTCTCCATGGATCTCTCCGGGCAGCCAATGATGATTCTCGAGCAGATACGACACCAGATGAAGTCATTCACTGTCAGCCTCACAAAATGGGGCAGTAAGACAGTGAACAAAGTGTCTGTAATACAGAAAATTATCTTTTAAAAAGGTGCCTAATATCTTTTTTTTAAAGGTATTACACAGGAATTGTTAGGATAAAAAACCATCATTGTTTCACTTTAGTCTGAAAGCTTACTGATTATGAGGTTCACACTAAGACTAATTTTTCTGCAAAATGTTTCTCTCATAAATGAAGTTACATTTGATAAAATACTATCTGAAAACCTTTTAAAAATGCCAACAGTTTCGGTTGTTACAATCAAAATCAAGAACAATGTGTTAACATGCTAAGAATTGTGCATGGTTTTTCTTATTTTCTCCTGACTCACAGAGTGGACAAAGTGGATACTGGATAGAACTTTAAGCGCTAGGTCCTGTGTACTAGATTTAGTAGTACAAAAAAAGAACCAAGAACACTTATCGTGTAAGAGTGGGGATTAACCCCCGTGTTTCTGGTTCACATAGCAAGCACCATTGTATACAGGTTTCCTCAAGCTTGCAAGCTACAATACAATGATAAAGTTTATTTATAAGGCATGTCTAGTTACTGCACAGGAAAATAAATGATGATCACGTAATTTATTGAACATTTTTTGAATACCATGTAATAAACAATAAGGGAAACTGACTGGGTAAACTTTAAATCATTTTGGGTTGAAATGAAAACTTGCATCCCCTTAAGGGATCCTTCTGCTTCCACTTTTCCCAGGTTGTATTATACTTGGGTGTGATCCCTGGCTACACAGCAGTTACAGGTTGATTGGCTTGGCACCCCCGGATAAAGATATTGACAAAATAGGGAAACCCCAACATTAGGAGTAGACAGCTCAGTTGGTAGAGCACTGGCATGTTAATCCAGAGGTGAAAGGTTCAAATCTTGATCTAGTAAATTTTTCTTTGTTTAACCCAAAACTTGTTGAATACATACATCATTGGTCTTTGAGTAGCAATGTTGTTTATACGATAACTGAGTTTTAATTACCTGCATGTCCATTCACACAGATTCTGCCAATTAACTGACTCACAAATTGAAGGGAACAGGTTTTGGTTGCTGTGGAAGAAGCAAGAACACAGATTAATTATTTTCACTTGATAAGTATTGCAATTGATCAGATGATCTACAGTGCGAGTAAAAAAAAACCTATACACTTTTAAAGCTACCCATTGTTTGATTGTGTAGCAATATAGACAAGATACTCTCATGCTTACTTGTAAATTCACTCCTCCTGCTTCATCTGGTGCCAGTTTTACTGGATTAGTTTTTGTGCTTGACTGCACAGGAGGTAATTAAGGGGGTCAGATGAAATTTGAGTTTTATGATGCACTCATTTTCCAATAGATAGAACCTAATGAAAGTTGGGAAATATTTACAAGCGTCTAACCTCACCTTGAAACAGTGTAAACTATTATTATTTTATTTGATACCCTTTCAGAGAAAAATTTGAAACGTGTTTGAATCGTGACATCATTGGACAGCAAAAAGAATCGGGCCTGTACACTCCGAAGAGGAATTTCTGCGCCGATCATAATAAGCTAAAACTGTTTGACTTGATATCATTAAAATTCATGAATTAACTGAAAACTCTCTTTAAAAAAATATAGACCATATTTTTTAAATGTGACAACGTGAAATGTTTTTGATTTTGACAAAAATTGCACTCGAAGGGTATCAAAAACAATTTGTATCTTTTTTGCCATTTTGATAAGGACTTTATCTATAGGAAAATGAGTGGATCAAAAAATGTGAATTTGTTCTTGTAGCTCTTCTTTAACCACATTATAAACTTGTTTTTAGAAATTTGAGTGGGTAAGTTTTTTTCCTGGTTTTTTCTGCCATTCATTGGTAGTTTGAAAACTGAAGTATGGCATGGAAAGACATGTCTTCAGAGTAATTCAACATGGTCAAGAGATCCTGGTAGAGGGACAGTGGCACTGTGACTGCTGATGAAGTTAATATACTGATGATAGAACAGGACAAGTGACCAGTGCAATATCTTGCCTGCCAGGAAATGCCCTGGAATGAATAAGGTCACAGTTTTTGTTATTGACAACAGAGGGTAACATATCCCACATTGGCTTAAACACACAATAGATAAATTGCAATATGATGTAAATCGGCCATCTTTATGGGCAATTTGGAACACACAGTCATGCATTTTATGTGAGAATAGCGTGCAGCAGGTGCACATTTGACAACATTCATTGCACGATTGGTTAGTGAACAACGCGACTGCATTAATAATTTGAGCGCTTGAAACCCCTACAAGCCAAAATGCAATTTGCCCGTAAAGATGGCGTCTGTTGGGAACCACACACGAAGATTACCTTTGAGATGGTTGTACACTTTATGGAATACACTTAGAAGATCTTTGGCAAGATTTCTGAAATATTCCCTTGGAAGGAATGTGGAACTGAAACCAGAAAAATATGCAAGGTTAAATATCATATCTCAACACAGACTTAATGATATTTTGGGCAAGGAACCTTACAACCAGTCAAATCTTCAGCATACAGGATAACTCAACCTCAAATCAATATTGAGGTTCTGTGAATCACAGTGAGTGCCTACTCAATTTTCTCACACGACAACATCAAATCCCCCAGGCAATATGAGAACCTTTGTTGTCTTTCCTTTATCAAGTCCTGGTTTCATTGTGGCAACAATATTTTCAAAGGAAAATGATTACCAACAAAAAGTTCAAAAAAGTTCTGAAGAATAATACCGCGGGTGGGCACAGAATTATTTTTAAATACTGACAAGAAGTGGTTAACCATACAACTTGGATGGCAAACAAAAGTGCACCTCCTGATGCAAGTGTTACATCCTAGAGAATGTGTTAGACTGTGAAAATTGTAATACGTACTTCTCCAAATGTATTTGCGCATATCAAACGTGTTCAATGAGTCAATGAGTAATGAGTTGCTATTTCCTATTTCAAAACCAAGCTGATATCTCTTCTTTAAAAAAAATGACTTTAATCAAGGGCAATCAGGTTGACTCTGGAGGTTTCTTCCCTGCATTTCACCTGTGTAGACCTGTGGAGTGGGTTTCAGTACCTACTTGTGTGGGTTTCCGCCTTTGGGCTTTTTTCTCCTACATCAAAAACACACTACTTATCTTCATCTTTTCTACATGGGCATCTTCAGGCCTATGGGTTACAGTACTAGTCACTTCTGAGTGCAATTTGGTTTTAAAACCAAAAAGATACATAAAAACTTTTTTTTAAATGAGATATCACCTAACATCACAAGGCCGAATGGCCACACCAAGATGAGGGCTACTCTGATTTTGGCTGTCGGCCCAAATCACATTGCAATACTCCTTGGGCTGAAACAGGGTTACCCCCTTCATCAAAGTCTAAGAATGTAGGCATGGGTATCATCCACTAGGAGCCTGGCTGGTAGAGCAGAATGCATTACCTTACCAACTTTTTATGAAGCAATTATGGTTTAGTGCCATGCTCAAGGGTACAAGTGTCATGACCAGGATTCCAACCCACAACAATCTGACAACACCAGAGCTTGGGTCTGGTGAACTAGACTGCTCGACCACGACACGCCACACATAATAAACAAACTAATAAAATTAAAATATTAATTATGTTGTTTTAAAGGACTGGTGTTTCATTCAACATGATAAACTACCTGCACTTGTCTTGTAGTTTGTTTGCAATCCTATCTGGTAGAGTGACAATAACCGTCATAAGCTGCTCCCACAAGATTCTATGCTTAGCTGAATGCATAGATTCAGTGTGGTCTGAGGACATTACCATACACTGGTTCCAAATGAGATCAGACATCCTGCCACAATGAAGGAAGACTTCAAGAAAAGAGATACATTTGTTATGCTTGAAGCTCGGGCTGTAGAATGTAAGAGAGTATTAATTATTAATAATCATTATAATAACAAGTTTTTATAAAGCGCTTTATCTAAGGGCGTCCCAAAGCTCTTATTAATAATTATTTCCGGACAGGTTTTTGAAGTTATTGATTTATGAGGCCGTTTTTTGTAACACCTTGTAAGGGTTTACTAGGTGCTTAGGTGCCAGAAACACCAGGCGGGCGAACCCCTTCTCTTAGCGATAAGTGTAACTGGGCTCTTGTTCGTGCATTACACAACACACAGGACCAACAGCATTAATTCCCATCCGAAGGACAAAGCAATAATGGTTTTGTGTCTTGCTTAAGAACACTGTCAAGACCGGGAATCGAACCTATGCTCTAATGATCAGAAACACCAGAGCTCGAGTCCAGTGCAATTGACCCCTCGGCCACAACGGCTGAATTTTAGGTACATGTATGTAGTTTCTGCAAAAGTAGACAGGGTGTTATTACACAGACAGAGTGCTGAAGAAAGTTTGACTCTGTGGTCTTTTTCCTTTCATTTCACCTCTGTGAGCCTTGGTTCGAATCCCACCTCATACCAGAGCCAAAATTGACTAGAGTTGGATTTGAACCGTCAACCTCCAGTTTAACGTGCCGGCACTCAATCATCTGAGCTATCAAGCCCTATGTTGGCGGTCTCCCTATTGTTCGTGGGGGTCTTTCATTCTCTCATTTTTGTTTGTTTTGTGAACTTTTTACTGTGTGGAGAAGACTGAAACAGGATCTTGTTTTTCCTCTTTCTTCCAATTCTTTAATTCTTTGTACCAACCTGCTTTGTGTAATGGCACTGCACAAAACCAAGAATGAATGATGATGTACACCATCTAAGAAAAAGACTTCAAACAATCGACTCCTCTCGTCACTTGAAAAGCGTCCATACCACTCCAAGCTCAGCTGGTCAACAAGAAACTCGATAAAGTGAACATAGTGACCTCCTTGGATGAACTCATCGTGTTCTGATATCTCGGGTGATGATATTGAGGTTTCTGCATTTTGTTTCTTTTGCAATAAGGCTGAGATTTTCTCCAAAGTGTCTGAGAGCTCCTCAGGGTCTCTAGACGTTGCAAGGGTGTGCTGGGATTCTCGTGTGAGTAACTGTACTTGAGATTTGACCTCAGTCATGATGGCTATTGGTATCCTTGTAAGAGGTCTCTGTAATAATAATAATAATACAAACTTGTAAAGCGCACTTTCTAATAAAAAATTACTCAAGGCGCTACAGAAAAGATACTACAAAAGTATCAAGCTCTCTACAGAAAAATTACACCAAAACAGGAGAGTTAATAACTTTTTGTAAGCAGAAGTTTCTTGATATGAGTTTGAAATGTGTTCAGAGAGTGAGTGTTTCTGATGTCGTTGGGTAGCTTGTTCCATAAGACTGGTGCAATGTGAAAAAATGCACGGTCGCCATAGTGGGTGGTACAAGATTTAGGTATAAGAGTTCGGTAGGCTCATGTCAGTCAATACACTGCCTTTGATAGGAAAAAATAAAGATCTTTAAAAGTAAAGTTTGAACAATTCCTAACAAATGAGAATGAGCATAATGACCCCTAAATAAATCACAAAGCTCTTGTCCCCTGAAAATAGGGTCATACTTTGGTAATGACCCCACACACAACATTGTGTAATATCTATCTGCTTACTTGTTATAAAGATGGTAATGGTAGTAAGCATCCTGCAAAACTTTTTTGTCAGAAATGCCCACGTTGATCTAGACTTGATTCAAGTCCCTTTCTCGTGCAAATCCATAACACACACAAGTCATGTAACACAGCATGCAACCACAGTAAAGACCTATACCAGTGCGCCCTCACCGACAAAATGTAGCTATATAGGTGGCAATCAAGGGACTTGACAGGGTTGTTTCCTATTCCACGCATTTGAATAGAAAAATCTCCCCGAATGGGGGGATGTACAAAACCAATGGGAGCGTGGGAGTGCCGCCCCGTTCATAAGTATTCATTTTACTCTGTGACCTTACTTTGTGACATTTGTATCATGTGTATCTGCTCTCGCGGACGTAAGCATCTCCAGAATGGCTGCCGGGGGAAAAGGGGAGTGTGTTTTTTAAGTCGCTGAATTGCATTTGTCAACAATTCAAGGTATGCATTTGCAAACAATACCAATCCCATTGTATACGTAATATTAACTTGAATTCAAAAAATGTTGTAGTTTTTATATATATTAATGCATTTCGAAGCTTGACAAAGTACCTTACCCCCCCGCAAATAAAAACTTAACGATTCTTCTTTTCGAACGCGTTTGATTGGACAACAAGTGAGCGCCGTAACTTTGCATATTCATAAGTGAATAAATTTACATATGAGGCAACTGCGGGATCGTCAAGTCCCTGTTCCGCGCGCGGAACAGGTTGGGGAATGCAGAGCGCAAAACAATAGTTTTCTGACGAGGAGGCAATAAGGCATTGCACGGGATTGGGACTGAAGGGCCTTGCACAGTATTGGGACTTGAGTCAAGTCTACCGTTGATCATGATTACAAATCAATACAAAAAATTTGAATCTGAGAAACAACTAGACATGAACAGTTTCTCAGATTTGAGTTGATGTCTGTTCACAAATATGTGCGCAGACGTATGCAATGTCATGAGATTATTCACAAATATGTGCGAATATATTTGTGATGTCGTGAATTTTATTGCTCACTTTGTTACATACATGTACCATTGAATAAATTTCTTATGATCTGGGAAGTTTCTTGTAGGGATAGTCATTTTATGAGGCAAGCAAGGTGAGGTAGTATTCCGAATGGCATGACTTGGCCTGGTGCCACGTTCCTGGGTACACATATTGTATAGTAGTAACTTACAGAGACCTGATTGCAAATAGTTTGACGTACTCCCTAGGTCAATAACAAATTGTCTGCAACTATGACGTCATCCCAAAGGTATATACAACATGCAATAAAATTCACATAAGTATTGCTATAAAATTCACGACATGGCAAATATAATCTATTGTAAGTACACATATTCGCGAATAATTGCACGACATTGCAAGTGTCTGCACAAACATTTGCGATTAATTTTGTGGCATCGCATACGTCTGCGCAAATATTTTCGATGAGTTTCATGACATCGCATAATTACGTCTGTGCAAATATTTGCAATTAATTTCACAACATCGCAAATGTCTGTACAAATATAATACATATATTATGCGATTAATGGAACCATAGAGAAAGGACCATATCATGAAGCAAGTTCGGGTGTTAACCTTTAGAGTAAATTTGGCCGTTTAAATCAAGCAACTGCAGTCTGTGTTTCACAATGTATTGTTCCAAAACGCCATTTTGTCAAAGTGACATAACTTTGTTAGATAGTCGACTAACTAAAGAAACAGTGCTCCTGAGCTATAGGTTGAGCTATAGGTTGATCTAATTGGACTTGTGCATGGAGGAAGGAAAAGAACTTACTCCATGGTTCGAGTGACATCTAGATCAACTACGGATGGTTATTGCTAGTCAACTCTAGTCAGCCAGCCGTACTTGCTCCCATATGTCTGCGCAAATATTTTCCCAATAGTTTCATGACATCGCATATGTCTGCGCACATATTTTGCGCACATATTTTACGTACATGTTTTGCGCACATATTTTGCGCACATATTTTGCGCACATATTTTGCGCACATATTCGTAATTAATTTCAAAACATCACATAAAATGCGCACCTTCACAAATAAGTATAAATGACCGAATACGTGAACACAAATAAAAGGAGTACAGCGCTCCAGTTACTGGTGTTTAAGTTATGACCATGGAGGTCGGACCAAAGTACTAAAAGGTTACAATAATATAATATTCATCCACTAAATCAAATGGCTTTCCCCACTAATAATAGTTAGTAATTGGGACCAAAACTTAAAAGAAACAACAAAGCCAAGAAAAGCACCGTATTTGCAGGCTATTTTGTGGTTGAAATTACCCATAAACCAAACGACAATATTAATCGAATCCCTGTTACTCTACCAACTAAAATGTATTACTTACATCCAGGGCTGCTTACATCCCAATTATAACTAATTGCAGTAATTTTCTGGACCAAATTGTAAACACTGCGTGTGGAGCAAGTTCAGTGGCTGTCTGAATAAAGTTCTATGAAACAAATGAACAGCCGTCTGCTTAAATAATAGTGTCTCTTGGTGGCGCTGCACAACTCGTCCTTGGGGGCCGGGGGGCGAAAATTCGTTCACGAAGCGAGCGAGGGGGAGACGCACCGTCGCGACGCGTCGAGTTGTCCCACCTGTCGTCCGAGGGTCGAGTTGTCTAGACTCAACGTGTACGCGGCGGTCACACACACGGGCAGCAACGCGACGATGCAACACGTACAGAACAAAAGTAGAAAAACAACTTGAACACGTCATATGGGTATTGCTCCACAGGATCAGGACACCGCAATTTCTGTAAATTTATAAAATAAAAAATATCAATTGAATTTGTTGTCCTTTGACTCGTTAAGAATGGATGATAGTAAGGAATTAGAGGAAAAGGTTCGGGAGGCAGCCAGTATTGGAGATCAGAATACGCTAGAAAAATTGTTGAAACTCGGTGCAAATGTGAACGCAAAACACCGCATAAACGGGTGGTAAGTTAAAAATTGAAATATTTCTTTTTTTTTAGTTAACTACAAAAACGTGATAAACGAAAGTACAATTCGAAAATATTGTTAAATCGATCGTAATTTTTCGAAACTCGGACAGAGTGGTGATATAACACTATATTACACAGCATGCACAGTGTCAGAGTGGAAGATTTATTGAACAAAAATGTACCCGAAAGGGATCATCAACTTCAAGGAAGGATGGGTATCAAAAACGGGATACATTTGTCTTTCAAACGAATTGTCAAATTTGTTTTTCTAGTATTGTAAAGAAAAAAGTTTATCAACAAGTTGCAGCGTAGTTTATTTATTACACAGGAATCTGCCAGCTTGATTGTCCCGTTTTATGACCAGATGACACACAAAGTTTGTGAGCAGACCTGTTTCCCAACATTTTTCCCGAGTTTTTGAACAAAAGTATCACTTCAGACAGAAGTTAAGATCCGGCCGAACACTACTTTGATCTTACCCGTTCAACCTTTGGATATAAAATTCCCTTCAAACATATATTTCATGACAGTGTGGTGGGAATTATGGTTGAACGGTAGACCCAGTAACTGGGGCGCTGCCTCGTTTTTTGACATTTAGTACGACCGCAGATGTCAAAATTTCGGGAAAAAACAAGTTCAGCGCCCCAGTTACTGGGTCTAGTTGAACGGCAAAGATCGCGCCCCATCCATTGTCGTGAAATGCCCAAATTTTAAAATCATGCAAGGAAACAAAGTTTGCACCATCACAAACAGGCACACTGTGCGAATTTAAAAAAAGGATTGCGCCCAACACCAAGTTGATAGTGATAGGCCTAACACCGAGTTGATAGGCATACTAATTAGTTGTTACTTAGTACTTAATTTTGAACTTTATAAGTTAAAAACTATGTACATGTATTTGTGTAAACTCCCCAACCATCCCCTTGACTAGCCCCATTTGATCCTGGCCAGGGCCACAGCAATTGTATACATCCTGCAGTTGGCCCTAGAATTGTGTCTAGCCCCCCCCCCCCCCCCCCAAGTATGCTACCCTAGTTTAACAGAAACAGTCAAATGGAAAGAAGTAAAAAGGGAGTGCGGCAGAAAGTAGGCAGTAAAAGTAAAGGCAAAAATTAGTTATTGGCCTGTTGTTTCAACCCTAGCAGAGTCTTTCTCGAAGGCTAAATGACAACACAACACACATAAACATGGGACATACAAGTGTAACAAGAGCAGTCAAGTGGAAATACATAAATAGAGAGAGAGAAGCAGAAAGCATTCAGAAAAAGCAGGGGGTGAACAACGATTATGGAGACAAAGGGGGGGGGGGGGGTTGTGAAGGGAAAGGTCTGGTTTGACCACATTACAAGAAGTAAAGGATGAACAATGAAGGAGGCAGAGGAGGCTGGTTAAAGGGTGTGTCCAACATTGGTAATTGCCGAAGACCTGTATCCAAATTTAATGTGACCCAAAGTATACATGAAATAACAAACCTGTGAAAGTTTAAGCTTAATCGGTCTTCAGAGTCATGAGAAAACATTGAAAAACATCCTTATGTGTTTTAAATGTTTTCAAACATCGGAATTGATCCTGCAGGATAAATACTATTATTTTACTCATATACTTAAAACTATGGCATTTCAAGCAAAACTATTTCAAGGGAAGTTTTCAACCATGACCATATTTATACCTTGTAAGTTATATGCAAATCTGTGAACATTTTTATTTTTATTCTTACCAATGTTGTACACACCCTTTAACATTAAAAATTACTTTTTAAAAGTTAGTTCATCAGGAAAATTGTATTGTATTTCTTGTTTTTAATTAGATGAACTCACATTGTGATGGTGATCAATTAAATTTCAGGACAGCGCTACACTGGGCCAGTAAACGAGGGCATCCAACTATTGTGAGATTCCTTCTGGAAAATGGAGCAGACCCAATGCTGACCAATGGCAAAGGGGAAACTGCCGCTCAGCTCACAGACAAAGAGGAAATCCACTCAATACTTGGAGGTCAATCATCTATTAGTATTAACCCTTTACTCCCTAGGCCCGCTTGCCCACACAGGCGACTACAATCCTCCACTTTTACGTCTCCACACTAAAATAGATTGTATGCCTTGCCCAGTGATAAGCAATAGACCCTTCCAATGAAATATGTAAGTTACACATCAGGCGCTCAACCATTCACGCTGACACTACTGGTTGGCAAAATCGATCATCACACCTTTTTGTAAGGGGAAGGGTGTTTGTGCGTCCTCCTTTCATTCATTGCATATATTCATTTCACAGATAAGATCATTGCAATTACATTACAACTGTACAAGTGCAGAACTCTATGGGTGAATGTAATTAGCACACATGAGAAGGGCAAATTTTTATATTGTCTAGTCTTCAAGCCTCCGTAATTAATAGACCATATCGAATATGACGTTACCTTGCAATGTGACCCACAACATGGCGTCTGTGAACGTGTGCGTGTGCGTGTGCCATAGAAATCAAACCAAGAACGCTGAGGGCATGAAAGTGGCCATATCATAGGACAGGCCGTATGCGCGTCTAAACACGCACACGCTCACAGACGCCATGTTGTGGGTGGGTCACATTGCAAGGTAACGTCATATTCGATACAGTCTATTTCCTGAAGAGGATTTTGGAAGGTTAAGGCTACAGTAAAGCCATTTGATAGTTGAATAGTATATAATAATTGCATCAAGTATAAAGAATATTATTTTGTTTTTACCCTAAACTGGTGTGTGGTAAGAACTATATACCCAGTTGTTTTCCTGAAAGCAGAAGCAAATCTAAAGGCATAGTACTCCAGTGGCAATCAAAATTCAAACTCAAGACTCCATCGTAGACAACTATAGCGAATGTCTTTTACCACTAGACCACCAAGTGGACCAATGACAAGACAAGAGGCCAAATCGAATCCTGTAATAAGTGGCAGATACCATTTGAGAGCCATGTAGACATGGTAGAAGGATGTCTGGTACGAGACTTTTGGGGTCACAAGTGAATCGGAGCTCCCAACTCTCCCTCATTAGTCTTTACTGCAGAAAGTTCCCTGAAAATAAACCATTCTTTCTATGTTCTGATGAACAAGTTTGAAAATCTCCCTGTTTTTCCTAATCCTGTTATGCTGAATGTAATTCTAAATATACTCCAAATTCACATGTGACCAAGGAGGCCTTTTTCTAAAACAAGAAATGCTCCTTCAAAAATTGTGATGTTAAGTTGCTATAAATTTTCTGACTTTAACTTATTTCAGGCAAACCAGAAGTCCTAGCAAACGATTCTCCGTTACCAATCACGCCTAACTACATCCAGAACCCGCCTTTTCCTTACTTATCCACGACAAATGGAATAGTCCCAAGCCCAGCAAGTCACGCGAGCAACAAGCAACCAATCACAGACAGGGTTACAAACTTGCCCCAGTTTAGTCCCTCAGAAGGTGGGTTTTCTTTATTTTAAAACAAACCTTTTGATTGGTTGCTGGTTGTGTTCATGGATCTGTTCATGAGATCTATAAAATAATAATTGTTACAGAATAATAACCAAATAAAAGGGATTGAAATGATTATGCACTGTATCGATCTCTTGTCACTGAATGAACCATTTTATTGGCGCCATTTGCTACATAAGCGGGGTCACTTGGGTCCATTCTACAATTGCAACTAGCTTAGGTTCAGGAATAAGAGTACACTATAAGAGTAAATCTTATTTCTGAACGTGAGCTAGTTGCATTACAGCTTCTGGAAATATTAAGCAAAAGGTCCAAACTTGTGTATAAAATTAATTGCTAAAAACATTGACATATATGCATGAAAATCCTCCTACTGTCAGCCCATTCGGTATACGCCACTGTGGTCTTGAAGGATGTGCCAACTTACCAAGTACAAATTTTTTTCTCTTCATGTCGTAAATATTTTGTGTCTACATTAAGTACTCGTGAACCATTTTTCTATGCATTTACACAGTTGTGTGCACAGTAGTCCCAACCCACACAGCCAATGCAGTTGAATGGTTTAAAGGTGTCTTTATGATTGAAACAGGGCTGTGGCTGTACATGGAATTCTGTACTCTCACCCAGTTACTGCACATGAGCCCTCCAAGGAATCCCATGTACAGCCACATGCCTGCTTTGGTCATGATGACACAGCCCCTTTAAAATGGTTGATCAACCTGCTGAATATTGTTACCGGACTGACTGGGATTGGATGAAGTAACTCCAGACTGCATTTTTTACATGAAGGGGTCGATCTCACAAAACTCTTCCTAACTTGGGACTAGTCCTAGGCAATGCTAAGAGATAAGCACCAGTTCAAGTACTGGTCCTAATTAGGACTGGTCCTGTCTCTTAGCATTGCCTAGGACTAGTCCTAAGTTAGGAAGAGTTTTGTGAAATCGACCCCAGGTCAGCAAATTCAAGATACAAGTCTTGATGAATCACTGAATACATGTCTATAGTTGCTACATGTAGTTCCTACAGCCATTCAAATCGGCTAACTACAGAATTAAGAAGTCAAGTTTTGCTGCTCTTAAGATGGTAATTTGAGTGTTTTTGAAATTTCTTTTATGAGCAGCATTCATTAATCTCTTTTATTTTGATATTTTTTTCTTCAGAGCTGGTCCTCAAGGTACGGGTAGCCAATTCATCAGAGACAGATTTCATCGAGATTGAGCTTGACCGCAATGAGCGAACCTTGTCCAACCTTGTCCTCACGTGCTGCCGAGAGCTTAACTGTGAACCACAATCCATTGTCAAGCTCCGCAAACTTCCAAACACCATCATCCGTAAAGACAAAGACGTATGGAGATTAACGGATTTCCAAGAGCTGGAGTTGGTACTTCAGAAGTTCTCGGGAAATACGCGAATTCAAAATGCCTTCCAAACACTGCTTTACTGATACTGGACTGTGCTGTTTTAGACAACATGATTGTCTCTGGGTTGTAGACTGACCACCC
The DNA here is from genome assembly GCA_032357145.1 of Evasterias troschelii. Classification (NCBI taxonomy): domain Eukaryota; kingdom Metazoa; phylum Echinodermata; class Asteroidea; order Forcipulatida; family Asteriidae; genus Evasterias; species Evasterias troschelii. The sequence goes on along the minus strand of JAUELU010000085.1, from coordinate 453,159 downwards.
CCTTAGTGTATTGACCAGTCACAATCAATAGTGTGTGACCAGAAGTCTGACATTTGTTAGAATCTCATATCAAAATATTTATAACCATGTTTTCACCATTTGGATTGTTGTATGTACTACCCATGGGGTGACAGTTGATAGACAGTAGCTGTGGTGGGCGGCGCTTAGTGGATTTGTATACTTATACAACGAATGTTTTTAAAGACCAATTTGAACAAAATTACAATGTTGTTCATTGGTATACGAAGGTAAACTATTGTGTAATATTTACATATAGTTGAGTAATGAAAACAAAAACACATTTTGATCAGTGTCATGCTGGGCGAATATACAGAGTTTCCCGAAAAATCCCTAAGCACCTAGGAATCAAAGAGCACTGTGACATCACACTTCAGACTCGATCCAAACAAGACAATGGAAAATGCATAGCAAAGAAGATAAACAACCTTCATCCAGTCGATATTGTGATGTACTTTACATGACAACATGGATTTGATTTAGGCTAGTTTCCTGAGGCACTGATACTTCAGAGTTGATTTCACTGTTTATTTTTTATAGGTCTTTGCTGGGAACCATGCAGAAAGAAAGGGGGGAAACTAGTTCAAAAAATCAAGGGGGGGAGGTTCTGATCAAAATTCAGCAAAATTACAAGGAGGAAACTTGGAGGATTAATAGTCAAATTAGTTTGAGTGTTTTCCTTCAAGTTGATCTTTAAGATTGAAAAGGAAATGAATGCACTTTTTTTGCTTTACAAAAGTGCATTGTGTATGATGCCTGCTAGAGAACACAAAAATCCTAGAGGCCTTCCATGAATTGATATTAATAATCAATTTATTTATTGCCGATGAGTTTCGAACAAAAACCTGGATTCAACTTGTGCTACTTAAAGAATTTTTTTCATAACTTTTTGATGAATTACTGGTTGAAGGTTTTGCCATGTGTAGGCCTTTGTGCCTTCCCACGTTCAGTTTCATATTTTTGAGGTGCTATTATCTGAGAATGAATAATGAGGAATCAAGATTTTTGATGAGTTTTTGACTCTTATCGGGTCAAAGATGGTGGAAATTCTAAGATGGTTTCTCAATTTTATATTGCATTATATTTTGCAAGTCTTTTGTGATAGCTTACTGTACAGTTTGCAAATAGGTTGCATTTAAGAACGAACACCTTGGCAGTTTAGAATGTATGTCTCCTAATATGGAGGACGCATTCTTTAGACAATTTTAATGTATATTCTTTTTCTATTTTTTGCATGTTTTCACAGTCTGCATCAAAAGTAAAATAACAGGCATGTCACGTAGATATGATTCATCAAAAATTAAGCAATAGAAATTCAAAATATTTTTAATTTATAGGATTTATATTATCAGTAATTATTTTGTAGCAATTAGCTGCAGATGTTTGTTTATTTCTCCAGTGCCTTGCAGCTATTAGAGTTATTTATCGCCTGGTGGATGTAATCTCATTGGTAAATGAGATGGTGAAATGTCACCACAAACCAAACCCACTTTGCACAAACTTGCCTCAACCACAACAACCTGGGCCCAACTGTTCAACCCTCAGCAAAACAATGATACTGTAGCAGAAAAATCCAAGCTTAGTGTTTTAGCAAGGAGTATTTGCTTGTGTGTGTACAAACTTCAAAGTTACTATTAAGCAGTCTTCGCTTACACATCTAGCAAAAACATTGCTGAACCCTTTAAGAGGAGAATGGTGGCTGGAAGCTCAGAATTCCACAATAAGCACAACCAGGAAAAACAGGAAAAGTTGCGATCAAGGTTTTCCATTTATGTATGAAGCTTTAGCATCTCCAATACTTGCCTTTCACAAATTAAATGTGTTTTGCAGACACCCAAGGTGTTATCTCCAATTTCAATTTCTATCAAGGGATTTCAGCTTAAGTAACACACAATTTTACTCAAGTTTTTAAAGTGGATAAAACCTTGTGAATGCAACAAAAGCGTATGCACAAGACTTGCCAATCAGAGGCGAGTCGCATGGATATCCTGTGCATTGTGGGGAGGGGTGCAAGTGACACACAAAGTATGGTGCATTGTGGGGAGGGAGCAAGTGACACACAAGGTATGGTGTGTGTAGGAGGTTTCAACTAGGGTGCATTTTAACAAGTAACTTTGTCAATGAAAAATGATTCAAGGTCAGGATCAATACTTGCCTTTCAATTTGTAATATAGTTTTCAGAAATTCATATTCTACAACTCATTTCTCTAAAACAAAAGAAGAGTACTATCAAGTTTTGTCACTATAAAATAAGCCTTGAAATCTAATACAATTGTTGTCAGATTGTGGATTTTAATAGGATTGTTTTGACAGATGAGGAAGGTAATGGTATGCACAAATATTTGACAACCCTCCTCTTGGAATTCATTTTGAATAATGTAACCATATCAAGGCCAACATGGAAAGTAGTCAGGCCCCTTCTTTGTTAGTTGAGAAGCAGACTACAAGATGTGGGAAACAAGACAAAGATGGTTGATTGAGTTCTATTATACAAGTTTCCTTGTCTTCCTTTTTTTAGATTGTACATAAGGTTTAACAATTCTGAACTCGAGTGAAATGCTTTCATTAATGCAATACAATACAATAATGCAGTGCAGGACACCATAAAATGATTGAAACAATGATAAGTATTCAAGGAACAAAGCATCAAGTGTTAACTCAATGACACTTTATAATGTAAAGATCAAGTCATCAAACTGGAAAGGCATTGCAATAATCATGAACTGCATGCACAAATCTGACCATGTTTTGTATAGTATTCAAAATTATTTGTAGAATAGATCACAATTTGTTAAAGGGAGGGTATACCTTTGGTAATTACTCTAAAAAATAATGCTCATAAAAAATTTACTTGGTAAGAAGCACTGCAGCTGTTGAACCTGTTGATAATGTATAACGTTTAGAGAAATAATTCCCTTAAAGGCACTGAACACAGTTGGTAATTTTCAAAGACCAGTATTCTCACTTGGTGTATCCCAACATGTGTATAAGATAACAAGCCTGTGAAAATTTTGGCTCAATACACCGATCCAGTAGGCCACGCCCACCATAGCAACTGCCTAGCAACGACCGAACGTGTCGCGTGTGTGGCACGT
>JAUELU010000085.1:433697-449946 GCA_032357145.1 Evasterias troschelii | reverse complement strand
CTCGGAGATGATGGTTTTGAGGAGAGCTCAATTTCATGGCTCTGCTTTTTGTGGAATTCTGTGCTTCCCATACGGCCCATATAACCATTCAGTTACATGATTCTGTAAGCGAAGAACTCTGTGGTAAGCAGAGCTATACAATTGGATCAGAACACTGTGAACAGTCCTAAATTTAAACAATATTTCAACCCTGGTTTTCCTCAGCACACACGTCCTAAAGAAGAGATTGTACTCATCCGCTTAAACGATTTTGTTTCAATCTACATTACAGTTAGTGTAGTATTATTTTTCCAACACTATTATTGCAATATTATTTTCTCACTGCATGCGGGCGTTGCAGAAAACCGTTCTTGTCTTTACAATAGTTTAAGCTGTGGCTGATATTTTTGACAACTGAAACCTAATAATCTACTTCAGTTCATTACCGACAGAGGAGTTCCAGGTGCAACTTAATGTTTTCTTTGTGTTAGGGTTGTTTTTGTTGCACCCAGAACAACTACAAGTTCAACACACGAAAGAAAACAAGCTTATGGTTACAAAGCGCCGGGGAAGCCCCAAAAATCAACCCGTTGCAAAAAATGTAGGCTATTGTTGCTCTATAATATGCCCGAGCACACACATGAGAAAGTAAACATTGAACACTATGGAAATTTGCAAATGTTTTTTTAGGGAAGTTTGATCAAAACTGTTTCTGTAGTGTATTATGCTAGACCCAGGCCTATTCAAACTTTAAAAGTGTCAGAAGAGCTAATTTTATTACGAAACTAACAAACTTTCTCTCCCCTGTTCATCTGTTTTATTTCTTATACTAGGCTCAATGCACGTGCATGATTCATAATAGACTTACGGACAAGTCGTTAAGTGTCTTTCGCAGTGATACAGAAACAGCTCTATTGCGAGACTGTTGCTCTGCGCGAAACTATACCGCTCGTGAGAGCAGTGGTACCGCATTCGCTCGTCCCCAGCGCCTTGCCTTGCCTTAAAACCAAAGGCGCTGGGATGGGCAAACGTATCAAGCACGCTCATTGGTTAATGCTCAGTCCCATCATGCATCACACTCACCGTTGCACTCATGAGGTACTTCCTGAACAAGAATCTGTGCAAGCTGATTAGCCCATCCCAGCGGTCCTGGATAGTAAGGCAAGGCGCTGGGGACGAGCGAATGGTACCGCACAGAGTAGCAGTCTTAGGAGATATAAAGCGAGAGAGCAATTACGCTATCAGTATCACTGTAAAAGACACTTAACGACTTGCTGACAAGTCTAGTTTATAGTGTCTACCAGCTTTCTTCTGGATTCTTTAGCATAATCACTTTCATGTTACTCTCATCTCTATACGTAATTCACGTAAATTTCCATGATATACTTTTTCTGGTTTATTATGTGGAAACTTGAAACCTGCGGATCGAAACGATCGAGCGGTCGTTTCACGTGATTCTTAAATTCGAGCTTGGATGCAAGAGAACTTCCTGAAACTCAATGACGACAAATGAGAGATCATGGTTCATGTCAATAACTGGTTCATGTCAATAACTGTCTAAAGTTTCAGTTCCACATTATAAGCATCGATGACTCTGAAATAACTCGTTTTGCGCCAGATTGTGGTTTTCGTATCATTACCATGTTTCTGTTGTCTGTGCTGCATCCTATCACATCCGTGATATAACAAGACAATATTTAAAGTTCAATGCTACAGAGAAAATTATACACTACGGTGTAATTTCTCGATTAGACATATGCAATTCACTTTTAATTGGTCTTTTTCATGTACACAAATTAGTCGCCTTCAACGAATTCAGAATTCTGCAGCTCATTTTATTACCTTGTTAAAAAAGTCCTCACGAGTCCGTTGTGACAACTCTGCCTAAATCCTATCGTAGGGTTAACGATTATTTCCCAGGCTATTCAGAATCTGCACGCAGGCAGGAGTAATCATAGTAAGTTATGCAGTTAATTATTATTAACAGTGCAATTGGTTTTGCTAAACACAATTAAATGCGCACGCCCTCATCGTGCACATTCCCTTCATACCGAGTGTATACAAATAACAATGTCTATACATCTTTTATAACTAGTCGTTACGCTCATTCTATGCATACTTTTGAACAGTGAAATCCTCTACTTTACGGTGGTGTCTTTAACGTCTCATGCATACCGTGAGGATATGCGTAGGGCAGTTAGACTGTAGGTCTTTCTTCATTCAAACTCATGCAGAAACTATATCTACTGATAGTGATATAAAGTTTGTAAATAATGCGTTTAAGAGTAGGCTACAATGCATATATGCATAAGAATGCGAATATAATTATTAACAACAAGAATAACCGTTTAGCTATGATCTGTTAAACGGTCTGAAAACGTTAATGTTTTACAGACTGTGCAAATAACAAAAAAGCAAGTTTACAAATATGAGGTTCGAAATCGTTCCCAGAACTTATAAAGAAGTCGCAGTGACTTGCCCAGTCAAAGAGCTTATTCATAAAACGGCGATGTCAAAACAGTCTATATTTTGATTCCGGATGCGGTCAGAAGGGAGGGATAACACGTGCAGTATACTTTAAGTATAAAGACCCCTTGTGTGCGACGAGGAACACCTTTCTATTGCAACGTCATCCCGAGTTTTTTTGTTAACCAAGGTTGCAAAAGTATGGGAAGCCATAATTGCAAAGCAACATTAAATAGCCACAGTTTGTATCAATGTTTGCGCGTCGTAAAATTGACCAAGACCCCTTGCATGATGGGCAACGCTGCTGCCCCTGGTACTCGTCACATTCATGTTTTTACGCACCAGCAACAGCTGTCGCCCAACGAGCTGTCTCCTTTTGCGTCAGTGAGGGCGCTGTTTTAAAGTTTAACTTCATGTGTAATGGGTCTATACTGATCTTAATTTTGGTCAGCCATATTTGTTTTCTCACATTCGTCTGAGTGCAGCATTACGAAATTGAGGCTGGAAGTAAAACTACTCTGCTAGGGTCTTAATTTGTTGTAGGCCAAACTATATTAGAACTAATTATTGTCATAATTTGTAGATTCAATCAAGGAATCTTGGAAAAACATGCAACCTGATGATCTAACAGCATTGAGTCCACAGTTCTTTTGTTTCAAAATGCATTTAGAAGAGAATGTAGTTACAACTGGTATGATGCATCTATTCTTATAGTTGGTTTGATTATATTTCTGTAAACACAAAGCTTTTTCTTGATAAATCCATACCTTCTACTCACAGACAATGACAATAACATTGAAGATCTTATCTCCCATATTTTCACAAACCACATTGTGTGACGACAGGAAGAAGTACAACATTTAGGAATACAAGCTAATAAAATCGTTAATATCATTAAAAGTAATATAAAATAGTACATAGAGAGGAGAAAAGGTCGAAGCAATACTATTTACGTTCTACTATGGGCTGGCTTTATACCCCAATGTTAACTCTCCCCAACGAAGGTTATATACCCCAAAACAAAAAATGTTAACAAGAGATTTGTCCTCATTAAAGCACCTCGATCTCTATTCACTTTCCAAAAACTAAATCTGAAAGCTTTTTGAAAGTTACTAGGATACACTGCCGAAACTAGGGTGTTAAAATTAACACCATGGGTGTTGTCACATTATAGGTACCAAAAAGAATAATGTATATCAGGGTGTTAAAAACACTAATTTCTGCCAAAACAATTACATTTGTGTTATTTTAAGTCTTGGGTATTGTCAATTTTAACACCACAGTTTTTGTAGTGATAAAAGCTTGTAAACTCTTCACATTAATGCTGAAGAGGACGCCATTGTAAATTTCCGTTTTGTGATGCACTAAATTTCAAATAGATTGAGTCCTTATGAAATTAAATGGGGAACACTTAAGAGTCTCTTACCTCTTATCATCATTTCTCTTAGGTCTATATTACGTACATTCCAATTATGAATTTTTGCACCAGTCGAAAGGTCAAATTCATTGCCCTTTTGATTGAATATCATCAACATTCAGGAATGAACTAAAACGTCTCTGTACATAAATTGTACAGACAAAAATGCACTTGAAGAGTAACTTACACAGTGGCATTTTATACCATTTTAACGTCATGTTAGAGACTATAATGTGGACTCTAATCTATTGGAAACTTGGATCTTAAAACATTTTCTTGGAGCCCATCTTTACAAAGGAGCCTCGACCACCTGCACCTCAGGTTCAATTCCTTATCAAAGATTATTTGAAAGTCCTTCGGAAATGTCAACCTCTGTCGATACATATTTTGCATGAGATTCATCGGGTGCTGCAGACACAGAGATATTGAGGCTGGCGGTTTGAATACTTGAAGTGCCGAGTGCAGACTGAGACGTAGTGAGATCGTACGACCTATCGGAATGAAGTGTGGGTACTTGACAGTCACGGCAAGAGCAGATCCGTCTGAGGTAAGATGCGATGGCTGCTCGGACCTCTTTACGTCGAGCACAGAACATGACACCGACTACCACACCCTAGCACAAACAGCAATGACAGGAAATCTCTTTGACATAATTATACTTCTGCACATACAATATAACAAACAAACTGGCGGTCCAGGGACTTCGGTAGAAATGTTGGACATTAATTTACATTTCGATATGTTCACAAAACCGTTTCCCTTTTTATTATAAGACTTATGTACTATGACTTAATAAATATGGTTGACAACCTGAACAACTGCCAATAATTTAAGAAATACAGTGAACAGACCTGCAAGGAGTTAAACAGACAAAAGAGGAGCTGGAAGGTGAAAGCTGCTCCTTCAATGGCAAGGAACCCAAAGCACCAAGTTAACCCCATGAGGGCGGAGATTCCTACGGCATTCTGGAGGCGTTTGCTGATCTGATCAGACCGAGAAGCCTCTTTGACCTCAAGAAGGCTGCGCATGACCAGGATGAACGTTATGACGTTGTGGAGGAGGATGATACCGATTGGGGCGAGGAGACCGAGGAACATTGCCAGACCAGGAGAGATGAAACAACTGTAGTCAAAATAAAATTGCATATGTGTCGTAATTGTAAAATTGATGAAGAAATAATTCTTTCAACTTTATTTTATCACAATGAAAAGTTGTCAAACTATACTGTAGAATAAACACCCCTTGAACCTGACCTCGGGCAGGTACGTTTTTTTTTTTTATCTAAGTCCCCTTCTTAGATTGAATAATTATGATGCAATATTTTAATGTCCTCTTATATACTGGATTTGAAAATAATTGTGTGCTCGTTAGTCCTTGTGAAATGTTAGTATTTCATACGAATTGTCATTACATAACTTACTAATGATCATGCTGGTAGAATGTCGTCGCTGCTGCCAAAGTTACGGTCAAGACAATAAGAGGAGATCCTTAAAACAAATAAGAACAGTGTGAATTAATCGTAGGAGTAGTGCATGTGTTCCACAAGGTTTTGTTTTGCGGCCCATCCTTATAGTTACTGTACACTTTTGACGTCCCTGTGTGTACCATGTACACAAAGCCTAACCGTGTTCATTTGCTACTTCATCCAATGCAAAACCAGTGCCTGGATACAAACAACTTTCGAGGACAGTCGTTTTACAACAAACAAACACACAAACCCAACACACCAACAAACAAACAAACAAAATCAACTTGTTATCCATGTCCATTAGAGAGCAATCTTGCAGTTACTTTTAACAGACACCGGATAGTTTTTCTGACTTAGGTATGTTGTGTTTGGATTATTTTGCATACAGAAAAATGCACCAAACTTTATTGCAGTGGGATTATTTTGTAGCAATCATGTAATGGTCATTGTGTCAGCAAGTGTCATTTAAAAATGTTAGTTTTTTTTAAGTTGACCATCAAATTTATCAACTTTATTATGTTTTTAATAAGCTATGCGGTTTAACTTAGTACACTTTTGGGACTTGTTCAGTCAGTGTAGACTGCTGGATGAATAAAGCACCCGACGCGCACTTCAGTTTGTTCCAATGTGAGAGATTTGCATATTATAGTTTTGAATCGAAACGTATGTCTTTGCTTCATCCTGACTGAAAAACTTTGCTAGGTATTGGACAGGGAAAGAAACCAGCAAGGTCTACATTATTGTTCCGTGAAATTACTATGTTTTAGAGGTTTACCCCAAGCAAGGAGTCCAGCTTTGATCATGTATCGTGTCGTCTCCTCGGGGAATACCTTGACGGTGCTGACGTACATATTCCTGGCTTCAACAGCCATCCACATCATGGTGGTCAGAGTCAAGTAGTGAAGCAGAGCACCCACAAATACACACCCTCCTCCAGAACCCTACATATGTGAGCAGAGAATGACAACTGGACATTCACACTAATATTGCATCTTTCTTCATGAAATACCTCTTTGCCAATTCTTCAATTTGAGTCTCATTACCAGAACTTACATGAAAGATGATTTTAATCTTTCGCTATGATTTATGAAATATGAACCTTTTGCTTTTTACATCTCGCGGAGTTAAGAAAATACTGTCCATTTATTCAGGATGGTCGAAAACTGTTTAGTACGAAAATAGTTGCATTATATATTGACATTGGTCGAAACAAAAGTGGGATTTGTACACAGGTATGATTTCCTCTTTATATTTAAATTGGGCGTTCCGAAATGTAAATAAATTAGCCATGACGTTTCAACTTTACATTGAGTGGAGTCTTTTTGGATATACGGTAACATTTCATTTCATTCTCGACAGACTTACCCTAGCATTGTCCACGCCAGCCAGGAACACGATGTAAAGCAACAACAAGGAGAAACAAAAATTGATGAAAATCTGACGAGATTTGCCAGTCCGTAGTTTGCTATGAATAAAAATCAACCATCAGTTATTAATATAGAAGTCTTATACTGATAGGGCACTGCACTGTTTTGGTTTTTGGTTTTTGATGCGCTACATATTTGGCAGCACAGGCTGTGTACTCCCAAGGGAGCTGAGATGGTGTTTTATATAAGGAACGAAAAAAAAATGGCCCAGTGACCAGGGGTAAAATAATGTTGAAGCGCCATGAGCGTCATGACGGGCATGAGCGATACAATTATAAGAAGCCACTTTTAATATTATTATTAGTGAGTGCCTAAAGCCTATTTTTAAAATGGCGTTCAGAATATCAGATGTTTAAGGGTTAGCTATTTTTTCTCCAAACACATCTTCAATCTCGTTTTTAATAACAGCTGTTTCACCATCAGTACCACAGTCCATGGACTTACCTTATCGACAAATATATCACCAGGGTAATAGCAAGAGCAACGACTGACAAAGCACCTCCAATTTGGCTGATGGTATCAAGTGCTGGGGTGGAGGAGAGACCTCCCTTTTCACGTTTCTGACCTTTCACATCCTGTGCAAAGAAAAGGGTAGAAAACCCGTTTTTTCCAATAGAACCATTGCAAACACTACTCGAGAGACTCGGGTGCGACAATTGTAACTTTAACGTGTACCTCCTTGATGCCTCAAAATGTAACTCCTTGAAAATTCACCATGTACCTCCTTCAAACCTCAGCATGTAGGCCTACCTCCTTCAAACCTCAACATGTACCTCCCCAAAACCTCAACATGTTCCTCCTCGTAACCTCATGATGTACCTCCTACTGCTCTTAAAATCAACATTTTTAATAATTGTGCAAATGCAATGAATAATCCCTAATATCGAATTACCAGGTGAATCGTGTGGGCTCGTAGTTTGGTATTTGTAACATGTCAAGTGGTCTAGGGTTTTATAAGAGAGTAACATACCACAAGTATGGCGAAGTTAGTGGCATGGTCACAATCACATGACACTTTATCATCGGTCATCTCTGCAAGCTCGCAACCATCTGTGGACCAGAAGCCGGACTCCTCGCCAAATTCCCAGAACACACATGTGAAAGTGTCAATGTCTTCTTGAGATACGCTAGGTAGAATCTAATAAAACGATCACAAAACCATCATTGTGCGTGACATTCCAACTCTTTCAATGCGGAGCAGACCTATGATGGTAGGCCTATTCCTAATTTTCCATAAATCGATTTGCAAACTCTCTCATGAAAAGTTTCAATTTGTGCTTGTCCATTGTTTTTACTAGATAGAACTGACACTGTAAAGGATAGATTAGCTACACGGAGGACAGTACCTAAATTTGTTGTATGATGTCGGTATACCCTATCCCCAAACAAGTATTTTCATTTTACTATATGGATATAGACTACCAATTTTGAAATATATTTCAATTAGGCCTATACTGGTCTTACCTTGAAATCTATGACCACTGGATCAGTGAGGTTTTTTAGCTCAACACCTTCTATTGCTAGTGAAACGATGGACCCAGCGACCTTTGATGTCAAGTTCTTTGTGCCGTTTGAATCTTTGATCACTCCCGTCTGGAACAGTGTGTCATCAGCGTACACTATGAAACTAACTTGTAGTGACGTCGTGCTGTTTCCTGCAGGTGCCAACGTTTTCATTTTAAGCTATCATCAATGAAAACCTTTATGTGTGGGAGTAACTCCAGGAATTACACACATGTGGGGAAGTTTCACTTGTTATTGGCTCCCAAGTAAGCCAACAAACTTGATTGGCACGGGGGGGGGAAGGGGTGGTTTGAAACCACAGAACCTAGCACATGCTGTCAGCAAGACATATGGAAGCCTGACAGCATGTGCTAGGTTCTGTTGTTTCCAAAATCCCCCCGCCCCCCAATTATGGGATCGGACTCATCAGACTCAGACTCGACCCGAGTGACTTGAAACTCGCACTCGGACTCAACACAGGTCACTCGACTACTCAGATCATTTGTAAGTAATGAGTGCTTCCGGGATATATAGGCACTTTTTGACCGTTACAGAGTACAATGTTTTCAAAACATGCTAGATACTGGTGTCTGCTAAAACCAAGTTTTATTTTCGCTAACTGAACAACAAAAGTAAGTTTGTTTTGTTTGCTTTGTATTTTTAGTTATACCTTGTGGCAGCAGGTTAATGATGTTCGCTGGTAACTGAATCGACGCAACAACATCGTTTGGTACCTCACTGGCATTCGTGAATGTCTTGATCTCAGTCCCATCTAGAGAGCCCTCTTGTGGTGAACTCGAGCCAGCTGACTCCTGTTGTACTGACACAAAGCTGAACCCATTACTTGCTGCTTTTGGGTCAATACTCAGAGCCTCGACATGGATGCTATTCTGCTGTATGCTTACATTTCCTCCTTTCTGTAGGGTCAAGGAAACTTGAGCCTCCACCGACTGGATGATTGCCGAGGAGCTCCTACTGTCCGGGGAATCTTGCCTCTCTCTGGCGTCCATTATGACATTGGCGACTGTCTCGATCACGGCGTTCGTCACCTGTATAGTTTGTATAGCAAGAACAATGTTTGAACTTGATGGCCGAACAGGTGATTTCTAGATAATGGTTGTGGTCAGTGGATTAAAGAAAATGCATTCGAACTTATGTGAATGGGCAAGTCACAAACACTAAAATTTGTTTTAATGTGTATACAAATTGTTGAACAGTTGGCCCTTTTCGGCTATGCCATTTTACTGGAGCGGTAACCACAGCGATTTTCTGACCAGAGTTTTTCTGACCAGAGTCCGGGCCAACCTGACCCAGAAATGGATCAGTTCACCTTGGACCGGGAGTTAGGGTCTATTGTTACCCGAGAGGTTTCTAAGAGTGTTTTGAGGAGGCAAACATACTAATAAGTTGAATCACACAAAACCGTGTAGCCAAAGCCGCTGTTTACAGCGCAGAAATGCAGGTCTTCAGTCTTACCTCTGGATCCCCAGATCCTGCATTGACAATGTTTTCCAAAATCTGTGAAATCTCTTCCACGTTACCATCGCTAGATGACGAAGTTGAAGAAGTCTGATTGACAAGAAACTCGGCCACTTCTTCTGCATTTCCTTCAGTCACTTCAACCTGCCAAAATGAACGTTTGCGTATATGAGACAATAAATATGCCAAAGATTGTTTTAAATACTAAAAAGCCATCAAAACCAAGACTAAAGCCATCATAAAACAAATCTAGGCAGAAATTACTTCGTGAAAAAACCCTTCAAGAGTGCCTTGACGAGAGGAAGTTCTAATTTCTTCGGTTATTTAGGTACTGGGTTAAAGTTCAAACTTCTGTTGAATTTTAACAAAATCCACCAACATCTTACAACTTCCAACTGTTCACCTAACCTTACCTGTACGATGTCTTCAACGGTAACACTCTTCTCCGCTTCACCGCAGCTTTTGGGCACGTGTTCCTCCCAGTAGAAATACAGAGGGTGAGACGCTGTTGAACAGTTCCTTTCGGCTCTTGGAAATCCAGCTGTTAATATTTGATTGATCGTCATTAATCTTGTTCGATTTTAAAGAAATGGCTTTTCATGATAATATCATGAAAATAATATTATCCTGATAATATCTGTAATTTACAGAAGTTATAGAGTACCACTCCATCGCGAACAGGGCAGATTTTTACGACTTTGAAAATAAATTGTTTAATGTGAAGTAATAAGGTAGCAAAAATAGAAATTGAAAAACACGGTTAGGTTCTTAACATTGTCCCTCACTTTATCATCACTTGTGACAACTCTCGCTCCAAACAAAAAAAACAATGTATACAAACCGTTCGTCGTGGTGAGCGGGCATCTCTCAATGGACTCTGCCGTTAAACCAGCCATCGTCACCGGCCAGGACAGGGAACCAAGCACGGTATCTTTGGTGACTTGGGGCACACACTGACCTATTTTGGATTGGGGCATGAGAGATAACATTCAACTTAGTATTGCACTTTTCAAGAGACATAGCATGAAAGTAAATTACAATTTCACTCTTTACTTTTTAGCCAAACAAAACTAACGATTACATTAGATGTTTTGAAAAGAAAACAATTGCTTTGCAAAGATAAAAATGCTTTCATGTATACATTTATACAAATACCATTCTCTATCTTGAGGAGCCATTTCTGCTATTGTTCGTTTGTCCTCCACTATTTAAACCTAACTAGCTATCTACCGAACACGATGTCTAGAAACCGCCGATCCTTGAGTAGCTGAAACTTATTCATGCATTGTCTTTTCTTTCGTACCCTTTACATAACAAAATGCTGAAATACTCAACAACTTCGACACCGGTTTCCATTCATATTGTTTTATATAGTTTACAATGGACCTTTTGTATTTTTACAAAGGTTTCACAAACAGTTTCCCATCAAGGAACACTTACCAACAACAAGAAATGCAAAAGAACACTGCAAGACCAGATTGTTGATTTCAAACCACTGCTGATACGTCACACTCCGTGAACCAATGGGAAACACATCTCCGGAAACAGCAGTCGATGTGAAGTTTGTCTCGTCCCAACCAGTTAGATCCGGTTCTTGCCAGTTCACTCTAGCTGAAGTAAGGCCAGGATCCGCCACGACTGAAAAATTTGTTGGGCAGACAAGATCTACCACTTTTTCGAAAATAAAGATCAGATTTATTAGTTAGATCGGAACTGAGTTAATATATACAATTTAAAACTCAAACAAAAATAGCATTATTAAAAAATCGATCTTGTTTACGGATCGATAGATTGAATGCAATTATAACGTTAGGTTGCAGAAAAGTGTTGCTTTTGGAGAAAAACTGTTTGAAATCATGTTTGCTTCATGAAAAGTTGAATCTTGTAAGAAACATTTCATCAACAAATAATTTGTCTTCCTTTAATAACAAATGTAGGCCTATATGCCTAAAGTTAAAAAAGAGTCATAATCTTTATAAAGAAGACAGAACAAACGGAAGAAGGCACTTGGAAAAAACAAATAGGAATGGCAAAATATAACGAAACATCATTAGATTGCAACAAACCTTTGACTGTGACGGTGAAACTACAGAAGTTCTGATTCCCAGACGTGTCAGCTCCAGTGTACATCACCTCGGTATCTCCAACTGAGAAACTTCCATATCCATCTTGGTGACATTCATTGGAAACGGTTGCTGAGCAACCAAACATCACATCAACAGGTCGACCAGAGTTATCAGAGAAGACTGGAGGGGTCCATAAGTAAGGCACCGGATTGGTCGTTATTGTAGGAAAACCTACGTCATCAGGACAGCCATTGATGCTGGGAGGTTCAGTGTCTAATTTATGTGTTAATGAAAATAGCAAATAAGAGAAAATTTTACTCTTGTTAATTTATGGTTAACATTTAATATTGAAAGCAATAAGAGATATGTTCTGAAGATAAATGAGCATTTTACCTACAACTTCAACCTCAAAAGAGCAAGTCAAAACAAGATCATTAATTCCAAACCACTGCTGATACGTCACTCTGTTTGAGCCAATGGGAAATGCATCTCCAGAAAGGGCAGTTGATGTGAAGTTTGTCTCGTCTAATCCGGTCAGATCCGGTTCCTGCCAGTTGAATCTGGCAGTACGCAAGCCGGGATCGGTTGAGACTGTCACATTCAACGGGCAGACTAAATCAACCACTGTATTAAGTAAACACATACAAAAAGGAAAATCAACAATGACAGTTTTATTGTACACAACAATTTGAAACAAACGGGTAGTACTTTTCCTAAGTTTTGGTTTATGTGAAAATATCCCTCGTTTTAAGCAAATAAAATTCCAGATCGGATTTAATTTATTTATTTTCCTACGAAAAACAATGGTTATTATTAATAACTGTATTGTTTGTCAATCAATGATTTGCTTTATTTACATTATTTTAAAGACATAAACCAAAAACAAACTAATAAACACTCATTAAGGACAAGTACCAATAATTTGGTGCCAACAAACCTTTGACTGTAATGGTGAAATTACAGAAGTTCTGATTCCCAGACGTGTCTGTTCCATTGTACATCACCACGGTATCTCCAACTGAGAAATTTCCATATCCATCTTGGTGACATTCGTTGGAGACGGTTGCCAAGCAGCCAAACACCACATCAACAGACTGACCAGAATTATCGATGAAGACTGGAGGGGTCCATGAGTGAAACACCGGATTGGTCAACATAGTAGGAATTGTAACATCATCAGAGCAGCCGTAGATATACGGAGGTTCATTATCTAATTAACAAAAAAATGCAATAAAAATGAAAAGATGCAACTTTTCTGAGTGATTACATTACAATCGATAAGAATAACTATGTTAGAAAAGGGCATAACTTACCGACAACTTCAACCTGAAACGAGCATGTCAAAACTAGATTGTTGATTCCAAACCACTGCTGATACGTCACTCTCTGTGAACCAATGGGAAACACATCTCCAGAAACGGCAGTCGATGTTAAGTTTGTCTCATTCCATCCGGTTAGATCCGGTTCTTGCCAGTTGACTGTGGCTGTATGCCAGCCGGTATAAGTTGAGACTGTTACATTCAAGGGGCAGACTAGATTAACCTCTGTAAAGAAACACACAGAATACTTAGAGACTGTTATAATTATTGTAGTAGCTCAGTTGGTAGAGCGCCGGTGACATAACGAAGTCTGTCCTCTGAAGATTCGGTCCCCCATATTGGAAATTAACATGGGTTGAAGGAGGAGGATTCGAAAGAGGGCGCTAGCAGAAGAAGCTTGTACACAGGTCAACGTATTGGGGGGCGGGGGGGGGGGGGGGTGGCAGAATATCCGGGGGACAGAATCTCCTACCACACCAGCATCGTTGAAATATTGTTTTGTGTAACATTTGTTTACGAACAAATAATCGTGGACCACGTTTTGCCACAAATTATACTAATTTTTTCTAAGAAAAGAAAATGTTTAGATTAAAATAACCCTTTTTGGTGAGCCTGTTTGGTGGTCTTTCAAATAACCCCATCTTGTTTATTGATGATTATGTATGATTGGTGGTTATGATGAGTAGTGGTTATATACACTTAGTCTGGTCAAAGAAAACAACAAAACATGGTAAGATTAGTAACATAATGTAAGGCATTCAAAAGATGCTTCATAAATTACATCAACTAATTTTCGACGCACCTTTGACTGTGATGGTGAAATTGAATCTTGTAGGAAACATTTCCTCAACAAATAATTTGTCTCCCTTTAAAAATAAATGTATAAGCCTAGAGATTAAAAAAGAATCATAATGTCTTTAAAGAAGACAGAACAAACGGAAGAAGGCACATGGAAAAAACGAATAGCAATGGCAAAACATAACGAAACATCATTAGATTGCAACAAACCTTTGACTGTGACAGTGAAATTACAGAAGTTCTGATTCCCAGACGTGTCTGTTCCATTGTACATCACCTCGGTATCTCCAACTGAGAAACTTCCATATCCATCTTGTTGACAATCACTGTAAACGGTCGCTGAGCAACCAAACACCACGTCAACAGAGTGACCAGAGTTATTGGAGAACACTGGAGGGGTCCATGAGTGGGGTACCTGATTGGTCGATCTTGTAGGAAGTATGACGTCATCAGGGCAGCCTTGAATGACAAGGGGTTCGGTAGCTATGTCAGACGGATTTTAAGTGTTGGTACAAACTATTGATAATAATAATGTACTTTGCAAAAACAGTCACACAGATTGTACACCCTCTATCGATGACCCATAGAATCAGATAGTTAAGTTTTGAAATGAGACTAACCTATGCTCGTGCTGTTAGACAAGCGGAAGAACCAGCGCCCTCTGAGGTTGGTATTGGTACGTTCGTCCATGTTTACAATGTCATCGGTCAGGGAACCGGGGACACTATGATATGTTGCACCATCGTCAGCATTGTATCCAACCTGAAAAGTTGAATGTAAATAGATCAAACAAAAGAGTACAACAATAACTAAAGGCCCCTATAATATTCATTTGAACTTTTGACAACAGTGTTGGTCCATACGAGAGATGCGCATTTGAAATATTTAATTATATATAATTTTGTAATTTAATTTTTTTACTTAATTTTTGACTCAAAATGGAAATATCTAGGGAATGCCCTTTATGATAAATAAAGGAGTGTGGTAAACACAAATATCGTTTACAATTCACTTCCGGCTTAAATACGTAAGACAACAGGATAGCACAAACATGTAACTATTATTATTTAGAACGGGGACATAATGATTACATAAATCGTGTGGGGAAGGGTGACAAACCTGGGCTCCAGGTCCTCCAAGTACTGATGCCCACCTGATCTCTTTGTAATTATAAATCACAAAAGACTGTGTTCCATCCGTCAGCAAAACTGCTTGGAATGAATTAGTCTGCATGTTTGAAAGAAAAGGAACTTAGGTTAGAAACACAAATTTTGAATTTATAAAAACAAAAATTTAATATAATCATGTAAAGTTCAATAATAAAAGTATTACTTTTGTTCTCTTCGCGGGTCCCACTGTTTCTTGAGAGTTAACCAAATATAATGCTTTTCTCTTACTATGGTTATATCACTGGTGCTGTAGGCTGGAACTGCTAACCAAGTTGCTATTAACATCCACGATGCTCTGAAACCAAATTGGTCACCTATTGCCTGTCTGACAACCGCCTCTCCACGGTCAAATATAGCCTCATTGTCAGAGGTCCGAAGATACTGACGATATGTCACACTCCCTGTCGTTCTTATGTCGATGTCAATCCAAAAAACTGCAAGAATTGGAATCCTCCATGGAAAGCTTTGAGGGGTAAACTCAGAAGTGCCTACTTCAAATGAAATTAAGCCGTTGGTGCTCACCTGCGAAGAAAATTACAAATACGAAGTTTTCAGCAAAAATGGTCCGAATTAACGTCGTTAAAGCGCAGGCACCCATCATCATCCTCTTGTGGTTGCTATTGAGATGAACCGTGAGCTTACAGGGACACACCGACTTCGTTTGGCAAAATACACTAAAACATGACTCCAAACGTCTTCAGGGAATGAAGAAGAACGGTTCTTAAAACAAACCATCACATTTTATCGTTTTCGAGCATTTAAAAAAAAAAAAAAAAATTAAGTCACCTGGGTTATTCGAACCACTTTTTGGGTTCAGATAACCTTCGTGATCTTCGGAGTTAGTTTTACTTCAAGCCGTATAAAAATGTATACTGCACCAAATTTGACTCTGTTTTGTTTACAATTATTCATGAGTATTTGACACAAAAAGTACATATTCAAATTATGGATACAAGTTGTAAATATACATTCCAAAAAATAGGCCTACGGGAGATTTCATTTTAGAGAGTCTACTTGCAACATTGCGCAGCAATATCACGTAATATAACGGTGACACTGCAACGGCTTGTAAAGTGTATAGACCAATCCTTCACCGATCTTGAACTCTTGGTGGCAGCAGATACGCCTCCATTATTGCAGTGGTACCTGTGTGGTACT
>JAUELU010000085.1:364067-375683 GCA_032357145.1 Evasterias troschelii | reverse complement strand
AGAATTACTGATTAAGAGGCTTATTACTGAAAGCACTTAATAATTATAATTAAAGAAGGTGTTAATTCGTGGGGAGGCTCAACCAAATAGGTCCTGAATAGTGCTCGTATTTACGTTAATAAAAAAGTATGCACGACATACCCAGCGCTTCTACCACTGCATTCAACTGAGCTGAGCTGCCGCCGCTAGACTTGGACTCACTGCCGCCGCCTCCACGGACACTCTGACAGGCTCTGACAACCCCACTGTCGCAGACGCTCCAACACTCACTCCTCAGGACGCTGCTCTGGGACCCGACGGTCGGTCGCTCTACCGTTCTGCCTCTCCAACTGCTTCCTACTCCCACTAAACCAGCAACAACGCTGCCACAAGCGTCTAGCACCCGACCACTACTTTGTCGGAGCTCCTGTCTCACACGTCCGTCCTGTCTCCAAGCTCAACAGCAACTCACGCCGCACGCACGAGGCGCACGCTAATATCACCTAAGCAGCCCACTGTGCATGCTCAGCCTTAGCGCTTGGACGTGCAAAAGCAACAAGCACTCAGGCCAATTTCGTTACAATATCAAACAAAACTTAAATTATCCATACAGCAAGGAAAAGCTCAATGCTCTGTATAAAATAGTTTGTCTTTGCTTGAAACATCATATGACTTATAGTTGTTCATGTAAAGAAAAAGGCAACAAATATAATTAATAATAGTGTAGGCTGCATTGTATGTAAGGTGTAGAGTGGAACAAGTTTTTTTCGACCTATTGGATCATTCTCGGTGTGTGTTACTCCATAATGGTGTGTGTGGCTGTTCTATGAAATCTCGTAGGCGACCCCTTTACGTTATTAATTGAAACTGTACACCGAAGTTTACTACGAATTTGGAAGACTCAGAATGATTACAGCTGCCGTCGGCTGCTGCAGTGCATGCAACCTTGGCTGGATGCTTGCTCATTAGAACACAGTCCGTTACGTTTTTGTTTATTGAGGTTGACCAGGGTCAAAGGGTCAAATAGTTGGCCAAAAAGCTAGCAATTTTTAGTGGTCTGCAAAAAACAATTTATATAATATAGAAACTTGTTATGCGCATATCCACCTTGCTGGGTGTTACAAGGCGCAGTAAACCCATAACAAACAAAACAAAACAGATATAACTTAATCAAGCCTTAAAACTTGTGAGATAAGATAAGTTTTGAGAAGTGATTTGAATTCTCTGGTACAAAGACAAGATGTAATTGTTAAGAGAGTTCCAGATGCGTGGCGCAGCTGCAGAAAAAGTCCTGCCACCCGGAGTGTTTGGTTCCTTATGGAGAAGCATACTGGATCAAATATTATACCTTGATCGAGTGTAAACTTGAACTTAAGCAGTTCTGTAATATAGTGGGGAGCCTTGCCGGTGCTTTGTGTCGCCAATGACCATTGTTCAATCGCTGTACTGGTTTTTGGTGTAGCTCGATTGTGTTTTGACCAAACTTAAGGCAATTACGCATAGATGTGATCATAGAGCTATATTCTTGATAAGATGACTTCTGTTTCTTGAACCAATGTTATGATGTATGATGTTTGTCAACATTTGATTTTATGTGCTTGACACCGTTACCTGTGTTGTAGTCTAGACCAGTACACCCGAGACCAAGGCCAAGACCAGCATGTGCAAGACCAAGACCAAGACCCATAAATTCGAGACCAAGACCCATAAATTCGAGACCAAGACCCATAAATTCGAGACCAAGACCATGACCAGAGGGTCCGAGGGGGAGACCGAGAGTGGTCTGGAGACCTCCAACACTGGTTTCTGGCAAGGTTTCACTTGTGATGCGAGCAAATAGTTTTTAGAAAAATAATTGGACCACCATTAGTTTTTACCACACGAGCAGATAAACGGAGACAATTAACAGTTTTAAGCAATATCAAATCTGGCCATGTCCATGCATAAGCTACCAGAAAGTTGTTTGTTTTGCCATAGAGCAAGGTTTTGCCTACTGTGTGTGTGTGTGTGCGCCCCCCCCCCCCTTCCCAACACATTACTCAGCACACCGTATGTACCAGTAAAGTTATACCTTCAAAACATGCATAATAGGCCTAGGTAGTAGTACTCCAAAGAGCAACGGGTCAGTCATAGTAACTGGCAATTTGGTTTTGGGTAATGTCAGAGCGAATTGCTATGACTACTAGACATTGGTGGACCTCAATTGTCGTGTATACTAATGGATTTTAGTTTTCCACTGAAAGACGATGATTTTCAATCAGTTTCGTTTACAAGGTTTACATCTTTCCGTACAGCACAATGTAAAAACATATAGACCATGTTCATTGTTTTGCCTGGTATGGACATTCTGGATACTATATGTTTACAATAGATAAGGGACGTGTCAGTTTTAAAGTTGTTTTGTAACGCCGGAATGCGCTTCTATATTGTCTTTAAATGTATATCATTAAGATGAAATGAAAAGTAAATTTTAAAGTTATCACTTTTGCATTTCTGGACAGGCTGTTCTACGGTATACTTAACACACAGAACATTTACACGTAGATGTACTTCTAATAAGCCCTAAGAATGGCTTCTAAGCTTTTGTTGAGGTCCGATTGCTCCATGGTTAGATGCTACACTAGTATCGGGTTCTAATGGTGAAACTTTGAAGAAGCACTATACGTGTATGTGTACATGTACATACATGTACATGTATGTATAGGTCCCCACGGCCGGGTATCGTCCAAACTGCACAAAACGCGCATAACTGCACGGACCCAATGCTGAACAGCCTCAGCAGTCGGTTAACTGAAATTACGTAATCTAGCTCGTACATGCTCGTACGTAGATATCAAAATACCTAATGGATTATCTTCACGTGTGGTGCTAACTGTTAATGTCGGAAACTGGACATCTGTATATAGTGAGTTTTATTTTTTGTTGGACGGGATTGTACAATAATTTCTTTACCCATTTCTTGGCTGATAAGTGAAGTTAACAGAAGGTGTACTGAGTGTCCGGATCGCCGGATCCACTTATTAAGAATCTGCAGTGTCGGTGGTAAGTCTACCCTTTTTTTGGCGCGCGCGGGATCGGAACGCGGGAATGGGTTTTACTGTACCCCCAAACGTAGCAGCTAAGGGGCGGCCTATCTCGCGTCTCGCAGTCATGTCAGGGTTTCGAATAAAGAAAAACATGAATGAGTGTGCAATGTTAGCTCATGAAGGTAGTTCCTACCTCTATGGTTAACTGAATGGTCGGCATGTGGGAGCATAATATAAAGATGTGGCAGTAAGATATAATTTTGATGTACATTTTATAGTATTGTACATTGCTTTTCTGTCGTCTGCTATGCTGCTGCAGCCGAATGTTGCCACTTGAATTAAGCTGAATGCACGAAACAGTATATTTTCCTTCCTCCATGGTTATAGCATGGAGGTTGGCTGACATAAAAAACTCTTTTAATATAGATTTCAGGCGATAATTTTAATCCACTTTTAAAAAAGACAAACGGTCACCTAAGAAGTAGCAAGGCCTATCCAAACGTTATCAGCCAGATCATGATTGATGCGGAAAATTGAATCTTGAAAATTAATCCTCATAATTATACTTGTAGAGTCAACATAATTATATGGAGGAGGTGTCAATATTCCTCATGCGTGCTATATTTAAGTGTATATGGAAGTTGCTCGTTTTGAGATTGATCGTCTGTTTTTGTTTGGTTTTTGTGTGTTTGTTTGTTTGTTTGTTTGTTTGTTTTGGGGGGACTTGTGAAATTGGTTTTGCTGACTGATCAACGTTAACACATACTGACAGGCTTTACGCTCCGATATGCTCCGATCAACAGTCAAGCTTCCTAATTGTTGCCACTTGAACTAAGCTGAATGCACGAAACAGTATATTTTCCTTCCTCCATGGTTATAGCATGGAGGTTGGCTGACATAAAAAACTCTTTTAATATAGATTTCAGGCGATAATTTTAATCCACTTTTAAAAAAGACAAACGGTCACCTAAGAAGTAGCAAGGCCTATCCAAACGTTATCAGCCAGATCATGATTGATGCGGAAAATTGAATCTTGAAAATTAATCCTCATAATTATACTTGTAGAGTCAACATAATTATATGGAGGAGGTGTCAATATTCCTCATGCGTGCTATATTTAAGTGTATATGGAAGTTGCTCGTTTTGAGATTGATCGTCTGTTTTTGTTTGGTTTTTGCCTTAGCTTTCGGCCAAACATCAGTTCTGCTGGCGAAACTCCTGTGGTTGCATGAGGCGTGGTTCTCTACGCAAACAGGTAAGTACGGATTTCAGTCTTCCAGTCGCGAGCCTCAGCCGTAGCAATTCGAATGCGTTTCATAAGTGACCTGTTTTGCCTCTCAACCTCCCCATTTGCTGCTGGGTGGAGGGGTGTTACAGCTCTGTGTCCAATGTCATTACCCTCCAAGTACTTCTCAAAAATCTCAGACCGAAACTGTAGTCCATTATCTGATGTGATGGATCTTGGCAGGCCATAACGACTGAACATGTTCTCTAAGGCCTCAATGATACGCTCACTTGAAGTATCCTTCATGATTTCTATCTCATAGAAACGACTATAGTAGTCAACTACCACAAAACCATAATGCTTCGACGGCAGTGGTCCCATCAGATCAATTGCCAAATCTTGCCATGCTGCAGTTGGCATTACTGTAGGCTTCAGTGGTTCTGGGTTTGGCATGGCTCCAGTAACTTGACACCCATGGCATGATCTCACTTATTTCTCAACATCTTTTTCCATCTGAGGCCACCATACTTTGGTTCTGAGTGTCTGCTTTGTACCAACTACTCCCAGATGTCCCTGATGAGCCAATTCAACACATTTCATTCTCAACTTCTGTGGAATGACAAGTCTGGTTCCCCTAACAACTAAGTATCCAATACAGCTCAGCTCATTTCTCACTGCACAAAAATTCACACTGGGTTTACCCCACTGGTCCTCCTTTAGACACTTTCGCACAGCAATAAGTTCCTCATCAATCCTCGATTCCTCTTCGACTTCTCTCGTCGACATTGCTCGGGGCGATGCTTCCTTGGCAACAAAACGATTGTATTCTTCTGCCTGCATCTGTAATCTGCTAGGTTTGTCTGCAGTGCTTGTGTCCACTAGCCTAGACAACACATCAGCAATGTTTTCTCGACCTGGTCGATACTGAATCTTATACGTGTAACAACCATCTTTCTATTCTCGCATTGGGTCGTGACTTCGGACCATACAATACTTCCAGTGGTTTGTGGTCTGTTATAAGCTCAAAATCTATTCCGTATAAATAAACATGGAATTTCTCGCACGCCCACACAACTGCTAATGCCTCCTTTTCTGTTGTCGAATACCTCGTCTCCACATCAGTCAGCATACGACTAGCATAGCTATTAACTCGTGTTTGACCCTGGTACTCCTGCAGTAAAACTGCACCTAGTCCCACATTACTCGCATCTGTCACCAACTGTGTCTTTGTAGCCTCCAGTCTAAAATACCCTAGAGTGTCAGCATCAGTTAGACACTGTTTCAGTTTCTCAAAACTCAGCTGCTGTTCTGGACCCCATACAAACTGTACATTCTTTCTCACCAGCTTACGTAGCGGTTCTGTGAGAGTAGCCAGGTTTAGGATGTACCTTGCAGAGAAGTTTACCAACCCTAGAAAACTCTTCACCTCTGCTGCATTTGCCGGTTGTTTGGCATTTTTCATGGCATTGATGTGTCCCTCTGTTGGTTCTATACCACGACGTGACAAAATATGCCCCATGAATGTGATCCTCTCCATTGCGAATTCACATTTATCTGGATTTAGAGTAAGTCCTGCCCCCTTCAGGCGCTCCAAGACTCGTCTCAGTCTCTGGTCATGCTCATGCTTGTCCTTACCATACACTACGATGTCATCTGAAATATTCTGAACACCGTCACAGTCATGGAAGACTTGTGCAATCACCTGCTGATATTTCTCAGGTGCAGCACTGATCCCAAACATTAACCGTTTGTATCTGTACAACCCTTTGTGTGTCACAAATGTTGTTATGTCACGTGACTCATCTTCTAATTCAATTTGATGATAGCCATATTTCAAATCCAATTTACTGAATACTTCTGCACCATTCATGCTATATAATTTTCATCAACAGTGGGGATTGGATGACGCTCCCTAATGATCGCATTATTCGCTTGTCTACACACAACCTAATGTCCCCATTTGGCTCAGGCACAACAATGACAGGACTGACCCATGATGTTGGGTTTTGCATTTTCTCAATAATGTCTAGAGACTCTAGCTCATCAAGTTTATCACTAAGCTTTTGTCTCATACTATACGGTACTCTATACATTCTCTAAGCTACTGGTTGCACATCTTTGTTTATGTGTAAATTTAACTGATACCCTTTCAGTTTCCCAATACCTTCAAAACACTGTTTGTACTCTGTACGCACATCATCAACATAATTTACTCCAATGCTTAATATGTTCAGTTGTTCTGCTGTTTCTCTGCCCAACAATGCTGGCCCTGCACCCTTAAGTACATACAAATCAGCAAACACTTCCCGACTATTATTAGTACCCTTTGCCTGCACGGCAACTACTGTACTGAATTTACCCAACATATCTAGTGGTTTATCAGCCCCGTATGCATACAACTTCTTTGTGGTTATCTCAGATTTACATTTAATCTTTTGTTTCCTAAACTTTCCCACAACATTGTATCAGTGAGATTCACTGTGGCCCCACTATCAACAATAACATCTACTGGTAACTTCTGCTTACCCATATACACTTGCAATTTGTCTGTGGAACAAAAATTCACCCGATTAACATCAATACTTGAGGACAACTTGAAATGCATAAGAGTCCGAGTCTGAGTCTGAGTCTCTTTCTAAAGTTTCATTGTCCACAGCGTTCACTTTTCCTTTACCGCTTGGTTTTCCATTTCCAGGTTTCCTTGGTTTCGAGTGTCCCGTTTTCCATTGTCCACTTCCATAACTTGAGTTGCCTTGTTTTCTTCCGTCGTATCTTTTGCCGGTTTCTCGTTTTGTCTTACAACAAGAACCAAAATGTCCGACGATTCCACACTTGTTACACTCCTTGCCCTTTGCTGGGCAGTTGTCATCCTTAGCAAAATGTCCAGATCGTCCGCAGCGAAAACACTTCCCGTGTTGTGGTGTACGTGATCCTGTTGTAGAAGTTCCATATTGTACAGCGTTCACATTGGCGCTAGCTCCGTGATGTCCCCCGTGAGCTCCGGCGTCCATTTGCTTGGTTTGCTTATCCGTTAGTTCGACTGTCGCCGCGATTGTCCTCAAATCATCCAGCTTTAGATCATGTCCTTTGATCAACAGTTTGGCACGGATCTTATGTGATCTGCATTTTTCAATCACTTGATCACGTATTTCCTCATCCGCATTCTGGAAACTACAGCGAAAACAGCTCGTTGCCGCAGCCGTACAATGAACTGTTCTATCGACTCGGCGTCCTCCCACATTGATTTTCGGCTCAAAATGTTTGCTCAAGGTTTTCTTTGATTTCTCGTAGGCGTCTGAACCCTCTTCTTCCTCCAAGGAAAAGAAGATATCCTGCATATCTGTTCCTGCACAGTGTAGTAACAACGCTCGTTTCTGCTCAGCATTTTTCACTCCTCGACCGACTGTATACAGCTCGAAGCTACGCAGCCATCGTTGCCACGTGATTCCCACGTTGCTTGGGTCTCCGTGCGGGTTGAACCATTTGACTTGACTCACGTCACTGCTGTTGAGTTCCATGACTTTTCCCCACGAATTAAATCGGAAAATCACAGTCAAATGAGTCCTCAAGATACTTCACGATTATCCTGAATTGTCAAGCATCCTCGTCGCAATTGTAGTATTATTGTGACGCCTGATTACTCAATAATTAAAGTAATAAAGAACGAATTGAATCTCTTTAGTCTTGAGCAGTTTATTCTCCGGTTCTCCCGACCATGCTGCTATCCCATAATATGTTCACATAATATGTTCCCGCCCCTTAGAGGTCAATCTAATTTGCATAGCATAGTAAACAATAGCGTACAATGATTTACATGTATTATCAGGACACTACAGCTATATTTATGTAACTGTTTAATTAGTTGGGCTGAGTTCATAAGTGGGTTAATTAATTTGGGGCGCATATGCATAATGGTTTGGGTTATAATTATAAAGAAGACAACTGAGGAAAAAAATAAAGATTTTATGATTTGGCGATGACCACTTTTCTTGTGACTCGGACTTAACCCAAGTGAATCGACTACAATGGCATTATCCAACTAATGCATGCTTTTTCTATTAGAATTTACAGGAAATGCTGAACCTGAACGTCCTCGACAATTGTTTGAGGCTGATCCCTTCCATGATGATCCCTTGGATGAAGAAGCTGAGCCTGCTGAGCCACCAGTGCCTGCTGAGCCAGCAGCTCCTGCTAACCCAGCACCTCCTGCTAACCCAGGACGTGTTGAAAGACAATGTAAGACTGTTATACTGATGATTCATGTATTTCGTAAAAAATGCTGTTCACAGGACGTGTATCTAATCTTCAAGGTTTTATAAATGATTGAACACAAGGTGTAGAGACTGAATAGACCCAGTAACTGGGGCGCTGTACTCCTGTTTCGAAATTTTGACATCATCGGTCGTACTAGCGCCCCAGGAAACGCTAGTATTTTCCCAAAGCAAAACTCAATTTGGCGATCCCACACGGGTGCCCTGCCTTAACTGTGCGTGACGACCACGCGGTTGAGGCAATAAACTTTGGTCTCTGACTGTTTATCAGTTGAAATTGTGTTGACATGTAC
This sequence comes from Evasterias troschelii, assembly GCA_032357145.1. Taxonomy (NCBI): domain Eukaryota; kingdom Metazoa; phylum Echinodermata; class Asteroidea; order Forcipulatida; family Asteriidae; genus Evasterias; species Evasterias troschelii. Next base: position 366,889 of record JAUELU010000085.1, on the reverse strand, counting down.
ATGTATCACTCATAATAATATGTGCTTTAGTTAGTATTTACTACTTTCTGAACCAAAAAACACTATTTATAATCACTACACTAGGTAAAAAGGTGAAGGAGACCAAAAGTGACAAGAGCATCAACATGATGCTCAAGCAGTTTGTTGATAGCCAAGAGGCACAAGATAAAAGGTTTGTTAGTATGGAGAAGAGAGCAGAAGATGAGAGGAAGCGTGCGGAAAGGGAGAACAAAATACGAGAAGACGAGTTGGCACTGGCAAGAGAGCAGCTGCAAGAGCAACGGAGAGCCAGAGAAGCCAGAGAAGCCACAGAAAAAAGAAGTGATGACCTGATGCAGGCCTTGTTGCTGTCCCTCACAGGTCAAGCAAGAGTGGCACAGAATCAACATGTAAGACAGCCATTCTTGCACGAACCTTACATGCAAGCCAACATTCATGCCCCCATGCCATCCAGATCATCCCATACGCCCTATCGGGCATATCCAACGACCCATCCCGACCCATTTGTGGCCACCCATAACCAACCTTCCACCCAACCACCCCAGCAGAATTCTTCCAGATCAAATGCTGCTAGCGACATAACTTTATCCTCCCGTGGAGCTGGCGGCTTGTCTTTCTTCAATCTTTGAAGTGACTATACAATTACAATGCTCTTTATTTTATACTTCTTCATTACGCTATTGAATTAACCTGTTTTTGTTAAACAGAGAAGTTCATGTATCGATTTTTAAAAATGTTGTATCTAGTATTTTGTTATGAGTAAATCGGAGCGCGGTATGAGAACATACACAATTACAATATCAACTGATGGCAAGAATTATACCCCTTGAAAAGATTTAATTGGTTGTATTTTCATTGTTATTGACCTTGCCAACCAACGGATTTTTACTGCTAGTCAATGCACATGTACACTTATAAACTAAACATAACATGAGTTGCCGGAGAGTGGTTTTAAATATAAGTCGTTTTATTCAACAACAAAATAAGTACCACAATACGGTTTTGACACATTAATATTAAGGGTTTAATTTTTCTTGCCTCAATAAAAAAAGGAACATCAACATTAAAAGCCACCTGGGCCTATATAAATGTATTTCCATTAACGTGTAATATTTGGATAGACTTATCAGTAGGCAATGTTAAAATACATGCAGATAGAAAAGTAGAATGTAGTATTTGTGCCAACTTCTTTCATTTCTTTTTATTTACTGTGTAAAAAAGTGCCATGTTATTACGTCACAGCAGTTATCCATTGAGCATGTAGTATTTAAAAAAAAAAAAACAATTATGCCTTATTGCCATACAACATTATTTCAAAAACAAGCATAATTATCTACGGGTATGCATCATGTATTATCAAAGCAGCTGAATTATTATACATTTATTTTTACAAACAAGTTTTTGTTCAGGTTGTTTTTGTTTTTTTCAAGATGACCTTACAATGACTCGGTGCTCATGCATTTGCAACTGCCAAATTATTTATACAGGAAAAGGTAGCAAAAAAACCATAACTTTCTCATAACCCCACCTGAAAACAAGGAAAGGCAAACAAATGTATGTTTCCGGTTTCCCAAATGACCAAATAATTCAGTGATGTCATCGAGTTGTACCAAACTTTATTCTTAATCAGAAACCCATACTGTTTTGCTACAAACTGCTCACTGTTTTTACAGTTCACCAGGAACCATGAATTGCATGAGAGCATTTCTCATTTGCTCCCCTTGTTCCTCATCCACTTGAATGTGCCTAGGGTTTTCGAGCCACATCGTTATGTTGCAGCTCATGGAGCCAATGATCCATGAATGGCTCATTGTCTTCCTCACATATATTGTGGAGCAATACAGGCCAGTACAACCTTCGGTACATTTTCAAGTGCGTGGTCGTTTCTCTTGTCTAGAATCCTCCAGCGGCCTTTAAGGCGACCAAACGCTCGCTCTACAGTGCATCTTGCGCCACTTAACCAGGTATTAAAAATTTGCTGCTGCCTTGAAAGCCTGCCATTGTCACTAAACCCCTTGATGATATTTGTTATCAAGGGGTAAGCTGGATCCCCAAGAAGAAATATTGGGATGTCCACTCCTTCTATATTTCTTGTTGTAGGGGGGGAAAGGGTTCCATCACAAAGTTTAGTGTAGAGTGAAGAATTTGAAAATACCCTTGCGTCGTGGACACTTTCTGGCCACCCAACACAAAGATCAACAAACCTTCCGTCGAAATCAACAACAGCTTGCAAAATAATTGAATAAAAACCTTTACGATTAAAGTAATCCTTGGCGTTCTCCTTTGGTGCCTTTATTGGAATATGAGAACCGTCTATTGCACCAGCACACAGAGGAAATCCATGGCGTCGTTCAAACCTCTGCAGTGTGTTCTGTGTAGAAATCAAAACCAAAGAGTCTTTTAGTCGTACATCATTGGTGTATCTGTAATATTTTCTTTTTCTTGGAGAGTGTAAATAAATATGTGAATGAAGCACCGACACGCACACCACAAGTCAAATATAAACAACTTGAAAACTTCAGGGAAAAACAATATGCCGCACTCTATTTTCTTGTATTTGTCACTCAGTTATGGAAGATTAAGCAAACATTTTGGTACAAATAGAAAAAAAATGTGTATTACCCATCTTGGCATGATACGTTTTTTTTCAAAAGTTTTTGTACTGATGAAGATTTGCTTTGTCCAAAAGTTTGGCATGCACTAATTATATATTGGTACAGAAATCTATGCTTACAGTAAGCATAGGTTTTAGCTTTTCTTCTGCAAACCTATTCTGTGCTACACAATATCAGTGTTCTATATTTGTACCTGGAGACGTTCCC
>JAUELU010000085.1:307515-320601 GCA_032357145.1 Evasterias troschelii | reverse complement strand
GACCCAGATGGTCGATCGATCTCAAACTTCTACAGGTTTGTCAGTTTATGTATATGGTGTATTACATAAAGTGCTTATACTGCCAGCAACTGTTTTGTTAGAAAAACCAATTTTGTAATGTTCCTTTAAGTTCTGATTGGAGTGTTGGTTTAAATTCTGGTTATATGACAACTACGTACTTGGGCAAGACACATAATGTTTCTTGTTGAGTATATTTTTATAATCTTTCCTTGTATTTTTGGTATCCGTCTGTTTGTTCTAATGTCTATCTTTTCACACGAGCAAAATTTCTCCCTGCAACTCCGCAGGACTAAAATGAAAAAGAAACCCATCTTTGTGAGCGCTTCAAAAATGCCTATATGTATGTATGCATGTACAAATAACAACACATCTAAAACAAAAATACATATAAATAGATAGATAACCAACTCTTTATATCCCTAACCTTGCTAGGATCATCATAAAGTCTCCTTTCTAGAATATTGAATACTTCTTCCACCTCTTCCTCTGTCTTCATGTCTTTACAACCTATTGGTTTAACAAATAAAAACTGTATTACAGTACCATTCAAAAGATTTCCACAATAATAATATGCAATTTCTTTTTAAGCAGCATTGCATCATGTAAATTGTAATTGTTTTGGTCAGAGTTGCGAAGGGAATTGTGCGCTGAAGCTTATGACACTTGTCACCACAGGCGAAAAATTTGAGATTAGAAGAATTTATCTTTCGTTATTTTGTTAAGGCAAGTTTAGTGACGAACAATCGTGGCAGCCTTTCCATTCTTGTATGCCATATTTGTACAACAATGGGACAAAGGTCTGTAATGGGAGGAGGGGGGGTACACAATACCCCCGAAAGACATTTTTTCCAGAACCTGTTGTCGCTCTTTGTACGGGTGAAACAAAGCATATTACAGTGGCTGCCTGCCTGTGCACACTACACAGTTATCCGCGTGGATAAAAACGTCAGCCGCCCGGCTGTCAGCAAAAAAATTATGAGCAATCAAAAGTTGTTCCAGGGGTTAAAAACATCTGCGGAATGTCTGAGCAAAACAAATTTGCGGGTAAAGACGTCATGTGGCTTGAAGTGGTTAAGCAGTTAAACTTAGTTCAACATGTTCAGACAAACAGGGTGGAGCAGTGGGCACAAACATTACTAAGCAGCTAAACTTAAAACCACAATATTGATTGTTACTGTTCTCCATGCTCTGCGTGTTATACCCACCTATTATGACCAGGAGTTTAGCTGAAGCCACCCTGTGTTTCCATGACTTCGAGTGCTGCATTTGATGCAACACCATCTTAGTGACATCTTGATCACGGGCGTTCATCTGCCGCACTAAAATCTCCAATGACTGAAATCAACAAAAAGACAAGGTAAAGTTGACTTCAGATTTGTTACTATTTTCATTTCGGTGAAAAAAACTTTTTTTAATCTGGAAAAGTACTGAGTATACGGTGCTTAAAACACATCTGTGTAAGGGTAAAAAACAAATTATATTCATTATCCCCGATGCAAGAATAACATCTATTAAATATTTTCATTTTAATTCAAGTTAAAATTTATTGTATCCCATACTTCTCTTTTCAAAATAAAAATACAACTAAAAAAGCTTACATAAATAAGAGGAAATAATAAGTTTGGTAAAAGAAAGGGAAATATTGAATCTATAAAGACCAGAATTACCAAGATATGAGGCTGTCAGATTAAGCCAATGTTTGTAAACAACAGCTTAGACAGACAAACTACAACTATGTTAATAATACAATTTCATCTTGTTATTCATCCCTAATGCTAATTCCATATGAAAAACAAAAAACCTCAATTATACTCTAAACACAAGATATTAATAAATGCATTATTTCTGGGACAGCTCCTCTTCCTGCCACAGTAACTGGTTACATAAAGATAACAATAATTGCAACAATCATTTTATTAATAATGCATAGATTCCAACCTAGGCTTTTTGAAGGTGCATATGACACCTTCGGATGGGACGTAAAGCCATTGGTCCCATGTGTTGTGTAATATGCACGTAAAATAACCCAGTGCATTTATCGAAAAGAGAAGGGGTTTGCCCCAGTGTTCCTGGTTTGATTGGCTGCATATTGCGCCACAGCACCTTGTAAAACATTACATGTAACATTACATAGGTATCATACTTCAAAACGTAGCTCCACATACCATGTAGGAAAAATATTGAATCTTGAAGTGCCTTGAGCGGCACTGAGTGACGGATACGAGCGCTATATATGAAGCCACTATTATTATTCTGACAATGTACATGCATAACAAATATAAAACAACTGCAAGATACATGTTCAAACAATAAAACAACAGCAATATCTTAGAAACAAACACACAACCTCTATGTAAAGGAATGTCAGAAAAGTCCAAGCACTAGGAAAATTCTAAATGGATCAATTATAAAAGTATTCCAACAGACATGAATGGATGTTCCAATAGAACAATTAGAAATGCTAACATGAATAGTATTGCTTTGTGTAGAATTGTTTCCATAGATCGGCACAATGTCGCTGTCCAGCAGAACTTTTGAGACCCTTCCTAACTCACCCTTGATATGACGCTGCTATCCTTGCTGGTCAGGCTTCCTTTCAGCTTCTTCTTCGCCCCCGGGTCGGCCACACCGAGGCATCCCAGACACACGGCGCAATCAAAGCCAAGATCGCCAGAGTCCTTGGATGCACAGGTGTCTCTCAAAAGTGAAATCAGCTTCTTGATGAATGGACTTGCCTGTGGTAAAATTTCAATTCAATCAACCAAACAATAGACCTCCCCCCATCATGCACAGGCTTCTATCGCTGAGGTCAAACAACAAAATTGCGCACACCTGCGCGTGTGTACCCACCATGTACTAATTGATAGGTAACAGCCATTGATAGGTCTATGTTTGACCTGAGTGAGGGGGCTGTTTAAGCTTGTGATGTCATACACAAGGGGTGTCTTAAGCTCTGATCACAACTGTGAACTCTGCCCTTAAATTAAACAAATGTCTGATAAAGCAGGATTTAATAATCAAAGATATCTTTTATAAAGACACAATACAGGCTTAAATATAGTTTGACAATTACATCAAAAATGACAAAAGGGAAAACAGACAATCAAAACGTACAATAGAGCAAAACAATGGGACAATTACTTTGCACAAGGCTCAAAGTTCAAATACAAAAGACCTTGCTTTGTTCACATGTCTAGACATAGTTAGTCACAACAAAATTTAACATTAATTAACAATAGTACATGAATTTTTTCAAGGAAATGTATTTTCCATATTAACTCAAGTTACACTTCATCACAGATATCAGAAATATGCGTTTCTGAGAGATTTTCTAAATTATTATCTATAACAAAATTTCATCACACGAAAAATCATATCGGAAAACTAAACCCTGATATAATGATGTTAATGCAAAGTGAATAACCAGGGATGTGCCAAATCGGTTTGTTGCTTTGATGGAAAAAAAAACAAATTCAAAAGAATTGTGGATTGACGTCGCACTGTCAAACAGCGCCCTCACTGAAGCTAAAGGCGGCAGATCGTTGGATGATTGCTGCTCTTTGTGCGTAAAAATTATTTGAACATTCGTGTGACCTCAGCATACTAGAAGCATGCAAGGGGTCTATATCCAACTACAGGAATGATAGTCATTGCTGACAAAAAGGTCTGAAACTAGGATCCAAAATAAAGGAGGTATGTTGCCATAACCACCTTTAAACCCTGGATTTTTAGATTTCATTGAGCTTTTAGGAACAGCAATCTCAGCACTAGAGAAGTTGATCATATAGAAAAATGTCTTTGTATAGTAAAAAACCAGGCAGAAGTAAAACAAACAGGCAGACGTAAAAAGTCTGAATTCAGATCAACCTTTGACATTGATCATCCCTGATCTAACTAAGAAACTTTTTCCCTTACCTTGTTCGCCAGTTTGACGTTCCTGGAGTTAATCAATGTCTTGACAAGGTCCGAGCGTACCTGGTAGCTTCCATCCTCAAAATGCTCCACGATGACCTTGAGTGAGTGGTCACTCCAGAATCCTAACGTTACCAGAGACTTTGCCGATTCGTACCGGACCCTCTCATCAGAATCATTCTGAACCTTTTCAAGAAAGGGTAAAATTGTTACTCTAAATTTTCTAAGGAAGGTACAACTATATTAAATGGTGGAAATGGTGGACGTGCATTGTGCGGAGATGTGTTAGGCACCGCGCAATGGGTCAATAATTTTTAGTTCATTTAATTTGATCCTCTCGATATGTAAAATGCACAGTATAAGTAACATTATTGTCATCATCATTCTTCTGATGACAAACAGACCCCACAGTTTAAAACAATCAGAAATCTTTAGTTCATTTTACAACTACAAACTCACTACAAAGATTAATACATTAATCAATCAAGTCAAGGCCAAACAGCATCTCGAGCTTGCCCAGTGTTCTTGGTCCAAATGACCCGGTCCAGCATGCAAGAACACAGCTTTCAGCGCTGGTCAAGCCAGTGTCCTGTTTCAGCAAGTCCATGAAGGAGAAACATCTTCTCCCACGTGAGGCAGTGCACCATGTGGGTTCCCAGAGAATGGTTGGGCTAGCTACAAGCTCCAGGTAATTAAAACATGGTGTTACCACAATCTTCAATTCTCTTTTTGTAACTCCACTATACAAACCTTCCAATCATTCTGAACTCTTTAATTTCTTGTTATTTATTAAACAACCAATAAATGACTATGTTGTTACATGAACATCATTGATACTTTTTAATTGGTCTCAACATGTTTATCAAACCAAAATCTTTAAAATATAAGGTATTACTTAATAAGTTTTTCATCTCACAACCACACACTCACTTCAGAGATTAAATACATGGAGTTACCACAATCTTCAATTCCTTTTGTAAATCCACCATACAAACCTTCCAATTATTCTGAACCCTTTAATTTCTTGTAACTTCATCAAAACAACCAATAAATGAAAATAATGAACATCATTGCTACTTTTTAACTGATCTCCAAATGTTTATTCAACTTAATCTTTAAAACATAAGATCTTACACTCACCACTTTCGTCAGCGCTGCTAAGATGTCTCTATCACTGCAGTCCAATGACCCAAGATGCTGAAAATCAAAAAACGAAATCACCTTGATATTAAATTGTCATGTTTAATAAATATTATTTTATTTTACCCATACACCGACATTTGTAAAGCACTGTATTCTCAGTACTTTCCTGAATCGTGTAACAACACTACACAAGCATATAACTCAGTGGGATCTTAACATCTATTAAAATTTAATGAGTTTTTAAACCTCTCCAAGTTCCTATGCTATTCATAAGCGAGAGGTAATTCCACTGTAAGCCGCGCCCTCTTCACACAAAACTGGCTCCACTGACTACCAGAAGCTCAAAGGAGTTCCATTGAGCCAGTTTTTCTTTAATGAATTATACAAGAAAAGTTTTTAAATTGTACTTAGCTTTTATATACAAACTTAAAAGACTGGGCTGTCCTCTCAAAATTACAATTTTCTGTCAAACGAAAAGCTTTTTAATGATGATATAGGTGATCTTTGGTAAAATTACATAGAAAGCTTTGGAGCCAGAAGTAGCACGAAAATGTGGGCTTGCAGCAGATACAATCACATGTGACACAGTGACTTACGAACAGGATAGGGACTAAAGACTGTGCAAGTTTTGGGGACCACTTACTTCAACCCGTGAAGGAAACAAACACGCGCACTTCAACGGTTCCCAGTTTGAGTTTGCGCGAAACTTGCACAGACTATTAACTACAACAAACCATGACAATGATTACCATGGCTGCATCACGGCGCTCATCAACTCTCTCCGATGTCAGCTTGTTCATTATTTCCTTCAGAGACAAATAAACAGATCTCAGCATTTAAAGAAACATTAAATGAAACCAACACACACACAGTCTTAACCCACTTCAGGGCGGTAGTTCTAGTGAGTTTTTCCAAATTCAATTGATAGAGTAGGGTCTACTACCCTTTTTTTTAGAGCCTGAATGCACAGAAACCTAAATTTCGCAAATACCTGTATTTTCGAAAATGGTGTACTGGATTTACCAGGCTTCCAGTTTCCCTAAGCCTGACCATTGAGGAACTTGCTTTTCACAAATACTCTAAACTGGGTATTTTTGAAATGGTGCTCTGGAATTACCAGGCTTCAGTTTTTTTCACAAGCCTGAACACTGAGAAACTTGCATTTCGCAAAGACCCTTAACTGATCACTGATAGGTGCTATATAAATGGGTCACATAATTTAAACTTATGAGTACCCAACATAGAATCAAATTCAGCACTTTGATACACCCATCAGGTTGATAATTAACTAACCCAAGATGACAAAAAACAACTTACTAAATAAATACAAATTTGTACTTGTGTTGTATTATCTCATCAGTCAAAGTACTACGATCAATACTTACTGTTATCCTTTTCCACTTAAGACCATCTTTATCTAATTTGGCCATGCTGTGTTTCCGTTCTGAAAAAAAGTAGGCCAGAAAAAGATTTAACAAGAGTGATGTCATCTTTATTGACTTGGTACGAAATTCTCCCTAGAAGTTATAAGTAAGGGAAGAAGACGAGACTTTTTTCTATTGTGGATGCCCTTTTGTAAATGGAAAACACAAACCAATTTGATCCCCATATTGTCTAACAGAGAAGTGACTTGATCTTTAGAAGGTCTAAAAACTTACTGGTGTTGACGTGTGCTACTATGCCTGTAACAGTGACTGCCGAGTTGGTCAGAATCTTCCATCGCATGCTGCAGAAGACAAAAAATTAGTAATAATCAAAACATTTATAAGCAAAAAAAAAACAGATTAAATACAAACCGTAAGACTGGTAATTGTTGTTAAAAAAAGTGAAATTATGAGTTTCAACCTGAGAGCTATTACTGATTATACAACTTGTACCAGTATTAATCCTCAGAGAAATTTTCATATGAAATGCTGTCAAAAGAAAACAAATAGGACTTTAAAAAAAAAATCCATATCACTGTTGCCATTTTGGATTGCCCCCCAAGACTGGTACCCATGTGCCACACATTTGATTGAGAATTGTGTATAGTTCCTTTATGTGTACCAGTTACAAAAGCTTGCCCCGAACCATGTGACATGGAAACACTGGATGCAGTCTAAGAAAATGAGACTTCACTTGTGACCAAACAGGGTACTGCAACAGAAATCATTCATATCTAGCTTGCAAATGGCTTATTTACACTACCAAACTTTGAGATTACTTCTTAAAAAGAAAAATTAAATTAATATTTTTTGACTTTACCTCGGTGCTTCTTTCTGTTGCCTGGCTGCAGCGGACATTGTCAGGCTCTTCCGTTTCTTATCTTTGCTCTTGTAAACAAGTAGGTTTGTTTCCTTGGCAACATTCATCTGGTTGACCAATCGTAATGTTGGGTCCATTGCCTCTTGAGCTGTGTCGTTCCAGTCGCTGGATATCCGAGGGAACTTCTTGGAAGGGTTCTAGAAAAACAGTAAAATCTGTTTAGATTTGAGGGATAAACTATAAACTTAAATCGTGGGAAATACATACATATAAAATTGAGAAACATAACGTTAGAAGGTTATAATGGAGGTTGTTGCATGGAGTGTGTTCACAGGAGATTTGACTACGTTGCACTTACAAAACAATATTACGATTACATCTCCCGTAATTTCTTTTCATTTCATTTGTTAATTTCACAGGTAAAAAAAATAATATTACAGTCCAAAAATATACTTATAATACAAAAGACAAGTCTCACCCAAGTTTTTGATACAACCTGGGAAGCAGCAGCCAAGGGATTATCTTAAGGGGATGAGACTTTATTTATTAGGGAGACGGGAAGGAGGCAGGCCCTCTAATTAAAAACGACGAGCATTCATTCACCCAAAATACCACAATTGTAAAATACACATGCTCACGTCTACAATATAAAGTGATCTCATGCAGTAAACTGATTTTAATCCTCCTGTAGCACACAATGCAAATAGTGCATTTAAAACGTCAAGTAATAAACCACAGAGAAAAAAATTATCTCTGAACGAAACTTACAGTTCTTGTGAGAGGGAGCATCTCTGGTTCAGGGACTGGGCGTGGATGGTACACTACCATGGGTGTCATGCGCATTCTACGCCCCTTGGGTAGCTGCACCACTGGCAATCCCTCCTGGGTGTTCTTCTGAGCCTTAGGTTGGGGCGGAGGTTCCTTCAGAGACGATGACTTGGTTGAGGAGTGAGACCCTTTACTCGTCTTACGGGAGTCAAACTTATTGGGGATAATTATAACGATAACAATAAGCATCTTAATATCCATCTTAAGATAATCATGGCGCAGTGACACAATTTAATAGAGGGAAATGTTTGTGCAGTCCTTAATAGTTGAGTGAGTGAAGTTTTGAACAAAGCCAGTGATGGAAAAAGTTCAATATGATAATTTCATTTTATTTATTCTGGTTGTGAAGCCAAGGACTCTTAGTAAAGCAAACTTAATCTCTGTACTAGCAATGGAGAGAAAACAAGGAAGAAACTTTCAGAAAAGAAAGAAAGAAAGAATATGAGAAGCAGTCTCTGTACTGACCTTCATCATAGCAACTGATGAGTCTTCACTTAGTCGACCTAAGAAATAAATGCAAGATGTGAAAAAAAAACGTTTTTACAATTCTTTCACATAATTGTTTAATGGCCCCAGATCCAAATCTTCAAAACATGTTTTTTAATGCGGATTGTCTCAGACCAGTGTACTAACTGAGAGTGTCTTGAAATGAGGCCTGGTTAAGTGTCTTGCTGAAGACAACGAATGCTCTGACCGATCCAGGTCGGAATTAAAGGGGCTGTGTTGCTGTGGTCAAAGCAGGCCTGTGGCTGTACATAGCATTGTAATTCTCACCCAGGTACTGCAGGCATGAGCCCTCTGTCTAAATCATATCTATTATGAGCACCCGCATGTATACAGTAACTGGTTGAGAGTTCACAATTCCATGTACAGCAACAGGTCTGCATTGATGACGGCACAGCCCTTTGAAACCCACACTCTGGAAGCATTCAGAGCTACTTCCCCTGTGAAATGCTCCACCAAGCGACTTACTCTCCACCTGTCTGATGATGGAGCCCTTTTGTTCGCTGATCTGGCTGGTGCTGCAGTCGATAGATTTCCTCGTGGCATCTTCCATCTTGTTCCAGATCTTGTGAATTCGCTCCGAGAGCTTGTCTAAGGCAATTTTCTATGAAATTAAATAAACAAAGATAAGAACATCATCATCTAGACAGAATTTCCCCCACAATCAAATGCTCCACCCAGATTCGGCAGACTACTTGTGCAAGGGAACTCATTTCAAAAAGAAAATTTAAAAAATCTAGAATCTAGAACTGAAAAAAACAAAAAAACAACAACAATAAAATACAAAAAGGAATTTTGAGATATGGTGAATACAGAATATAACATTATGAGGTTTGGGTAAATTTGCCTGTAAACACCCAAACCAAACAGTGCACTCCTATAGTGTCCGCCATATCTCAAAAAGGCAAATAACCATGCAAAGTAATGGAAGCTAGGGTACAGTGAGGGAGGGGGGGTGAAGGAGTGTTAAAAAACCAACCTGTGGAGATTTGAAGCCAGGACGACAGGACTGGAAAACAAGACAACACGTCGACACACAGTGATGTTAGTGGGTTACAAAATGACAAGATAATGGTTAGTTATGAGACACAACACAGACCAAACACAAACAAAATTAACAAATCACTACATATTTCACTGTTCATGTTTTCAAGTAAATAAGAAGAAATATAACAGAAGGTACTTAGTTATAATTTTTACTTTTAGTTGATGAGTTTGTGCTTTACAATTTCTATCCACGCTTTACAATTTCTATCCACACGAGAAGAGGTGACTGGGTAAATTTTAAACAAGTTTTGGTCGAACAAAGAAACGTTCACTATGAGGGATTTGTACCAGCAACCTTTGGATTAATGGGTCGGCACTCAACCAACTGAGCCATCTAGCCCTAATGTTGGCGGTCTCCGTACTTCGTCAATATCTTTGATTGGGTGCCAATCAGAAGCCATCCAACCTGTAACTGCCACTTCCCAGGTTTTATCTTAAGCTTGAGTGTGATCCCTGGTTATACAACAGTTACGCGCTGAATGGCTTCTGACTGGCACCACCAATATTGACAAAATAGGGAGACCACCAACAATAGAGCTAGATAGCTCAGTCGGTAGAGCGTCGGCATGTTAATACTGAGGTCACAGGTTAAAACCAAGCCCCAGTAAATTTTTCTCTGTTCAACCCCAAAATAATGCAATTTTTACAAACACATTTTTTAGGGGTGCGCAGTTTTGCAGGGTGTGACAAAAATTTAACAACAACTTTATTAATGCGAATCCTTGACTCCCTTGAAGGAATATTTCCTTTTAAATGTTGACAGATTTCGCATGCAAACACAACATATTTCCAGAAACAACAGCAACAATATTTACAATTGGGGAAACTTACACCTTCCACCTGACATCCAGAAGTGTTAAAAAGGCAGCAGGAATCAAATGAAAATTAATAATATAAGAATTAATAAATAATTAGTAATATTGGTTCAATCACTTAAGTTCAATCTAATATTTACCAGAAGAAAAGCCTTATTTTATTTTATTTTATTTTAATAGATGTCAAAATATATTTTGCTTCCATCTTGAAAGCCTTGACAATATTTTAGGTTATGAGATGAATTCAAAAGCAAAATCAAAGGAAGGTTCTTGGTTTTTGCATGCTTAGTACTGAATAACCTATAACAAACATTGTCACAATTTGAATAGGACAATAGACCCCTTCCATAGGCTGCCAGTTCAAGCTGCACATGACTCTCAGCCAATGATATCTCTGCATTGACCTCAGTGAGGGGACTGTTCTGGGCTTGTGGTGTCACATGCAAGGGGTCTACTAAAGCATGACATTACCAAGTTTAAGATGTAGGCAAATTTGAAGCTTGGATTTGAAGCTTTAGATGGTGGGAAACAATCCAAAAACTGATGTTTGTGGAAATCCCAATAAATTATCTCTCTCGTGAGATGTGTTTGTTCTGAAATGAACCGATGATGTAACAAGCCAACATTTCAATCCAGCTCTGATCGTCTTCAGGAGTTGATCTGACGATTTTGATGTCAATCAGAACTCAGTGATAAAAACAAATTGTTACACCGTTGGTTCTTTACAGATCCACTTCAACTCGTAAGAGAGATAATTACTTAGTGTTAACACAAACCTTCATTTTTAGCTTGAAAGATAGTAATGTACTCCTGTACTAAGAGGAAATTTCAATCCTTCACAAGAACAGAGTTTAAGGTTTTGGAAACTGTTCAGTGAAATAACTCGTAGCTGTCACCATTCAAATCACAGGTGAATAATGCACAAGATGTCGATGAGATGGTTTAAGAACGGTTCTAGATAATGACTTAACAGCAGGCTAGAGGAACCCTTGTAGGTTGTTATATTATTATTTGTTGAAAGAGCCAGTGGATAAGTTATCGAAAATCCTAAGCAGACTAGTTAGACTAACTATACCAAAGCTCTGTCTAGTCAACATAAGTTAGCTCAAAACACTCGCATGCAGATCAAGTCACTTTGCTCACTAAAAGAACACATTTTAAGGGCTTTTCCTGGCAGGCAAGCTATTCTACCGATGATGTGCGTAGTTGTAAATTTTTGTGTCGTAACTTCAACACAAATTAAAGTATTGTAAAATGACCAGATGAGTAATTTTTTAGTTGTTTCCCTTTTTTATTTCAAAAGTTAATGCTTTACTGTACACAAATCATAACTGCAGGAAGCTCAGGTTTTGTGGGTTTTTTAAAACATAAGGTAACATAAGTAAAACGGTCATGAGTAAAACGGTCAAAATTACAAAGCAGGTCATGGGTAAGAATCCTATACACCAAATTGATAAGAAAAAGAAAAAAAAAATTATTTTGTTAAATGAAAGATTATTTAAAAATGTACATGAATAACAAAACAGCATTCTATTTATAGATGCATCCCAGCCTCTTTCAAGTACATATTCATGCTGTGTTGTTTTATAAGTGTTAATTGGAAGATGCTTTGGCACTTACATGGACATCAGGAAGGTCGCTGCCCTTTCGGCGTGGACGCCATGGAAGCTCTTCTTTTGCCGGAGGGGCTGGAACAACAAAAACATTTTGATTTTTAAAAATCCCTTAGAAGTTTCTTATTTAGAGATGAACCTCGCCAAAAGAGTTGCCAGAAAGAGAGAAGGCTGGTGACCAACTCTCCTTACAAACACTTTGGGTATTCTCAAAAGGTGAAATTATAGAAATGTTACTGAAGATTTGAAAATAATCAAAACTATTAACTTTATTTTGAGTCTTCTTTGAAGCATTGTGGATACTTGGTGAAGATCAACTGTGATTTGGTGATGACTATAATTTGTGCTGTGTGTACAAAAGCTACTGAAGTGTATGGTATGTGTACAAAATTATGATGTTTAGAGTGTGGGTGTGCTAGACGTATCCAGTGTGATTCCAAACTAACTCTCAATCTTTGCACGTCCAACAAAGACAGAGTTGTGCCTTGCGTGTGCCGTGGTGTGTAGGCATTACATACGAAGTGATGATTTGAGAGCAAATGAAATCCAAACAACGTTAAGGCTTGAAACACTATGTGGACTGACACACGTCCACACAGCGTTTTTGTTTTTACAGTTTTGAAGAATATTTTTTCACGTAAGTGCACAGAACAAAGGAATGTCCACAGAGTGTATGCAACACAGAGCTCTGTGTGTGTGTGTGAGCGTGTCAAACCGAGGACTTTAACAAAAGGGATCCGGGTGTTTGACAGAGCGAGGACGTCCTTGCTTTGTTTTTGTGTACAAACCCAATGGGGGCGTCGCTAAAAAAAAAATTATGTTCAAACAATGGGAGAACAAAGAGAAGTCCTCGGTATTAAAGAGGGATTCACAAACGTGTGAGTGTGGACACACCCAGGGGCATTTGTGGGGTCCTGACAACAATGGAACAATGGACCCCACAAGGTAATTTCAATAGG
>JAUELU010000085.1:257270-267729 GCA_032357145.1 Evasterias troschelii | reverse complement strand
CGCCCGGGGATCGAGCGATGCATTCTGGTAAATAAAACAACTTGGCGCCCAGCAAGATCGAACACCCCTGGGAACGAGGTTGCAGTCTCTGTGGACTGTGCCACCAACCTCGTTTTCATAGTTAGTGAGCTCTCGTCCCCATACAGTTTGTAATCACAGTACGGTCTTAGGAAAGTATTGTGGTGCGATTTCGGTTATCTCTTGGAAAGAGGATGGCATTAAAATGGCGCTGGATCAGAGTTGAGCAGCAGACGAAAATACGAGCAGACGATCAAGAAAAATTATACTTTTAGTTTTTATTTAGATTTAGTTGATCGTGTATCACTATCACATTAAATATTGTGGTGGTGTAACATTTAATCTTCAAGAACATGTATTTTGTTTAAAAAATTATGTTGAAAGAACGTGTCATATGAAAATATTCTGAATTCACGGACGGTCTGCAGGGATCACAATATCTCTTGTTGGGGTTTCTGTATACTATCGGCATGGCTAAAGCATTCTGGAACGCGGTGCGCGCATACTCGTATGTGTTCGTTCGTAAAGTACTTGCTTCAGACACGATATTTTACATCGTTGCGAGCCCAAAGCATGTTACGACAAGCTCAGGTGAGTAATTATTGCCAACATTTATTACTTTAGTTTTGTCATTCATGTCATGTTTTCTGCTTTTCGGGGGAAAACGGCGGCCATTTTGTTTGTTTACCCCAAAATGCACTTTCGCCGGGTCAACTTTTTTACAGCACCTTGATTCATGATCAGCATGTCTTACCGCGCATTTTCATGTAAAAATATTGAGGAAAGCAAATAGTGTAGGGTGTTCTCATTTTTGGGGGTCTGGAGCTTGGACTAGTTACACATTGGCACACTTCCTGCAGAGGATTAATGGATATAATTGTATTTAGTAAGTTTGCGTGAGTTAGTGATGTAGTAGATTTAAGCACAACGGTGGTCTGTCTCAACTCACAAGCCTTTTCTACTCATTCCATCTGAAACTGAAATACTCATAGGACACAAAACATGATGTAAAGTGTACGCATTCATAATGCATGACCCTTATAAAAAGTTACATGCATCAGTTGAGACCCTTTTAATCAATTTGTGATGATGAAATAAACTATAATTATAAGCAATTAATTGATGTTGATACTTTTGGATGCATTTCCAACAGGTGAGGTGCCAGAATTACACTGGTTCCAATCTAATACTTTACTGTCAACCGTATCGTCAAAAAGGACTTGCTTCAAATAAATGTTTGGCATCAAGTAAACTCAAAACAAGAAAAAAGTGCGCTTTAGTGATACAATTTATTTTCACAGGGTAGACAGTTTGGTTTTCCTGTCTATGATCCTGAAACAGGATTGGCAAAATGACACTCTGGAGCCCGAAAAATTGCAGCTAGCTGGGCTGGGACAAATCTCTCATACAGTCTTACCCTGTGAAAAACAAGCACTGCAGTCTTTCAGGCCCAGTGTTTTCATTGGATAAAAACGCAACGATGTAAATTTTCCATATCTATTCCATAATTATGTTTGTTACCTGGCTCATTAGGGGTGCACCCCACTAAACAAACTTCCATGGCATACAGAGCAAAATGCTAAATATTTAAAAATATTCAACAAGTCTCACAGGTGAAATTATCCATTGACTCTTGGACTTGTATCCTCTTCTAAATTTTATATGGAGTCTCAAGGTCCATCAATTTATTCTCCCTCCAAATAACACCAACCCTACACCGGTGTAATTTCACAAACGTCTGAACATCAATCTTGAAAGTGTTCATGCACATCTCAGCAAATAAGACCATTTATTACAAGGCCTATGTGTTACGAAGCCACAAATCCAACGGAACCTAACATAAATCAAAAGGGAAAATCCGCACTAGGAGTGAGAGCCATGGTTCGGTAAAAGCCTAATGTCAATTAAAGTTAATAGAACTAGAGGGCTCAACTAACCTTACTTGATTCAGGTATAACTACTGACAAATGGGCCAAGTTCGAACATTAAAGGCAGTGGACACGATTGGTAATTACTCAAAATAATGTTTAGCATAAAAACTTACTTGGTCATGAGCAATAGAGAGCCGTTGATAGTATAAAACATTGTGAGAAACGGCTCCCTCTGAAGTAACGTAGTTTTTAAGAAAGAAGTTATTTTCCACGAGTCTGATTTCGAGACCTCAGAATTAGATTTTGAGGTCCCGAAATCAAGCATCTGAAAGCACACAACTTTGTGTGACAAAGGGTTTTTTTGTTCCATTATTTTCTCGCAACTTCGACGACCAATTAAATTCAAATTTTCACATGTTTGTTATTTTGTGCATATGTTGAGATACACCAAGTGAGAAGACTGGTTCTTGACAATTACCAATAGTGTCCAGTGGCTTTAACTGGTCGACAATGGTTCTTGTGCGAAGTTGGCCATGGCTTGCGTTTACTCCTCACGGAATCGGATTTTTAAGGCTGTTATATACACGAAAAATAGCCTACTTTGTTCGGTCATATAAATATTGCATGTAAAATCCTTTTTTTAATAATATAAGTAAAAAGTTGATTTAAATAATTGTTTAAAATCAAAGTCGGGGCCCTATATCGTTAAATAAGATCTCACACGCCACTACATACCACTTTACTGCTAGTATTGTGCCATCCACTTGCAGATTACTGTGGGGGCCTTCAATATAAGCATATCACAAAGAATAAGAAAGAATAACTTATAATTCTCCCGTGAATAATACATGCAAATTTTTATAAAATTTGAATTAAGAATTTTCTCACAGAAATGTTTTAATAATTGTTCATATTAAATTAACAATATTTGAATATGTGTTGTGTCTTTATTCGTCATAGTCGCGTCTTTAATTTAAAGACTTGTTAATGCCTCTAAGTCACGTTGTGTATAATAAAGTCCTATAACAAATTTCCATACATTGAAATACATGAAAATAGTATACCTGATTATTCGTGTTTAATGAATAAAAAGTTAATAAAAATGCCGTTTATATAATCATGAATACAAAATAGTGTGTAGCCCTTGTTATTGTCTGATGTGAGCAATGTTAAACTTTGAGGGGTGTACTATTACACATGTGCACATCAAATTAAGTGCATCCAGCAGCGTAACGATCTCTAACTTGCCTTTTTGGCCGTACCTATATACAATGCTATAACACAAAAAATGTGCTAGAAAATTGAACACAAATATTAGTTACTCTACAACAATTAAATGAACACGTTGCCTTCGGATTGGGCGCTTTGGGCTACCTTTGGGCTACAACTGGCGTTTGATGTGAAATGAACACGATCGGAAAGATGTTTTAAAAGTAGAATATAATAATCCAACAAAAAATTCCTCAAATCTGTGTGGTTTTCCTTTTGTTCGTGAACTAATGGTCCGCCATTTATGGGAGTCAAGATTTTGACTCCCATAAATGATGGCCGACGTGTTCCCACTAGTCTTATTTCCAGTCGTATAACAACGATCAGAGTGCATGCTGTGATGTGCCTTGTCTAAGTCCTTATCCTTCCTGTCCACAATAAACATTTGGTATAGTCACATGACAGTTTTGTTACCCTGATTGACGAGGTTTCTTCTTTTTGGACACATCTTAAATCTGTTTTTTATGGCGATCCATTTTGACATAAAAATGAACGGTCAGGTGTTTACATACACGTACATACAAACCGAGCAACCTGAAGTTACGCCGGTGTCACGTCCTCGACGTTTCGGTGTACTGAGCGTGCGCGACCGTACTATTCGTTTCAGCCGCGTTGGTGACGTGGTCTCCTTGTCGTGCTCTTACATTGCCTCGTCGTAATAATATCTCTCAGATTGTACACGCACAGCCCTCTTTCTCCTCTATATCAGGAGCAGGCCTTCCACTTTCTTTCCGCTTGTATGGTATCGAGTTATTATTGATGTCTTCACACCTAGAGTTACGAAACGACTTCACATGCTTGTGCCTTCATCACTACTAAAGCTATGGGCGGCGCCATGACAGCTAGAGACTAGAGGCACACTCAGCGCGGCGCAAAATTGACTACTTTCGCTTGCTGCGCGCAGGCATGACATAGTTAGTCATCTGGAACGTTTAGCACGCTGGAATGCTCAGGGCCCAATTTCATAAAGCTGTTAAGCAGAAAATACTGCGTGACAAAATTTTTTGCTAAGCAAAAAATGAGTAGGACACCAGTCACCACAATGCAAACTTGATGTGATTTTGGCTGGTAACCTTTTTGTGCTAAGCAATATTTTTTTGTGCTGAGCAAGTTTTTGCGCTTACGGGCTTTATGAAATTGGGCCCAGTGCGCGACACCCACTGATCTCTATTATACTGACTGGATAGCGGGTTGGCCTATGCGTGTGCACAGGATTGTGAAGCCCACCGCACGCCATTTTGACACACCAAAAAAGCTGTTGAATGCACATAGCGGGTATACAAAATACGATGTCTTTTTTATTTTAAAGAAGGGATTTCATCAAATAAATATGTTTTTCCTTTCCCCCAATGTTTTTTTGTATGCCCACAATGTAAGTATATTCATTGTTCACAATCATGTGGGGGATTTATACATGAGCTAGATTTCACGATGTGATGGGGAACATGTAGGCCCTATTGTTACTTCAAAAGTTAGATGCCGAATGTTTTTATTATTAAGTAAATCCCTGTCATTAACTCAAACCTCACACCAACAAAAGCCCAGGTACAGACAAGTACATTCGTTGATCCGGTGATCCGGTGAATTATTTAAAAAATAAATACAACACAAATTAAGAACTTCTAGAAGTTATTAACAGAAAAATTGTTAAACTGTGACCCTCTTTCCTAATCCAAGCTAAGTGCACATTTTTGAACATACATTTCAAATTTTGCGAAAATCCGCACACTATAAATTAATTAACTAATATTTCTACATAAGATCAAGGAAAATGTAATAGCCTATATGTAAATATTCATAAAAATAACAATTTTGTTCAATATGTAAATAACAAAATAAACTAACAAACCCATAGATAAATACAAAATTAAAAAGCTATAAAAAAAAAAAATAGATAAGTCATAACATGCACCCCAAAGAAAAACAATCAAATCCCCCCGAAATTTCGGCTAAAAAACAGGATTGTATGGACAGATGTGCATGCCCCACGCTGTTTTTGTGGTTGTTTTCGGTGTTTCAAAATGGCGTCCACTGAGCTGCGGCGGTGGCTTCAATGAACGCACTCAACCCGCTATCCAGTCAGTATAATAGAGACCAGCCACATATTCCGGAATAAGAACACATGCAACACAGGGAGGTGAACAGATGAGCCATAACACACTCACCTCCCTGTACTGCATGTGTTCCATTTTTCAGAATATGCGACTGGTTATTCCGCAAATACGCGGCTGGCAATTTCGGGCCCAATACTGTGACAGCTTCAGATGTAGAGAATGGTATGTTACCCAGTGTTCATCTGATAGGTTTACCAGGCCACTGGCTACGGCAACAGCCTAACTACTGTTCATAGCGCATTTTGCCATTACAATGTATACATGGACGATGGTATTTACGGCTGGAAATACATATACGTTTCGCGGGAAAGATGTCGAAGGGTCAGAGGCCAATGTTGTTTTTTAAAATCACCATTCACTAATTATTACACACTTAATGTGTTTTATTGCAAGAACAACTCTTAATAAGGATAAGGAACACCTCCAAACAGTAAAATTTCATGAGATTTGAAGGCAACGTGTCTTAAGCGGTTGTTGATAGCGTTTGCCTGTTTACTGCTGTATAAGTTCAATATTATTAAAACCACTTTTGATCGCAGAACTTCCAAATGGGGCGTGTCAACGTATGCGCATTTCTCAAAGCGTCCTATCATGAATTCTCAGGGTCGTTCGGTCTGGAAAACATACTATTCCTACAATTTGGCTTTTTGCACATACATCGCATAGGATCGCATATAAAAAATCGTTGAACATGCTGCAAGTATTTAAAGATAGAATATCCATGGCAAAAATCGCACATATATATTTTCAAAATCGCACATATGAAAAACATCGCACGTAATTTACTATATTTTTGATAAACATCGCACATATGCATTTGAAAGTTGCACATAATTAAATGACAAATATCGCGTATAAACGGACATCGCATGCACATAATGCGTATAGGTATACTATCGCAGATTACTTTTGAAAGTCACATGATAATAATCCAGTTAATCATCAATATATGATCAAATGCCTTGTACTCAGTGAACATGTATAATTTCAACGCCGTCCGACGTAGGCCTATGGCTTTTTGTGTTTACATGTCTGTTACAATGTCGGTGCGCTTGGTAACAGGGGACTTCGAAAAGGTGTTTTCTGGGTCAGAGATCGAGTTTTGAGTTCATCACGGGCTAATTGTGTGGACAAAAGAGGACAACAGGTCCACGGTTGCTATCACAAAGGAAAGCATTGTGGTCCACGGTTGCTATCACAAAGAGTTGAACAAAGGAGGGGTCACGATTGCAGGCTGTTACACACTTGTGTGTGTGTGTATTTGCAGCATTGACTGGTTGATGTGTTGCATTATTTTTTCATTGTAAATATTACCAATCGGACGGTGTTTGCAAGTTTTACTTTTATCCAATCAGCCTTTGCGGATTAGCGTGGGTTGTTTGCGGGCGATCCTCACTTTGTCACAGTCAACCAAAGTGTTGAGACATTAAATTTGTCCCCTCCACCAACCCCTTTCATCCCACCATATATTATTTCCTTGTATTTGTGCCGGTAATTAAGTTTGTGCACAGTGAATTTAATTGAACTGAAATGTTTACCTAAAACACCGAGAGTTTTGTCGTTCAGAAGGTTTCTTTGTTGTTTATTGGGCGGGAAGAATGAGTCTTCCATGGCTGCCCTTGGTTGGGCGGGGAAAATGAGTCTTCCATGGCTGCCCTTTGATATAACAAATTAAAATGTATAAAAACACGTTGGGCGGGAAGAATGAGTCTTCCATGGCTGCCCTTGTTGGTTGGGCGGGGAAAATGAGTCTTCCATGGCTGCCCTTGTTGGTTGGGCGGGGAAAATGAGTCTTCCACGGCTGCCCTTTGATATAACAAATTAAAATGTATAAAAACACGTTGGGCGGGAAAAATGAGTCTTCCATGGCTGCCCTTGGGCGGGAAGAATGAGTCTTCCATGGCTGCCCTTGGGCGAGAAGAATGAGTCTTCCATGGCTGCCCTTGATAGTTGGGCGAGAAGAATGGGTCTTTCATGGCTGCCCTTGATAGGATTGTATGATTTGGCGGGAAGAATGACTCTTCCGTGGCTTCCCTTGGCATTTTTGGTATGATGGGCGGGAAGAATGAGTCTTCCATGGCTGTCCTTGTTAAAGTTGGGCAGAAAGAACTTGAGTCTTCGTTGGCTGCCTTTGATATGTTTAGGTGGGAAGGATCACTTTTCCATGGCTGCTGATGGGTCGGGAAGTTGAGTCTTTCTTGGCTGCCCATTGATGGGAAGTTGAGTCTTTCTTTATATAGCTGTTGGTATTTTTATGAGGGAGGATGTTGATTTATGTTGTATGTTTATAATAATGATGTGCCCCTCGGGGCGTGTTGCAAGTTTTCACGGTAAGGATAGCCACCAAACACTTGTGGCGCTTTTGGGGTCATTAAGCCAGTTGTTTAATGTTTTTATCCTAATTGTATTTTGTAATTTGTTTAGATGCCATAGCGCTCCAGAGTTTCAAGAGGCTATGATTCCGATCACAGGTCACAGTGGTGGAAGCGCAACTATAGTTTGAATAATAATAATATGTTAAGAAGACATATTTAACGTAATTGGTTTGATTTGGTTTGGTTGTCTTTGTGTCCGGTTTGCCCAAAGTTCGGTATCCGCAAATAATTGAATAAAAACAGTTTTCAAAGGCTGTGGCATGAATTCAAACAAGCAAGAATTTTTATTCATAGTTTCATTATGGAGTCTGAGTATAATGACAATATAACGGACATCGCATACACATACGTAGATTATCGAATATTGCAACGTTTGAGACGCCATATTCGCCTAACATTCCTGTCCTTGGCTACATGACGCCAACCTAAGAGTGAACTGGAGGCACTTGTGATAGCCCTTTCAGTACCAAGAGACACTTGCAACTAATGCAATGGTGACCAGAGACATTTCATCGACATGACTACTTGTAATTAGTTACAAAGAGTATTCTACAAAGTTTTAGGTTACAGCGCCCTCACAAGGCAGATTGGGGTTAGCCGAGGTCCAAGTCACAGAAGGGGTACACCTTTGTTGTCGGAGGAAATCAGCTTTACAAATTTACACCCACATAAAGAAAGAATTCCAAAAGTCATATAAAACTTTGTTTAGTGTGGAAAATCGTGTTGCCTTGAAAGTGTTGCCTTGAAAGGGGATTCAACAATGCAGCGTAGGGAGGGGGGCATGTTCTAAAGTATTTGATTAAATTTATTGCTTGGTGTGGACATTCTCAAAGCATAGAATAACACACATTGTCTACAAATCATGCGAGTTTGTTTTCTATTAGAGGTAGAACTGTATGTATACAACACAGTTTTGATTCTTCCAGCCAACATTCGGACCAGGAAATTGTTGAAATAAAAGGGCGTTTGAACCAAATGACAGTTGACCGGCATTCTGAACTGAGTTGTACTCCAAAGTGGAAATAAGCACCTCTAAAACCTTGACCCAGTAGTCCAAAGTAGACAACCGTTTGGCTGTTGTACGACATTAGCATTAAGCATGTCGAGGATGGTGATAAATACTTATTTCCACCATGTTTGTAAGTGGCTGTCTTAAAGTAGGCCCTACGTGCACAACAAAATCGTTCAGCAGATCAGTACGGATACCGTCCACGTAATTATTGTAATCGTCGACTACTTGACGGTTTCTGGATATCACGATGTCTGCGAATCTGTTTACTAGTGGTACTTTAACGATGGTGACGCGCATGGATTGCAAGCGCAGCATGCATGATGCGGTGAGCATTTTGAGGGCGCAATTTACATTTGAGAAATTACTATTGGTGACGTTTGCCAAGAGAGGAAACGTTTCAGTGCCAATAGGACTCAGTGGTCACGAAGTTGAATTCCTTTTTGTGCACATAAAACAAAGCAACGCCTTTAGTCTAACACTTCTAAGATAGGTGCGTCTGTAGAGTTACAACCATGGCTTTATTTCTACATTATTCGCCTATGATCTTGATTCTACTGGTGTTTGTGACAATATGCTTCACCCAGGAGCTCAGTGAAAATGTTTGCCCTCATCAGTAAGTATCAATCATTATTGTATAGATAAATGTAATGCTTATACATGTTTTTCCTGTATTGATTGATTGAATTTTTGATAATCAATACGCTGACTTGTGCATGTATGAGTATTATCTATTGACCGACGCGTTATTAATTATAATGCGTCATTACTCCTCAGCACGCCAAGGAAATTCATCAGATTTTTGGCCGTACCTAGAAAAACTAACATAACTTTCGTTGTGATTATTTTGCTGTGTTACAAGTTGAGTTTATTTTGAAGAGAATGAAATTGTCTTTTGAATGAATTTCACAGTTGTTTTGTTTGCATTCCCAAATTGAAGCTTTGAGATTGGAAACATGAGACAGATCGACACTAATTAGAAAACATTGTTTGCGTTTGTCATACGAGGCAAGTTCTGCACAAGTTTTCTCAACTGAACTATCGTCTCAAAGCGCAAAAAGATACAAAAGTGATTAAAAATACACACAACATACCTTTGGAAATGAAAAGTAATGCCTTTATTACCAACATATAACTTCTTTACCTAAAACTATTTGTAAAATCCTTGCAAATCACGGTACTAGTTATATGTCAAAACACCAATAAACTTATTGTGAAACAAGCGGAGTGTCTTGCACAGTCTATAGACCGTATCGAATATGACGTTACCTTGCAAAATGACCCACAACATGGCGTCTTTGAGCGTGTGCGTGTTTAAACGTTTATTCGGCCTGTCCTATGATATGGCTACTTTCATGCTCTCAGCGTTCTTGGTTTGATTTCTATGGCACACGCACACGCACACGTTCACAGACGCCATGTTGTTGGTCACATTGCAAGGTAACGTCATATTCGATACGATCTATAGGTTGCAATATGACGTAAACCGGCCAACTTTACGGGCAATTTGGAACACACAGTCATGTGCTACGCGTGAGAACGGCGTGCAGCACACAGACATTTCACAAAACTCATTGCGTGATTGGTTAGTAAACGATGCGGCTGCGTTAATAATTTGAGCGATTGACGCGCCTGCAAACCAAAATTAATGCGATTTGCCCGTAATTGGCGTCTATAGACCCCTTGCGTATGACGTCACACTCTCAAAAAGCGCACTCACTGAGGCCAAAAAGCGCACTCACTGAGGCCAAAGGAGGCCAATCATTAGACTGGTCCGCTGTCCTTATCCACAAGGATAGGATA
>JAUELU010000085.1:123050-135728 GCA_032357145.1 Evasterias troschelii | reverse complement strand
AATTGTGGGCATTCCTTATTATTCGCAGGTCCTGTCATGGGCAGCATGTGGTGGAAGCACCCTGTACAACTTCATTACCCGTGTCTTTGAAAAGATCATGACCAACGGTCTTTCTCGTCAAATAAACTGGACTGGGCAAGCTGGGAAAACTGCTTTCAATAAGTTAGGCATGAAAGCTGTCTTAGAAAGTTAGTATTTTTTTAAAGAGCTTTTATTTAAAGTTCTTCAAGACATTCTGGTGTTTGTACATAATATGTTACCCTTTTAGATGAAGCTAGACTTTGGGCAGAGAGCAGTAGTCTCGCGGGGCCAGCAGTCTCGCGAGAATACCACAAGTGTCGCGGGAATCGCGGAGAGAGTCGGAATGCTATCACAGCGCCAGACGAATTGTCCACAAGTCTAAGATGATGAAGCGGAATTTACTGACCTGTTTGATCATTTTCATGCTGTATAAATTGAAGTTAGTGGCTAAAGAAAGAGATCCCAGACTGCACCACGAGAAGAAACATTATATGCATTTCAACTTTAAATATTCTCAAAACATTGCTTTCTTTATTTATCACACAGAAGCAGTCAGGACGAACCCACCAACCCTGTCCTCGACTGGTGAACAAATACAGCGCAAGGTTGCCCATTATCTGAAGGGCTCCGCCGACAGGGAAGGAGGACGCAAGGCGAGGTGGGAGCGGGCTAATGGGGCTGCCAATGCTGAGCCTGACAATAATATTATTCTTTGAAACCACGTGTGTACTTGGTGGCTGTTGGATCATTGTTGCATAAAAGTCACTTGACACTGTTCGTAATTACTCTAAAATAATTGTTAGCATTTACTTTGTAACAAGCAAAAGAGAGCTGTTGATAATATGAACCCTTGTAATTTGAGAAACGGCTCCCTCTGATGTAACATAGTTTTTGAGAAAGAGGTAATTTCTCACTAAAATAATACAAAACTTCGCTGAAGCATTTTATTACGCATATGAAAGCACACAAAGTAATGCAACAACGGTGTTTTTTCTTTCATTATGCTGCTGCAAATTTGATGACCAATAAAATATTGAGCCCAAATTTTCAGAGGTTTGTTATTTTATGCATACGTATGGGATACAACAAGTGGGAAAACTGGTCTTTGACAATATTACCAAACGTGTTCAGGGCCTTTTAATCAAAGAGGGGGGGGGGGGTAGTTCTGTCTATCAAATTTCAACCAAGTTACAGGAAGGAAAACTTCACACTAATGAAGACATAATGACAAGATAGAGTGAAATTAGTTTGAGTGATTTCTTTGAAACACTCGATCAGGGAGTTGAAACACTCGATCAGCGAGTTTAACCGGCTTTGAAGGTAGGATCATCGTTTGGTTTTTTGCTGATTTCTCTGTAAAAACTATCTAGAGCGATAGTATGAAAGTCACTGGTGAAAGTTTCAGCCGAGTTTAGTCAACTCATTTAGAAAACAAACAAAAAGGTCAAAGTATTTGCACAAGAATGACCACGTCAGAAAGAACGCAGAAGTCTTAGAAATGATTCATGCCTGAATCTCTTCTTAGATTCGAAGGTTTTTATTGATTGATTTACAATCAACAGCTAGGGGCATTTCAGACAAAATAGTTTCGCAGGATGCTTCTGACATTACCATATTCAATATGAAAATGATAATCATACAAGAAAGCTTTCGGTTAGAAATTACACATTTCGCGGTTACTACCAAAATAATGTCATGTTTTGCAGTGTTCCTGTCCCTATTAAAGCAATTTCTCTGCCTTTCCTGTTCCAGTTCAATTCTGCATCCATCCTCACCATCAACTCTCTGCTGTTGCTGCATCGACGAGAACCAATGAATAGTTTACATTTTTCATTTTGCTTTTCGATACTCAATTAATGACCTATACTATTTGTTTTTGTCATTATTGTGATTTTGGGATAGCAAAGAAAGCAGAGAGACAAGGTCAGGAAAGGCAGAGAAACAAAATACTGCAGTTGTCTGTAACGAACACCTGCAGCATTTTATTGTGTACTCTAGCTCTTAATGTAGGGTTTTCTCTGTCAATTTCGGCAAATAAACAGCCGATTTACTTTTCGAATTTTGTCTCTCCAGTTGTTACTTCGTTTCAAAATTCAAAATTTGGTCATTCAATTTCGTGTTGAGGCATTCAATTCCTTAAGCACCGAGTTCAACATTAAGCATAATCGTAATTTTTATTTCGTGACAAAGCTAAATTGACCGAGAAAACCTGTAGGCAACTGTTCCATACCTTCTTTTAAATCTGATTTTCTTTATTATGTTTCCATTACCAGGATGTGATTTCTTCGTTGTTGTTGTTTTTTTTTTTAATTAGATTTTTTAACTCAGATAAAATTCATGAGAAAATGAAGATAAAAACCTTATGGAACACCCCAGGTTGCAGAGTAGGGCTTTCAATACCAAAGAAAAATGAATGTAAGGAGGCCTCGCATTCGAAAGCTTCCGCGCTCGCAAGCTTTTACGCTTGGTGCATAGTTGTTTTTTTTTCTCTGTCAACAACCTATCACACCCCTGCCTGTAGACTTTACATGGGGTGCCCCATACAGTGTTTCTTCTTCTTTTTTTTCTTGTCTTTATTTTTATTTATTTTTTTAAATGTAAATATATATATTTATATATATTTATATTATTATTATTATTATTATTATTATTATTATTACTATAAATATTATTATTTTTTTTTTTTTGGAGGGGGTCTTTATTGGAAACTGACCAAGACCTAATTTTGTATTGTGTGCCAGACATCTTGGCAGATGTTCAAGTGCTAAGGGGTGAACAGTATTTTTGCCTCTAACATTATAAAGGAAACAACCTTTTAGCCAAGCGTTTTGTTTTACATTGCACAATCCAAAAATGACTTTCCAAAAATGAGTTTTAATGACTAAACACACGCCTCAAGAAACTCCTGCGAATTTGAAGGCTGCCTTGATGATTGTTAAGTTGATAAGTGGGGAACTTTACAACCCTCATGCACATTAAAATGGTTTAACTTGCCATCATATTCGATACTCCTCGAAAATTGTCAAATGCTTAAAACAGTTGTTGGGTATTTTCACTGCTGTTAATGTTTTATATAAATAAATTGTTCTTAAATGTCATTATACTCGTTTTGCTCTATTCAATAAATTGTGTCTTACTATCATTCACAAGAGAAACAAAACGGTGTGTCTTCAGTTTAAAGATAAGTGAACTTGTTTGTTTTACATTACTTGGAATTGAATACATGCAAACCATTTTGCCTGCTCATCATGGGTCACGGTCCATCACCAGCAATCGTTTTCTGCATACTTGTAAGTTGTAGGACGACAACCGAAGGACCTTCAGAGGGCTGCCGCTAGCAGCCCGCTGGAACAAAGGTCCGCTGGCTCGCTAGTGGTCCGCCCTTGGTAGCCGACAGAGGCCATTAGTACGCCATTGGCGGACCATCAGAGGGCTACCACTAGCGGACCGCTGGGACAAACGTCCGCTGGCTTGCTAGTGGTCCGCCGTCGGCAGCCGACATAGGGCCGATAGTAGACCATTGCAGACCATCAGAGGGCTGCCACTAGCGGACCGCTGGAACAAACGTCCGCTGGCTTGCTAGTGGTCCGCCGTCGGCAGCGGACAGATGGCCGATAGTAGACCAGTGGCGGACCATCAGAGGGCTGCCACTAGTGGACCGCTGGCACGATCCGCCGTTGGCCCATCATCGGTCCTCTGTCGGCTGCCGCCGGTGGACCGACGGCGAGCGGGCGGACGTTTGTTCCGATGGTCTGCCGGTGGACCGATGACGGACTTATTGCGGCTTGCAGACTGGGCTGTACTGTTCCTTGCTGTGAGGTTTTCTCTTGTCGATACCAGCTACACCTTTCTGCCCACAGTCTGCACACATCCTGCAGACATTCAGCCATTTTTCGCTGAAAATGGCAATCGTACAAATCTGCATTTAAAAAGAGAAATAAAACAAATTTACAAATTTGTCTCACCCTACCCCACCCCCCCCCCTCCAAAAAACAAAAAAAAAACCTTGTTGAATGTTAGCCATTTTACGTTTTGTTAACACACCAACACTTGGGTTGTAATCATGTTCATGCAATTAATTTGATTGCATAAAATAAAAACATTGACCCCCCCAAAAGAAAATACTGCTATTTAACAATTTTAATGGCATATTATAATGGAGAAAAAAATGCAACTTCCTATAGTAAAAATATTCCCTTTCTTTTAGCTTGTTAAATATTTATTATCATGACATGCATGATAAGGCATGAGGGAGTACATTATTTTTTTTAAAATAAAAATGAAATCAAAGACTTTTTTTCATTTAAAACGTTAAAAATGTATCCATATTTTATTGAAAATATAGTTTATCTGATCTAGAATTTTAGGAAATTATTATTTTAGTTACGTTAGGCCTAACATTTAATTCGCTATTCTCTTTGGTTGTCCGATTATTCTGAAATCGATACGTGTCAGCATAGAAATGTTAAGCATGACATAAAATTGCCGTCTTGTTCTTTAACCTAAGCAACATGCACAAATACTGCCTTGATCCACTACTAAACTGACGACTGTTGAATGAATGGTTCGTAAAAAGATTCAGCAAGGGTTTTCTATCGTCTACAACTTTTTTCATGGGATTACAGCGAAGAAAAAGCATTCAGAATGTTCAGTTTTTACATTTCATAACATAACATTCAATTTCATACTACAAATTGTGATGTAAAGAATAAATAACATACACACTTGCAGGGTTTCGAAAACTGAAAGTACTAAAAAAAAAGATTTTGTATCAAACTTTTTCAGTTTGTGTCTACGGTTGTCTATGGTTGAAACGAACATCCACGTATACAAAAAACGTTTGCGAACAAGCTCAACTTTAGATCACCTGTAGGAAATATCCAATGTCTTTTTCATAATCATAAATAGAAAATACATATTTTAACATTTTCCAGAGTCATCCAAATTGTAAAAGTGTCATAACTCACCACATAAATGTCCGATTTCGACGATTCAAAATTCAGTTGAAAGCCAACGATTACAACTCCGCCGTTTAACACTATGCACATACAGCATGGCCGTTGAAGCACTACTGTGCATGCGATGATGTCGTTTGTTCCTCTTTCAACTCTCCAATTATTATGAATGAAAACCAACGTGTACCAGCGACAAGCAGCGAAAGTCGTAACACACATAGGACGCAGAGGGCTAGCTGCGGTCGCCAATATTTACGCGCTCTGCGGGTGGGCTCCATAGGGTTTACACTGGACTATGGTGGATCGGTAATTAGATTAATTTGATGCCTAAGGGATTAGGGCTTTAGTTGTAATCCTTCTGGTCCTTGCTCTATGGTTTTACCTACCTTTCCATGTTGTTGCACAGGGGTATTTACTGCACCTGCAGGGTAAACAAAATAGTCTATTTACTAAAAGTTAAACTTGAACAATTTGTTGACATAACAAGCAACAAATTAAATTGTGGAAACGTTTCAGTACACTTGTGAAGGGACAACAAAAAAAGAACACAAGACCCTTGGTCTTAAGCATTGTGTCATCACCTTTGTTTACACAAGATAGGTTTGCAGTTTCTGTTGGTTTTTATCGAATCAATATTAATTGTGGGATAATTAACTGTGTATGAGTCCTGCCTTGCTAGGAGAATAGAAATGGGACAGGGTAACATTTGAGTTTCCACTAGTTTACTGCAGTTTGGGAATGACAATTACACTGTGTGAGTCCTGCCTTAGCAGCTGATGAAAAAGAAGTGGGCTTGGGTATTTCAAAATATCGTCACCGACGCCACGAACAGACACGCATGTAGATACTAATAAAAAGTAGCAATCAGAGAAATAGATGTTTAAAGTTTAAAGTTTTTTTAAATCAAGCTTTCATACGAAATGTTGGCGTATTTTCAACTAGTTTTCTTACAGTGGGGACTTGATGCTTTGAACTTTATGTATACGGTGCTTTTTACTGCTTTTCGTCTCAAATTAAGAAGCAATAAAGTATGAAAGGTTTGTGTCAGTCCGTGGTGACGGTTGTTTCACTTTTGAGGTTTGTGCGCACCGTGTGTTGCAATGGTAAGTTGAACCTTTGTGTCAGTTCGTGGCGACGAAAAGTGTCAGTTTCGGTGCAAAGTAGCCAAGCCTCATCATCGAAATTAAAAAAGTAAGGCTCCTGAAGCAATGAAACTTCATGAAATTAAAGGCCTCAGTTAACATTGTCTAAACAAGCACAAAACTGAAAACTGAAAAAGGTGGTTTTGTACACAGTGTGTCAGTTCGTGGCGTTGGTGACAATATCATTCTCTTATAAAACTCATATTCTGAAGTAATATTCCAATCTCACAATCTATGTAGAGACTTTGTCAATTAACAGCACAGCTACAATTAAATAGTGATAATTTAACATTAAGAACAAATAAGGGGTAATAACATATCAGAACTGAACACAGTTTTAAGGCCAAAGCATTTGTAAAGTTACAAAGAAAAAGTTTGTTCATGTCTTATTAAATAAATCTTAGGGGTATTTACAATATTTACAACATAATCAAGGTATAAACTGAATAGATGGCGTCCAGACTTTCGGGTCGCCAGTAACTTTTGGTTCTATCTCAAAACGTCAAATAAACTTGTAAATAATATGCTTCACGGAAATGTTCTTCTGCTCCTTCTCACAATCAGATATGAATATCGCACAAAAGTAACAATAAAACAATTAAAAACATAATATCAACAATCAACTCTGACATTTTCACTCCCTCAAAATAAGAAAATGTCTCACATTTTCTCGGCACTTTAACTTTACCAACATCCTATGTATTTCGACTGAGGTAGTCGGCTCCCACGTTGTCTACACCTTTAATCGCGTCAATCTTAAATCGATAAAGCTGCAGCGAGAGTGCCCAACGCATGATTCTTTGGTTTACAACTTTGTTCTTTTGCATGTACATAAGCGGCTGATGGTCGGTTTTTAAAATGAACTGTTTGCCGTACAGGTAGCACTGAAATTTGTTAATTCCCCACACAAGGGCGAGACATTCTTTTTCCATTATTGAGTACGCTCGTTCTCCATCCAGCAATTTTCTGATTGCGTATGCAACAGGGAATACATCATTGTCATGTTCTTGTAAGAGCACCTCGCCTAATCCCGCGTCTGAGGCATCTGTGCGCAAAATAAACTGCCTTTTGCAGTCGGGGAGATGCAGAATTGGTTTCGAATCTAAGCATGTTCTTAGCTTATCAAATGCATTCTGTTCTCGCTCATCAAGCACAACTTTATTCAGCTCCTTGGTTTTGGTTTTCGATGTTAATGGCGCAGCTAGTGTGGCGTAGTTTGGGATAAATTTCCTGTAGTATCCAGACAATCCTAAAAACGACCGAAGTTGCTTCTTAGTATTTGGAACTGGGGCGAATTTTTGCCATTTTGTCTGGTTCTGGCGCTAGCTGACCTTGACCTACAATGTGACCTAGGTACTCGACTTTGTGCATTCCTATTAGGCATTTGCTCGGCTTGGCTGCTAAGTTTGCGTCTTAAAGTTTTTGCATGAGCGCTACTAGTACTTTCATATGCGTTTCCCACGTTTCAGTGTGCACGAGAATATCGTCTATATAGTTATCGACGTGGTTCAATCCATTCAGTACAGTTCTCATCATTCTACTAAACGTGGCTGGCGGGTTCACGAGTCCGTTCGGTGACGCAAATGCTGTTTTCTCTGTGTCTTCTGGTCTTACCGGAATTTGCCAGTAACCTTTGCTCTAATCTAGTTTCGTGAAAAAGAGGTCGTTTGCTAATTTGGCAAAAATCTGTTCTTGGCTTGGTATCGGCTTGGCATCAAAGATTGTGACTTTATTCAACTTTCTAAAATCTACACAGAATCGGTTTGTACCATCGCGTTTCTTAACAAGTACGATTGGTGAGGTGTACGGTGAATCTGAGCGTTCGATTATCCCCATGTGTAACATGTCCTGCACTTCTTGATTGATGGTTTCGCGTAACGCGTATGGTAATGGATACGGTTTGTTTCGGATAGGATCGGTAGTGGTGGTTTTTATACCATGTTGCGCTAAACTAGTTTGACCCGGCAAATCTGTCAGAACTTCTCGAAAATTGCCGAGGAGGCGTTTCACTTGATTAGTTTGACCTTCATCTAGCTCGCTGCTCATTTGTACATCTTTACTTGCTTCTCTTGGTTTCAGAGGTGGCAGTGTTATCAAGTCTTCATTGTCTACTTTTGTTTCTGCAATTGGTTCGTCTATTTTAGTAGACTCATGGATTTTGTTTGCGCTGCATCATTTTCAGGATTTTTCACCGCTGATCTGACTATGTACTTCTTGAGTAGATTAGCGTGAAATGTTTTAGCTCTATCGCCGCCCAAATCAATCTTGTAGTCTATTGACCAAATTTTCGCAAGTACGGGGAAAGGGCCTTGCCACTGGAGGAACAATTTGTTGTGGTCTGTTGGGAGAAAAAGTAGCACTAAATCGCCCGGATTGAATGATCTCGCTCTTGTCTTTGCGTTGTAGTATTGTCTATATTTGTCTGCTGATCTTTGCAAGTTTTCTTGTGCAATTGCGCATACATGTCTTTTCTAAGCGTTCACGCAAATCGAGAATGTACTGGTATGTTGTCTTAACTTCTGAGTTCGCGACCTTATTTGTCCATAATTCCTTAACTATCATCATCGGTCCACGGACGGTTCTGCCAACAGCAACTCGAACGGTGCAAATTTCGAACTAGATTGGGGGGTCTCGCGGTACGCGAAGAGCAATGGGGCAATGTAGCGGTCCCAGTCTCGCGGTTTCTCTGCGCATAATCGCCTTAACATGAGTTTCAATGTGCGGTTGAATTTCTCTACAAGGCCGTTGCACGCCGGATGATAAAGGGTCGTTCTTAGTTGACGGATAGAGAGGAGTCTGCTTATTTCTGCCATGAGTTCAGAAGTAAATTGCGAGCCGCGGTCTGTTAAGATTTTGTTGGGTTCCTACACGGGAAAAAACGTCAACCATCGCTTCGGCAACTCTAGTGGTCTCTATACTTGGCAGTGCAGTCGCTTCCGGGTACCGAGTAGCGTAATCAACAATTGTCAAAATAAATCGATTTCCCTTTTCAGTCTTCGGATGTATTGGTCCTACAATATCGATAGCCAAGCGTTGGAATGGGGTATCTATGAGGGGCATCTTCCCTAGCGGTACTTTCCCTACTTTGCCGTTCGGTAGTGTTCTTTGGCAAATATCGCACGATCTACAGTATCTGGTAATATCAGCCTGACATCCGGGCCAGAAAAAATCATTCATAACTTTATCTGAGGTCTTATGTGGTCCTTGGTGTCCGCCTAGGATAGTCTCGTGAGCTAGCTTCATGATATAACTGCGAAATTTTGTGGGGAACACTAACTGTTGGCATGCGTCACCAAACTGATAAGTAGGAGATCTATATTCTCGATACAGCAGTTTGTCGAGCCAAAAGAATTTTGAATATGCGCCATATTTGTTACATTTCTCATCATTTGTGCTGCAAGATTGATCGGTGGCTTGTTCTCTCTGAATTTCAGCTTTCGAAACATCCAGTATTTTTTCTGGAACCTTGAGTTTTCTAAGTGGTCTGTCTTCAGCTAATATCTGAGATCGTGTTATCACAGCATGTGCTTCTACGCAGGCATTGTCAAGTAGATTTTGCGCTTTCTCTGTGTTTTCAGGTTTCTCTGTGCGTTGCGCAGGCCAGTCTATTGGGGGGTCTGGCGCCTTGAATGTTTCCTAGTGTTACGTCGTACACTGGACTATTCATAAAGAGCACGTCGGCCCAACCGACAAGGTATGGCGTATCTAATTTAACTCTAGCGAGTGGTGCTACACGGATTGTTCCATCAACGAGTATGCACGATCATTCTTCGCCAGTAAATTGCTTATCTTGTACTAAGTCGCTTCTAATCACTACACTACTACAACCGCTATCAGGCAACACTTTGCACTTCTTAGAATTTACTAGGCCATCAGTTACGGGCATTCCTGAATGATATTCAGAGTTTTTGCAAGCCGCAGTCATAACGGGTGATGCATGACCACATTTCAATATAGCAAAGCCATTTTGGGTGCAGCAAGTCTCAAGTGGTGTGAGTGTTGGCATAGTTATCATGTGAGCAATAGTTTCTGTTTTCTCACTCGTACTACTTTCTTGTGTTTGACTTTGTTGTGGGTGAGGGTTTTGTTCATCAAGTTCTGTTCCATCGCCTATTAATCCGCTAATAGCTGATGTCAATATACTAGCAATTGTGGCACGTTTCTAGGTTTACTGTTGCAGTCACGCGCAAGGTGTCCTAGTTTACCACATAAAAAGCAACAACGCTGAAATCTATCTTTTCCTTGTGTGAAACCTTGATAGCGTGGTCTTTGGGCACTTAAGTTCGGGGAAGTGGTTTTGCTTGCCTGAATTTGATCTGCTCCCCTTGCTTGCCTATAATCTACTGGAGGCTTGTTTTGGTATCTTGGTTGCACGGGTTTCTGCCTACCAAAGGGAAGAGCACCAAATCCTCCATGTGCATCCGAGTAGTGCTCCGCAAAATGAGCCATTTCTGATACTTTCGTAGGTTTACGTTCCTTGAGAAAAAGTGACAATGGTTCATTACAGCAGTTAAGGAACTGTTCTCGCAAGAGCAAGTCCTTTAATGCATCGTAAGTTTTTTTGGTTTTTGCCATATCTACCCAGCGTGTGATAAGGTTGTCTATGCGAACAGCAAATTGCGGTGCACTTTCATCCCTTTCTGGTCTAGCAGATCTAAACTTTAACATGAAGCCGTGTTCGTTCAAATGAAATCTCTTCAACAATGCATCTTTAAGTTTGCCATAATCAGCAGAGTCTTCTGGACATCTAAGGCTTTACCCTTTAGCAGAGCGCTTAAATTAGTAGCCCAATCAATGTCTTTCCATGCCTGACTTTGCATATAGCATTCAAAGCGCTGTAAGTACGCGTCTAAGTCGTCGCGAACGTCATCAAAAGGGGGTAGTTTGGGTGCTCGGGCATTAGGTTTTTGACCAGTAGCGTTTTGTGACCCTTCATCACGACTGACTTTCTCATGTTTTAATTTCTTTAGCATAATTTGAGCTTGCAAATTTTCCATATCTTGTTTCTTTTAAGTTCTGTGCACGTTCATCTCTACCAATCTTTTGTAATTTTGTTCTCTCTGCTTGGACAAATTCTAAAAGTTTGTTTCCCATCAATCCACTACTCTAACCCAGCAAACGCAACTCTTTCATCTGACCTTCCATACTTAGGTAATCAACACAAACCAAACATTCTTTGTAACTTTGCGAACCTTAAAAAACGCTTTAACACCAAAACAGATTGAAAACAGTTTCAACATTTCAAAAAAACCTTCTTTTTAGAAAAGTGTTTCTTCCAAAAACAACTGTCAAAGCATAAACTTATAGAATTACTGCAGGTGAGTAGTTTTTTTGTTTGTTTGTTTGTTTTAAACCAAGCATTGACCTTTTAGTACTTATGGATTTTGGGTAACTCAAAGTCAGTTTTATGATTCAATGAGTCTCTTAGGTGGTCTGCAAACGCGACCGGACCTGGTGGTGGTAGCATTAGTGTTCAGTTCTGGGGGTTTATCTGTCGGAGTGAAAGGCACATCTTGTGTCTTTGCAGCTGAGCTGGCAACACTAGGACTTGCTGGCTCTGTTGTAGGTTGTGATGTGAGCTGAGGTGCATTCACACAAGTGTCAGGAGTTTTGGGGGTTTGACTGTCTCTGAGGTGTACGCGGTTGCATCTGTAGCATTTTGTACCAACTTTAACAATGTAGCTGCGAGGTGCAACTTTAGCTTTGATCACTCCTGGTATCCATGGGGAGCCTTTCACTTTGGGACGTGATTTAGCGCGAACTGGCTGTCCAATAACTAGATCAGGGAGGCTCCTGGCTGTGCGGTCATGATACAATTTAGCTGCCTGTCTTTTGGTCACAACTTGTTCCATGACGGCTTCTATGACCTGGGGTTTGTACAATGTGTTCTCGAAAGGGAGGAACGAGCGTGTTCGTCGAGACATTAAGCGTTGTGTTGGGGAGCTGGTCATTCCTGGTGTAGTGGCGTTTCTCCATTCGAGGATATATAGCCTTCCATACATCACTGTTGCCTTTTGCAGCTTTGGTCACAAGTCCTTTGGCAATTTTAACTGCGGACTCTGCTTTTCCATTGGACTTTGAGTGATAAGGACTTGAGGTAGTGTGTTGGAAGTCCCACTCATTTGTGAACTGGGTGAACTCACGTGACGCATAGTTTGGTCCGGTGTCTGTGAGCAAGGTGTGAGGAATGCCATGAGTAGCGAACACAGGTTTTAGTTCATTGATTAGCGATGTGGAAGTCATATCGGCCAGGGTGCGCACGTTGATGTAGTCTGAGTAGAGGTCTACTAGTACACAGTGGTTTTTGTTCATTGCCCTCAAAACAGTCACTCGCAACTAACTGCCACGGTGTCTTGGGTATTGGGTGTGTCATGAGGGGCTCCTTGGGGAGAGCTGGTTGTGACTCCTGACAGATTGTGCAGCGTTGTACAGCTTCCACAAATTCTGTATGCATACGTGGCCAATACATAATGTCCCCTGCAGTGTTGGTTGTGTACTGCACGCCCATGTGAGATGCGTGTGCTCTTGTTATCATTTCTGTACGAAGAGCTGTTGGGATA
>JAUELU010000085.1:100813-115249 GCA_032357145.1 Evasterias troschelii | reverse complement strand
ATCCGAGTAGATCTTTGTCATTCGTCATTTGTCATTTGCCAATTTTAATCGAATAGTCACGTTCGTCAATGGAGGGTAGGCGAGCGTGCAATAGAACAAATCTGATGTAACGAAAAATTCACGGTGAATTACACGAAAAATGCACGGTGAATGACGTAGCGTGCACTGGTACGTTTATTTGCTATCACGTGACGGACAATCCTCCAATAGAATGGCAAGGATATGCGTGGGTGTTATATAATACAATCTAATACATGACTACGATTGTAACATGCAAGACGAACTAATACGTCATCAGTACTGTGGTGTACCTAAATACAAACTTGCACTTCGCTTATTGTTTCTGTTAGTGGCAAATTGTTGTCATTGTACAATATCAATCATTCCGAAATTTAATGTTTCATCACCATTAAAATTGATAAATTTGTGTTTAGGTGTGCGGTTAGTTCGTGGAAACGTCACATCTGAAGGAAGAGTTGAAGTATACCGTGAAAATCAATGGGGCACTGTATGTGATGACGGCTGGGACATCACAGACGCAAACGTTGTGTGCAGACAACTCGGCTTCACTAGAGCAACCAATGCTTGGCCGAGCGCAGACTTTGGGCAAGGAACAGGTCGAATACTCATGTACAACGTCGACTGTGGTGGAAATGAGGAAAGATTGCAAGGATGTGTTTTTTCAAGCTCTGATGTCAACAACTGGGATTACAGCAATTGGGATGTCAACTATTGGAGTTTAAACAGCTGTGACCATGGGAAATATGCTTCAGTTTCGTGTGAGCGAGGTGGGTGTTGAGGTTTGGTTAAACACTTCAATTATAATGAGGTCGATATAATTATTAATCAAATTTTCCCTCAATTCGTCTTCCATAGAGTTTCGAAGCCACAAAGTCGCTAAAAGTAGAGTAAACGGATTGAAGCCTTTGCATATTAGCTTACCTTGCTGGTCTGTGTGTGTGGGCAGGCATATAGAGTAGATCTGAAATGTAAGTTACAAACTTTTTTTTTGAATAACAAAACCACTTTTGTTCTGAAATGTTGAACAGATAATAAAGTGGAGTTTTACATATAAAGGTGTGGCTTTCCTTCATCTGTCTGCTTTGCGAGGCACTTCATGTTCGTTGCTTTGTTCCCTTTCTAAAACATCCTAATCAGTTCATTCTAGTTGCAATGTTGTTGTTTATAAGTTGTATTTTTTATTTGTATACGTCCTTTGTTTGTAGGCTTGTCTATACTACAAACCTTGGCTTGTCCAGCCGGGCTCAATAATGTTTCCTTTTGCTGCGAGCCTATATTTAACAGCCTACTCTGTTCTTAATAACCATGCATCAAGCAACCCCTTTTTTTTTGACAGTAAATAAGTAAATAACATTGACAAACAATTAGCATATCTAAATGGGATTTGCAACCTTAAACAGAGATACTAATGTGCGGCTTGTTGGTGTAAGCGCTGCTTCTGACGGTAGGGTTGAACTCTTCCATGACGACAAATGGGGCAAGGTATATGACGACCAGTGGGACAGCATGAACGCGAGTGTTGTTTGCAGATAAATTTGCCGCACTGTATTAGCTACTGTGTGGCACATTGCACACCTCGGACAGGGAACTGGTCAAATAATAATGGACAACGTTGACTGCGGTGGAACTAAGCAAATAATGCAAAATTATATCTGTTCAGGCTCGGGTTTCAACGGTTGTGGTCATTCAGAAGGTGCTTCTGTGACTTGCAAACAAGACAATTGGTGCCGTCGTTTTGCATTAAAAATTAAATAATTTGTGTGTTTTGTTTTAACAAATTGTAACGAATGGTTTCCATGTATACCCTTACATTATTGGAATTTTGTTGACCTCCTCTTTCTAAAGATAATTTCGAAGTTTCAAGATTACCTAGATAATGATTGTTAAGACATCATGCATTACAACAATCAACACCAGTAATGATGTTGTTTGTTTCTGGGGGAAGCGTTGTTTTTTTCCTTCAAACTTTCGATACAAACAGGGATACATTTGTTTTGTTTCTTAACAAACAAAATTAACAGTATCAACAAATAAAATATAAACTTAAATAAAATAAAATAGTAGAGTCCTATGCTGAGTCATTGGATCTCCTAAAGGTCGAATAATAATTTCCATAACAAACGAATCTCAGGTAAAACTGCAGACTTCAGGGCTCTTAAAAGTTGATGAGAGCTGTTATTTCTGAATGTTTGAGGTAGACATTTGAAACACTTTCTCTTCACGAAAAGTGCTGTTGCCGTCAAAGAAAACTTGCTTTGAAATTGTCTGGAAACCAAACTAATTCTTGTTCGTATCCTGCCGTTTTCTGACATAGCCTATCGTTTAAAGCCCGTTTCGGTAAGCGTAATGCACCCATCGATTAAAAAACATGTCTGCGCCTGGAAACGGCTGGAATCTTGCACTCTGTTTCCCACGCTCACAAAAAATGGAAATGGCTTAGTCGGCACCCTCCGTTTTCCATGCTCACAGCTACTGGAACGGCTAGGGTATGCACCCTCCGTTCCCCGTGCTTACTTAAAGCGCCTTGGAAATGGCTGGAAATGCACACATGCTAGAAACAGCCGACGGAAATGTGCACCAGCCATTTCCTATAATACTTAGCACGCCCTGGAAGTTGCTGGTAACTGTGTGCTATTGGCCTGAATACGTTTGTGTCAAGACCCCCGACCTACGGCCGATAGTAAGCCATCAAACTGATTCCTAAATTCATAACACATCAAAAAATAATAATGTAACAAATCACACTTAAGAGACCGCTGGTTGTTTTATACGGGATCATACTTAAGTCATATAGGTCTTTATTTTTTGTTGTGTGCGTGACCTCACATGACATCTACTTCCGCTCGAAACCGGAAGTGCCTCGTTAATTTACTGTGGCAGAAAGTGTCAATGATTTTTTGAGTTATTTTTGACGATGATGTATTCTTGCAAGTGTCAGGTTTAAACAAATTGGACCGGTGATGTCACACAATTCAAAAGCGCCCTCTAGCGGCAGGTTGAAAATAGGCCAAAAACACTTTTACTAGATGTTTGTGGCAAAGTTTATTAGAATCTCTTCAAAACAGGTAAACATATGAACCTTCATGCAGACAACATATTTGTGGAGTCGTAGTTTGATGACGTCATCGTGTGTCACGTGGTAAAGCCTTAAAAGTGCAAT
The DNA here is from genome assembly GCA_032357145.1 of Evasterias troschelii. Lineage (NCBI taxonomy): Eukaryota > Metazoa > Echinodermata > Asteroidea > Forcipulatida > Asteriidae > Evasterias > Evasterias troschelii. Next base: position 112,068 of record JAUELU010000085.1, on the reverse strand, counting down.
TTTCGAAGCATTGTATCTACTAAACCAAACAGCTGATTAAGTTGAAACTTGGTGTATTGTTAGACATTGGCCATGGCTTGTAATGTAAAGTGACGTCATGATGACGTCATCAAATTTTTGGGGGCAATTTTCTATAAAATCAAATATTATAATTTGAAAAAAATCATTACTACCGAACCATACATTGGATTTTAGTTATCTACATATCATCATAAAGGTATTCAACAACTGAATAGATGATACACAACGTGTGACCCCGTTTGACCTTGTCTTCCGGTTGAAACCGGAAGTTGAAGTTTATTAACGGAAACAAATCATAAATCATGAACCACATAGTCAATTTTAACATTATACACATCATCTGACGGGTCGTAAAAAGTTCAACAAAAGTTACACATGAACTGAACCCATTTGACATTGACTTCCGGTCCAATTCGGAAGTTGAAGTTAAGTAATTGACAAATTAAAAACCACATTTTGGATTTTTGCAATTTATACATCATTGGAAAAGCTTGTTATCAACTTTAAAATGCTACGCAGAGTGTGGCTCTATTTGATCTTAAACTCTTACACAACCTGTGGCCCGTGTGACCTTTACTTCCGGTCAAAAACGGAATTGAAGTGAAAACAAATATTCAAAGGCCTCGTTTTACGAAAACATTATTGTCTGCATAAAGGATTAGGTCTCTTTGTATGAAAACAAGTTTGACCCCTTGGCCTTTCAATTGAAAGACAAATGATACTAATTTCAATAGCGCCCTCTCGTGACTAGTTTGTAAAAAAACTTTTAATTGCTTAAAACCTGTTGAATAAATCCAAAAAGATTCAAACTTTTGATCCAAAAAGAAATAGGCTTTGGTTACATCGTAATAGTGCATCAGCAAAACCATGTCTTCACGTTAATTTGTCGACCCCTTCTTTCATTACTTAACAACATCCAGAGTACTAACGAGACTTGAACGAATGTTTTATTGAACAAATGCCGAACACCCTGTTTTTGTTTTTTAACAAAAACTTAAATCTAGTTGTACCGCCTCTTTTTTTCCTTCTGAACCTTCTCTTGCAGCTTTAGCAAAAACTAAAAGATGTACAAACTTGAAACTTGGCATTTACATAGACCTTGACATGAAGACGGCATGCGAACAATGACGTCATCATGACGTCATCAGGTGTGAAACAAAAAAGTTTTTAGAAAGAAAAACAAAATCTTAGAAATTCTGTAACAAATCACACTTAAGAGGCCGGCGGGATCATACAGGTCTTCATTTTCTTTTCATGCGTGACCTCACATGACCTCTACTTCCGGTCGAAACCAAGTGCCTAGTAATTTGAAAGTGGCAAATTTGTTTGAGTTGTTTATAACGATGTTTTGATCTGACAAGAGTCTGGTTTTAAAAAAATAGCACCGGTGACGTCACATAATTCAAAAGTGCCCACTTGTGGCAGATTGAAAACAGTTCAAAACACACTTTTACTAGATGTCTGTTGCAAATTTTATGAGACTCTCTTCAAAACTAGTAAATATGATGATCTTTTTCTTGACAGCATATTTGTATACTTGTAGTATGAGGACGTCATCGTGTGTCACGTGGTAAGGCCCTAAAGTTGCACATTTTAAAGCCGTGTATCTACTAAATTAAATAGCCGATTGAGTTGAAACTTGGTGTATTTTCAATTGAATATAAATGATAATAATTCTAAAAGCGCCTTCTCCTGACCAGTTTGCAAACAAACAAAATACTATTAGTTGCTGAAAACATTGTGAATGACTCCAATGCCTATCTTCAATGGAAAGTATCGGTAATTCTCACTGTGAATGACGACAGAGAGAGCAGGAAAGTGCTAGCTAAGCTTCCGGATCAATAGGTGGGCCCGGAAAGCATCGGAATAATTATAGAGAACAGAAAATAAGTATCTGCCATTCCAGGTGTTTGTAATGTACATTGAGAAGGAAGCCCACATCGCGTGTGATCCTGTTAAATCACTCCAAGGTCTCGGAGGCATTGACAGGCCCAGATATATCCCTAACGACAATAAACGAAACACAGGAGCAAGTGCTTTTTCCACCGCAACAACAATGGAAAAGCAAAGGAAGCAGTTTTCCCTGGTGCGGATAATCATGTTCGAAGAGTGAAGCTTACCATCGCTGACCCCGTTCCAGATGCCAAAGACAAGCGTACCAATCCTTCAAAGTATCTAGAACGACCCATTCATGAGTTTCTTCTGTATTATTATTATTATTTATTCGACCACAACAGTATACAAGTACAGAAAAAACAACACGAGGCTATAACGGAGGGGAAATACCCAAAACAGAAACGACAAAGCAACAAAACAATATGATTTAATATATATATATATATATATATATATATATATATTTATATTATAATATTAATACTAATAATAAAATAATAATAATAATAATAATGAATGAAAAAACAAATAAGTAAATAAATAAATCAATTAATCAATCAGTCAATAAAATACAAAATAAAATAATTAAATAAATAGATACACAAATAAACGGACACAATAAATTAAGATAAATAAATAATAAATAACTGAACAAATAAACAAATAAGTAAATTAAAAAGTAAACGAAAAAAAAGTGTGATGACGTGAGGGCAAACAGAGAGAGCAATGAAAATGAGCCTATGAGGGGAGCATGCACGTATAATAAGTTAGTCTGGACACAAGAATACTACGCGACAAAAGGACCAAACAATACTATGTGGGTCAGGGACAACAAAAGTAAACCAAATTACTGATGCTTGGAAGCATGTTGTCCCACACATAGTAAAACAGGAAAACTGGAGACAATAAACTTGACAATAAGAGGGAAAGGACGAAGATCAAGTTACCACAATCAAATTTTATTGTTTAATCCTGTTTTTACAGTTTTTACGAAGCTTTCGAAGTCTTGTATTGGAAAGTATCAGATCAGAGATAAACAATGACCATTACAGCTATCAACCAATTTAAGCTTTTGTCGAGACCCTTGGGCCTTGTGTGATTTATTGACTGAGTCCGGATATTTATGACGAACTGCGACTTTAGTGGTGCATTCCCTCCTCCACGACGTGAGATTGGGAATGCTGCACTGCCATTGCAAACATTGTTAGTTGTTCAGATTTAAACAAAAGTAATTATGTTCTTTGTTGTTATAGTTCAACATTGAAATAAAATTTGCATTAAAATCTGAGGCTCAGACCTTTGGTCATTGTTATTCTTATTTCTGCGGTTGAGAATTTCTGGTGGAATCAAAGCAAGCGCTCCCTTGGAGCTACGCCTTAACATATGCCAGAACAAAGACGTAAAGTACCTCTATATTATCCCGCAAAAAGCGCCGACGGTCTATTTACATGAGTAGTTTTTTCACGACGCGTAATTCCTTATTTAAATGGTGGAAACTTGTCAATGGTTTCTTCGACAGTTTACCGAGAAGTTTCGAAACCAAGAAACAATGGAAACTCGTACAACATACAGTTTCCTTAAGATGTGTGATGCACACTGGGCTGTTGGAAACTGGACTGTGATTGAATCGCTAGTTTACTTCACCAGTAACGCCTCCACGGTGGTGACTGCGTGCAAACACTGCATCCGTTTAGAGGGAGTGCATCTTTCTGGAAACGCCCTCCGTACGCGCAGTGAGTTTATCACTGGAAACACAAACATTAACCTACACGCAACTAACGCGAGGCATATTTGTTATGATGACGTATGAAGTTCGCTTAAAATATAAGTTGTTAGTCTTGTATTAAATGGTAAAAAGTGATTCAACTTGATACATTTATAACAATTGTGTTTAGGTTTGCAGCTAGTTGGTGGAAACGTCCCCTCTGAAGGTAGGGTTGAAGTCTACCGTGACGATCAATGGGGCACTGTGTGTGATGACCGCTGGGACATTACAGACGCAAACGTTGTGTGTAGAGAACTCGGCTTCACTGGAGCAACTACTGCGTGGCAGAGTGCACACTTTGGACAAGGAACTGGTCAAATATTCATGGACGACGTTAACTGCACTGGCAACGAGCTAAGATTAAAATATTGCGCTTTCCGTGGCTGGGGTGTCAATGACTGTTCACATTCAAAAGATGCTTCAGTGACATGTGAACCAGGTTAGTGCCAATGTTTGGTAAAAAAAAGGGACAATATGTTGTCAGAAGTGTCCGAACTTTGTCTGTCATTGTTCTTCGACTCCCCACTCACAAAGAACCAAAACTGATAGGTCATTAGTCTCAACATCGTTTGTTCTTGAACTAGTTATATTATGGTGAAAAAAAAAAAAAAAAAAAAAAAAAAAAAATGGATTGCCCAAAAAAAAAAGTCATTGCATATTTGCATATCTGGGTGGTATGTTTGTGGGCAGACATCAAGTGAAGGTCTGAAAAATTAAAAGGGCAACACAAAGTGTTGTTTTTACAAACTACACAGCACATTGTGTTCTGGAAGGACCAACTTATTCCAGAGGATCTTATTCCATATTGTAGCTTAATTAAAAGAAAAACAAGAAAAAAAAAAAAAAAAACGGATTGCACAACAAAAAAAGTCATTGCATACTTGCATATCTGGGTGGTATGTTTGTGGGCAGACATCAAGTGAAGGTCTGAAAAAAAAAGAACATGTCTCGTCATCGTGCCGTTATTAGTTGTCAAGTTGCACTGGTGCAATATTTATTGTTTAATCCTTAATAAGTGCCTAACCCTACCAGTCAGCAACTGGCTGATTAATCCGAGAAGCACCCCCCAACCCCGTGTGAAAACACTGTTTTTTTAACACATAAGTTTTTGCCACCTATTTGTTTACGATTTATTTCTGTACAGTAACTGCCACATATGTACATGTACATGATTTATTTATGTACAGTAACTGTCATACACTGTCAGCAGTACATAAAACAGTCTCCTTGAAACATGGACATAAAATAGTGGTTGACAGCACCAGTCTGTCTTGAAACCGCTGTTTTTTTACAACCTGTCACTAGGTTGACTGATATCATGATTTGAGCTTTGTTGAAGAACGTTTGTAAAACCATAGGGAATGGGCTCAGAATTTGCACACAAATAAATCTGCTTCGGCTGTAGCCCAAGCTGTATTGAACTGACTACTAAAGATGACTTTAGCATGTCAGACTAGAGGGTTTCATTGAGGCATTGGCTCAAACGTTTTTCAGTAATTTAAACAAGGGGGAAAAGTGCCTACCGGAGGCTCCCCTTGCCTAATACCGCAGAGTAAGCGTGTTTTTTGTATTACTCGGTGCACGAATTTAGTTGTAGTCCAATTTTCTCGACTTTAAAGAGAATACGCTTGAGATAAATATTTAAAAGTTTGAGCGGCCAGGGCAAGGTCGTTTACACGTTTTGATGTTAAGAGCTTACATTGGTCGACTGGACTCAGTGGAAATCCCAATTGACTATATTAAAACAATCCTAGTCATTGGGTTACTGAATTCCCCATTTCAGTCTTTTGTTTGCAAAAAATTTGTGAATCCGCATTTGGAATGGTAAAATACAATCTCCATACCCTTTGGAAGACTGTGGGGTTGCTCTACAATATTTTGTCCCTCAGTTTATTGCCAGTATATTTAGCATTGCCAGCTTTAAACTGGCAGGGTTTTGTAATAATGTCCCAAAGTGGCTCTTGCACATTTTGTTTTCTATCTGGAGCATTGGTTGATCTCTTAAATTTCGAAAAACAGCGAAATATGTTTTATTTTTACGTTGTAAAAAATTATAGTAACAATGAAAACAATTGTTCTGTTAATTAGTCCTATAGTGGGTAGTTGTATCTGTTCAAGGTCGAAAGCTCATTTCCACACAAGCAAATCTCAGGCAGGACTGCTTACTTGAGGTATATTTTGTTAATCAAGTTATTACAATATAATACATGACAACGATTGTAACATGCAAGATGAACTAATACGTCATCAGTACTGTGTTGTAACTAAGTACAAACTTGCACTTCGCTTTGTTTACGTTGTTAGTGATAGGTTGTTGTCATTGTCTAACATAAAACATTCCGAGTTTTAATGTTTCATCACCCTTGAAATTGATACATTTGTGTTTAGGTGTGCGGTTAGTAGGTGGATACGTCACCTCTGAAGGTAGAGTAGAAGTATACCGTGATAATCAATGGGGCACTATATGTGATGACGACTGGGACATTACAGACGCAAATGTTGTGTGCAGACAACTCAACTTTACCGGAGCAACCATTGCGTGGCAGAGCGCACACTTTGGGCATGGAACAGGTCAAATACTCATGGACGACGTCAACTGCAGAGGGAAAGAGCAAAGATTGCAAGATTGTGCTTTCCGTGGCTGGGGTGTCAATTACTGTCCATATTCAAGAGATGTTTCAGTGACATGTGAACCAGGTGAGTGCCAATGTTTGGTAAAAAGAAAACAATAATTTTGTACAAACATTATTTTATCAGAAGTGTCCGAATGTTGTGTTTCTTTGAGCTTCGCCTCCCCACTCACAAAAACCAAAACAACTACGTCACTAGTCTTAAAATCGTTTGTTTTTGAGCTCTTTAAATAGTAAAAAACGCGTTAGGTGCACGAACTGATTGAAGTCATTGCTCATTAGCTTATCTGGGTCGTATCTTTTTGGACAGGCACAAAGTGTAAGTCTGAAAATTTAAACGGGCAGCATTAATTGTTGTTTTACAAATAACGAAGCCAAATTGTGTTCTGGAAAGACCAACTTATTCCAGAGGATGGTATTCCATATTGTAGCTTGAACGAAACAACAGAAAAACATGTCGCCATCCTGCCGTCGTTAGGTGTCAAGTTGCATTAATGCAATATTTATTATATAACCCTTAAGTGCCTAACCCTACCAGTCAGCAACTGGCTGATTCACCGCGTTTTTTTAAGTTTACTTTACGCGTGAATTTTGTTGTAATCCCACTTTCTTGACTTTTAAGAGAATACGCCTGAGTTACATAATTTAAAAACTGGGGTATCAAAAACTGTGACCATGGAGAAGATGCTTCCGTGACATGTGAGCCAGGTGGGTACACATGTTTGGTTAAACGCTTCAATTATAATGAGGTCATGGCACTTTTTGATCAAAGGTTTCCCAAATTCGTCTTCCATAGAGTTTCGGTGATCATAAAAAGCCAATAAGACAATAAACGTACAGTAAATGTTTGTGGGCAGGCATTTATAGGCTAGAGTAGATCTGAAAAGCGAGGAGCTTCAAACAAATTATTGTTTTTTACGAACAACAAAACCACCGTTTGTTCTGTATGGTTGAACCATTTATAAAGTGGAATTTTACATCTAAAAGGGAGGTTCTTTCCTTTGACAGCTTGGCGAGGTACATCATATTCGTTACTTTGTTCCGTTTCTAAAACATCATAGTCATTCCATTCTAGTTAATTAGGCAATTTTGTTTTTAAGCTGTATTGTTTATTTATGTAAGTCCTATGTGTGTACGTTTGTCTTTCCTCAGTCTGTCCACAGACTAATCACTTGGATTATCCAGTCGGGCTCAATACTGTAACATTATTTTGCTTTGTCGAGCCTATATTAACTCAGTCTTTTCTGTTTGTTATAACCATTTATTTCATATCATTGTTTTTGACAGTAAATAAATAAACGAAATTTACTGAAAAGTAATAATACTAAATGGGATGTGTAACCTTACAGATATAAACTAGTGTGTGGCTTGTTTGCGGTAGCGCCGCCTCTAAAGGTAGTGTTGAAGTCTTTCATGGTGACCAATGGGGCACTGTATGTAACAACCAGTAAGACATCTTAAACGCGACTGTTGCTTGCAGAGAACTAGGCCACACTATAGCAGCTACAGCGTGGCAGAGCACACACTTTGGACAGGGAACCGGTCAAATACTCATGGACGATGTTGACTGCGGTGGAACTGAACACATTTTGCAAGATAGTGTTTTTTCAGGCTCGGATTTCAACAGTTGGGGTCATTCAGAAGGTGCTTCTGTGACATGCGAACCAGACCGTGGGTGCCGTCGTTTTGTAAACAATCTTAATTATTTGGTGTGTTTTGTTCTAACGAATTTTGAAGATGGGTTGTCTGTATACCAAAACATGAGTGGAATTGTCTTTACCTTATCTTACTGTATATGGTTTCGATGTTTCAAGATTACCTATAGAATCTTTAGTAAGAACTTATGCATTCAACAATCAACACAAGTAATGATGTTGTATGTTTCTGGTGAATGGTCGGTTTTTTCCTTCAAAGTTTCGAGACAAACAGGGATACGTTTGTGTTTGTCCTTTTCTTAAAAAACAAATCAACAATAAAAACAAAAAGTCATTTGGTGAGTTGTTGGATCTTCTGAAGGTCGATTGATTATTTCCATAAAACAAATTATCTCAAGTAACACTGCAGACTTGAGGGCTCATACAATGATGAGAGCTGTTATTTCTTAAAGCATGAGTTAGACATGTACAACACTTTATCACTAACAACAAGAACATTAACCGAATAGCAACTAACGCGAATCATATTTGTATTTAGTTACGTCAGAGTATTGATGACGTATGAAGTTCGCATTGTATGTATAATTCGTATTCATGTGTTACATAGTAGGCCTACACAAATTGATTAACTTTAATACATTTAGAACATTTTGTTTTAGGTTTGCGGCTAGTTGGTGGAAACGTCACCTCCGAAGGTAGGGTTGAAGTATACCATGACTATCAATGGGGCTCTATATGCGATGATGATTGGGACATTACAGACGCAAACGTTGCGTGTAGAGAACTCGGCTTCACTGGAGCAACTACTGCATGGCATGGTGCACACTTTGGACAGGGAACTGGTAAAATATTCATGGACGACGTTAACTGTGCTGGAAATGAGCAAAGATTACAAGATTGTTCTTTCCGTGGCTGGGGCTTCAATGATTGTTCACATTCAAAAGATGCTTCAGTGACATGTGAACTAGGTGAGTGCTAATGTTTGGTTTTAAAGAAACATCACTCCTGATGTAGTTTGAACTTCATGTGATCAGAAGTGTCAAAATTTGGTATATTCTTGATCTTCGCCTCCCCACTCACAAAGAACCAAAACCACTAGGTCACTAGTCTCCAAGTCTGTTGTTCTTGAACTCATTACGATTAAAATGGTACAAGAGCATTTCAAGTGCACGAAATGGATTGAAGTCATTGCACAGTAGCTTATATGGGTGATTATGTTTGTGGGCAGGCATCAAGTGTACGTCTGAAAAGTAAATAGGTCAACATATGTTGTTTTTACAAATTACAAAGCCACGTTGTGTTCTGGCAAAACCAACTTATTCTAGAGGATCGTATTCCATATTGTAGCTGAAAAACAACAAAAAACTTGTCCTGTCATCGTGACGTCATCAGGTGTCAAGTTACATTAAAACAATGTTTATTCATTGACCCCTAAGTGCACAACCCTACCAGTCAGCAACTGGCTGAGTTTGCGTTTTTTTTGTATAACTCTGCGCGTGAATTTAGTTGTAATCCCATTTGTCTTGACTTTTAACATTCTGAACTAAGACATGTTGTGCCCTTGATTACCAATCGAGTATGTTGGTTCTGTTAGGCTACAATAGTAAACATAATATACGATTTGAGTTTTTTGTGTTGATTTAGGCCCCAAACCCAACACTGACCTTTTAACCATGGAAAGGGCTGTTTTTTCTTTAATAATAATAATAATAATAATGGACATTTCTATAGCGCCAAATCCATTTTAGAAAAATGCTCCCTGGCGCTTTACAATCTATCGATATACATAAAATAATATAGTAATATAGCCTAATCAAACGATAAGTTAAAAAATAAGCTAGTCAAACTAACCAAACGATGCAATTATAAAAAATGAGATAATAATATAAACAAGCACAGTTGAATAAACATAAATACAAAACATTACACAATAGAAATAAGTGAACAGTAAACACCCCTATATAATGATCAATCAATCAATCTATCTGTCCAAGGAGGAATTAAGGAAAGCAAGACAAGGTAAAAATAGTACAAAGAACACACATAAACCGAATACAAAACAGTATACCTTCATCATTCAACTCTTTTTATTGCCCTTTGCTATCCCCACCAAGCATTTTGTTTGCTTCACGTTTGCATAATAAACCTAAACATTTGTTTTTTTGGCGAACGGGTCCCAAGCGCAAACAAGTATGCCACACCCGCACCATCGTCCCAAAACACAAGTGTTCTGTTTGAAACGTTAACGCTGAAACCTGAATACGGAACTGAGCGGTGATACACACAACCTCGAGAGCAATAATTGTTTTTCTCGAATATTGTGAATAAATATCACGACGCTGATAGGAAGAACAGTTCTTCTCAAATCGTGTGACATAGTTGTCGGAACAGATGCTGTTTCATCATATTTGTTTGTGTTTTTTTAATTATTCTTTCGATCTTTCAAAAACTATCATGTTTTGTACACTAATATTTTAAGCTCCAAAAATCTTACTTGACTTAGTAAAAAAGAGTCAAATTTTATATCAAATTGCAGATTAGGTCATGAAGTCAGAATTAGAGGAAATCTTTGACACTCCTGCAAGCAAGCAATGTCATATCCCCGGCAAAGATTTAGAGCGACAAGACTTTTTTTGCGTTTGACCTCAACCCGTTTGTGTTGATAGTTAGTAGAATATAACGACGCCATGATGAATATTAAAGAGGCTAAACAAGGCATAGGTACCCCGGACCAGCGGGGAGGGCCCTCATCTTAAGAACATTGGGACGAGCCGCAATCTTCAGTCCAAATATCAACGTCAGAGAAACCACCAAAAGTCATCATGACGTCACAACTACATAATGGAGGTTTTATCAAGGTCCTAACATGGTGTAAATTTGAAGTTGATCCGATGTACAAAGTAACAATTTTGCCGTGAATTTTTATGTTTTGTTAATGAATAATTACACAAAGGCAAACTTTGGGCTTCCGGTACGACCGGAAGTAAACGTCATGTGAATTTGGCGTATTCAATTGTTGCCCGTGTCTTGATCTATCATTTGCCTTAGTATAAATACTGTAGTATAAATATTAAGAGACATCCAGGCTTTGGTGCGAGGTCATTTTTTTAACCTAAATCTTGTTGAGGGCGCTAGACAGAGTGGAAACGTCTAAAGTCATTCCTGTCTTTCATAATTTCAATTTTTCTGAGTATTTTTCGTATTTGGTCTGCTATCCTCGCTGGACCGTCCATATCATCATTTGGTACTGTCCATAGATGCTTTTCATATGACAATTTGATCTTCAAA
>JAUELU010000085.1:77318-100713 GCA_032357145.1 Evasterias troschelii | reverse complement strand
TGGCGATCCATTTTGACAGTGAACGGTGTGGACGTGTTTACTTGTATACACACATGTCGTCGACGAGTGATGGTATATTACCCGGTGTTCATGTGATAGGTTCACCAGGCCACAGGCTACGGCGCCAGCCTACTGCTCTTCATCGCGCATTTTTGCCCATTACTCCGACGATCGTATTGATGGCTTGAAATACGTATACATTTCGCGGGACATGTCTCAGGGGTCAGAGGTCAATGTTTGTTTGTTTTAATTACCATTCACTAATTATAACACATTAAAGGTGCTTTATTGCAAGAACAACTCATAATAAGTATAAGGAACACCTCCAAACAGTAAAATTTCATGAGATTGAAGGCAATGTGTCCCTTTAAACAGACGGCTTCAAGTTGGCGGAGAAAAGTCGGCAGAGGACAAATAACAGCAGCATCCCGGATGTGTTGCGGAATGGTATCCCACAGTCTCGGGAATCGATGGGACGGAGAGTGAAGTAATGAGTCTGTACGAGCAGGAAGATTGCAGAATGTGAGCGTGTTGAGATGACGAGGATTGATGACGATATTGTTTCTAAGGAATTCGCAAACTGAAATACCGTATAAAACCTTAAAAGCAAAGAGCATAATAAGTAGTTACGCCTATTGGATTGGGTGTTAAGTCGGTTAAGCCGCTGTAATCTGTCCTTGTACGACATTTCTCCTCGTCTTTGGCCTAGAGCGAGACGAGTAGCTGTTGACCTAATGATGACGTCATCGGGTATCGATTAACTACAAATCAAAGTTAAAAATTTGTAAAAATCATAAATCATGAACCATTGATTTGATTTTTACAATCTACACATTGTCGGAGAGGTAATTTAAAGTTCGACAAACAATACACAATATGTAACCCCATTTGACCTTGTCTTCTGGTCCAAACAGGAAGTGAAAATCAAAATTTGAAAAGAAATCATAACTCCTTTTTTTATTTGTCGTACGTTGTCAGATAAGGTTTGTGTAACTTAACCAATGATATAACATGTGACCTCATTGGACATGAACTTCCTGTTTAAACCGGAAGTTTAAACTTGATTTTTGAAACTTCTTAACCACACATTGTATTATTCTATCAATGCATCTGAAAGGTCTTCATAAACTAATTACGTGCTGCACAAAATTTGACCCTATTTGACTTTGAATTCCGTTCCAAACAAGTAAAAGTTAAATTTTAGAAAAATTCATAAAATCACGAACACCTTGTTTTTGTGGTAAACAAAAACTGAATCTCTAGTTTATATTTATTAGCTGTTTCTCAGCGAAGCGCAGCGAAACAGCCCTTGTTTTCGTATTTTTTATTTTGTTTTATTTTGTTTATGTTTCATTATTCCGAAAGTCATTGAAATAACGCACAATTCGTTCAAAGCGGCTTTTTGCATAGTTCCTAAAGAGCAATTGCAATGAAACTTTCAGTGATGAAAGGCATTGGTGCAATAATGATCGTCATACAATGATGTCTCGATGACGTCAACTGTCACGTGACGTCATCTTAAAGGTTCCTATATTAAATATTCAAAAAACTATATCAAATCGGCAACAAGAAACCTTAGGCTTCTGTTTGTTGGATTGGGTAGGGAAAAATTAGGTGTTCATTTTTTTAGTGTGCGTGACCTCACATGACCTTTACTTCCGGTCGAAACCGGAAGTACTTTCGTAAATCAAAATTGCTAAATGTTATGCAAATGCTTTCAACAGTGTTACTGTCCGGTAGTATACGTAAGAGCGCCCTCTAACTGTTAAATGGGCTTTTTGAAGATGTGTGTGGTGAAGTTTGGTTTAATCACTTCAAAATGTAAACATGTAGATCGTCAAGCAGCCATCATATATGTGAAGTTTCAGATCATTGACGTCATCGGGGGTCACGTGACGCGACATTAAGGGTGCCTATTTCGAAGTCGTATATCTCCCGAAGCATTGTGCGATCATGTTGAAACTTAGTAGATTGTTAGATATTGGCAAGTACTTGTAAATTTTGAAATGACGTCTTGATGACGTTTTCACATGACTGTTTATGATTTTTATTTATCTGTTGCACCTTTAATACATAAATTGCTAACTAAACATTGTATTATCTAAATTATTGTTTAAAACAGGCTTGATACGTCATAACTGCTTTGAATACAAACATTATTTCATAATTTGAATATGGTATTGACAAAACAGCTCTGCATTTGTGCACAAATGCAATAATGTCTAGTTTGTTGTTTCTTCTCGCCAATTCTTTCTCCACGTCTAAATGTAAAGTTCTTACATTGTATCAACTTCATATGTCTATTATGTTATGTCCTTGATTTGATCTAGTGCATATTACAATGACGTCATCGTAACGTCATTGGGTAGCAAATTACACGTAATTTAAATTAGCAAGGTTTCCATTATGCTACTCGATGTATTGCACTGAATTTTACAGCTATGATGTTCATATTTGGACATCTGATAGATCAAGGCAGGAGCAACATTTGAAAAGTAATACCAAAATCGTTTGAATTTTACTTTCGGTCGTACCGGGAGGTCAAAGTTCCAACTTCTGTACTTTGGATCAACTTCAAATATGCACCATGTTAAGACCCTGATGCGGCCTTGTTCATATGGCAATAACGTTATCAAGACCACATCAAGCATGACATGACGTCATCTTAAAGGTGCATTTTTCAAAGAGTAATATTTACACCAAAAATGCGCAATCAAGCTGAAACTTTGCATGTATGCAAGGGGGATGTGGAGCATCAAAAATGTAACGTCCTGTTCTAATGACGTCATCACATGTCATGTGACGTTACCTTAAAGGCGCAGTAATAAAATGTCTTATAAAACAGAAGAAACCTCAAACGTAATTTGAGGTCGCATCTCAATTACATTATCCAGTGTCAAGAGATGTTACCTTAAAGGTGCAGTTTTTCAAGATCTATACATACAGAAAAATGTTTGCGATCTTGGTGAAACCTTCTATGTATTCATGTAGTCGTCTTATGAGGGCGCTACATTGACTGTTTGTTCGGGCTGACTCAAAAGGACTGGGATAGATCAAAACGGGCCTGGACAAAACAGGCAGATCAAAACAAGGCTTATTTACACTATGCATTCAGCGATATATATTGTGTATGGTACCTAAACGTAGGTGTATTGTTAGTATGCCTCTAGGCAATGACTTTGAGAAACACGGCTGTAAATGTCCAACCAGCATTATAATTTGCGATAATTAAATTGGGCCTTGAAGAGTTTAAAAGCCATCAAACCACTGCAGTTCGTAATTTTGTGGAAGGTCATAATTTAGTTGTAAAATTCCGCACTGGATTTGGGAGAAGTGTTATTTTTTCAAGCAGCTACTACTATTTAAATATATCGTTAAAGCCTTTTTGAATGGACTGTAGGAAACCCCAAATGAAGGTGACACCGTGAATGAGAAGTCACTTTTGTGTGATTGTACATAAAGTATCACCACACTGCAAATCAGGGGTTTCCAAATTCCAAAATACTGCATGAAGATTGTAATTTTCTCGATATGACGTTAATACAAGTGGTCATGATAGGATTCAATCCCAGCAGATCTGATGAAAACAAAGAATTATGCACTGCATGGGTGTGCAGGCACAATATGTTTTCGATGCCACCCTCTAGTGAATGTAGCCTGCCCTCTAGCAGATAAAGTCTTACCATTTCTCATTGACTCTAATTGAAATGAAAACCCACTAGAATCTCCATCGCTATTGACCACCAGGACAATCCACATGAGTGCGTTCCTTGATGCAAATGCAACCAGTGGGCTGTTGCCAACAGTCACCTGTGGTCCAATCTGCGTTGTCTTTATTGCGGCTGAGTCACCCCAGCCGAATGATAATGGAAAATGTCCCGGTGAACCTCGAAGTTGTAACGCTTGTACAGTCACAAAAACGTGGTTTCCAGGGGATGCCACTATCAGCCAAATACACTCCGGGTTGTCATACAGAGACAGGGGAATACTTGGAGAACTCAGGGTGAAAGGTTGAACGTGATGCGAAAGCTCGATAGATCTGCGACCACATGGAGCTAAAAACATGGTGTCAAAACAAACCTTTTGAAAGTTAATACCATACACACTGTTTACCTTAAAGGCTGTTAATCTAAGGTAACTGAAAGTAAATTATTGTGAAAGATGTGTTTAGCTTGCAATAGTTGCACCATGTAGCACCCCTGATAAGCAAAACACACCACCTGCCACAAAAAGGTAATTTTCAAATGTTGTGGTGACCTCTTTTTTGAATCGAATCTCAATTATAAAGTTAGAGTAGCCTTTCCAAAAATGTATACGTAGATATCCCATGACATCTAGAGTACCTACGTTTGTCTATCTTCATTTGCATCATGATTAGGGAGGACACTGAGGCTAGAATAATACAACTGTGCCAACACTTAGTCTCTCTCTGTCTCTCATTATAAAACTACACGACACACATGCATCTTAATTTTAGTCCTGTCTGCGTATTATTTATTGGGCATTAATACTGTTTTCTAAAGTTTTTTTTGGATACGTAGGGCATATTGCTTCAGGTAGCGTAGCCCTAATCAATTTTGTACATTTATTCACCGTAAATTATCAGTTTATTATGTTGTGCAATAGTTATTTCCTTGTCACTATCTTAATGAGACCGAGAACAACACAAAAATGGAAACACACAAGGTATTCAAAGGGAAAATTTAACAGACTGGGTGCTCCACATGAAGTTCGTATACGGTGTTCACCATGGTGTAGGCTGTAGTACATAAACACTCAAAAGCGAACTTTCTCTCACATCCGTAATAAGAAGGCAGAACATGATAACAAGGTAATTTGTAAAGGACTGGAACCCTCCAACATTGTGTGAACGGAATGAGCTCAGCAGTAAACCAATCACAATGTAAGATAAAACGTTACTTACCACATACAAATATATTGTCCCCTGGACATACTTCACTTCCATTGCACATTGTATTTACGTGAAAACAGCGATTTTCAGATCTACAAAATAGCTCATTATTCAAACATGAGTCTGAAAGATAAAATAATGCAAAGCCATATAGACAGCATTATACAATGGGTACGTTAATTTAGTTATAGATAATTCGCATTAACAACATTATACATACGTTTAACTGATTTGAAGTGGTATGGTGGACACGTGGTGTTACACAAATCAGTTTTGTTTGTTAATTGGTAAATATTATATGGAAATACTGAACACCAGCTCCACAAACTACAACTTGTACAAAATGCTGCCGCTAGTGTTTGAACAAAATCTAAACAAATCATGACCATATTATTACACCTATATTGCAGGAACTTCACTGGCTTCCCATTTGACAACGAATTAAATTCGAAATTTTACTAATTACATTTAAATCTCAGATTTGCTTAACTCCATCTTATATTGCCAATCTTATTGTACCTTACGCCCTTTCTCGCACTATTCGTTCTTCTGCTAAGACCCTTTTAACTATTCATAGAACTTCCTCATCATATGGCGACCGTGCCCTTTCTACTCGTGCTCCTAAAGTTTGGAACACTTCACCTAATAACATTAGATGCTGTAGTTCTCTTCCAGTGTTTACGAACTTGCTGAAAACTCATTTATTTATCTACACAGACACTTAGCTTGTAACTTCTCTTAGATTATTCATTGTATAACTGTCTTTGTATTCTATATTCTCTTTTGCTGGTTATATGTTTTGTTTTTTGTTCTGTGCCTCGGAATATGGTATTGTACACTTGATAGATTGTGCAATGTGAATGCATTATTATTGTTATTATTATTATTATTAAATTATTACTGTTGTTGTCGCTATTTTCTAATGAAAGTTTTACTAATTTTATGTAAATTTAGACGTAATTCAATTTCTGATTGTGATGTATTTTTGTAATTTGAAATAATGAATAAACCATTTGTGTAATATAAACAAAGCCAACATATTCAACTAACGATAGAAATGGCTAAAAAGCTCGCACATGCAGGAAAGCATTCGCATCCTAATTGTAAAGTCACCCGATCCCTTGAGCTCTCAGTTGACTGAAATATAGGTTAAACTCAAGGAAACCTCAATAAATGTTATCAACTAACAAAAAGACAATCATGACCTGAAATCTTCGATGACTTCTCAAATAAACATACTAAAAGCAATAAGGGCCAAAATTCAAGTTGAAAAGTTGATTGCATACAAAGACAAGCGGAGACGAATGTGGACAATCTCAAAAACGGAGCCGTTGGAAATAAAATCACCGTGTATGGCAATCTTGAAAGTTGTTTACATTGCCAATTGCTCAGACTGGTAAATGGCCATGATATGCAGAAAGAAAGAGCCCATCAAACCCCAACACAAGTCGTCAACGGTGAGTACAAAAAGCAACAATCACCATAACAACGCCATGCCCACACACAATCCCTGAAAACTCACTCTTTGTTAAAGGGACACACCAGTTAACTGTTTACGTAGTTTAGTCATGTAGAATCAAAGACAATTATTTCTAAATGGTTTTGATATGTTTGTATACATAAATATCACGTAATTAACGACAAATGACCGAACAAATTAAAGTGGTCAAAGGTCAGCGTACATGCTTTACCAGCCGTTGCAATTGCAAATTCAAGGGATACATGATGTGAATTTTTGCAATGAGACTATACAATTGTTTTACTACGACAAGGCATGAAGATCCAGTCTACGTTATCTATATGAAAGTGTGTATAAACAACGGACACAGGTAACAGTCAATTCGCTCTGAAAGCCAGTCTCTGGGAGGGTTAAATAATATTTTGAGGAAACGAAGTGATTTTTGTTGTATCGAGAAATAAAATATATATTTCTATTGAGGGTTTTTGTTTCACCTTTTAACGTGTTATTTCTTTTTCACGTGTGTGCCTTCAGGAGCTCCATTGTTATTTTATTTTTATACTGTTTTCTTTTCGTTTGGGATCGTCGGGAAAAAACATTGTTTAACTTAGTTGCAACGTCAATATAAAATAGACATTACTTTGTATTGAAATAAATATTACTTATTTACGAAGACATTCGGTACAAATCGGGTAAGGAACATAAACAGAGCATTGAAACGTTGCGTTTTTGAAACAGCGAATTCAATCAGCGAGGTTTACCGACTTGCAAGCCCGTAATGACAGCAATAATAGTTGGTGGTCTGGTTCCCTACACCTCAAACATGTTCATGAGCTTCCAGTAGGTACAGTTATTTTGTGGCTAGGTGGTTTCCGTCGCACTGAGCCCCTCCGTGACGCTTTGCCCGCAGCAGGCAACACGATTGCACCTGTGTTAAACCTCGTTCGCATTGGACTTAAAATGGTTAACTTACCGCCGCAAATTGTTAACTTACATATGTTAAGTCCAAGTGAAAACAGCCGCTAACTTACCGGGGTGGTAAATTACCGCCACAGCACGGTTAACTTAGCAGGCCGATTCGAGTCGCGGTAACTTAACATTGTTAACTTAACAGGGACAATAAGTCCAATGTGAACGGACCACTCTGGTAACTTAACAATATTTTCACGTGACTTCCGTTATCGGGTCACGAATATGGTGACCTAGCCTGTGACCTCGAATCTAGGACCCATCCGCTCCCACGCAGGCACAGACAGTTTGTTCACGTCGCGAGCTCGTCGTCACACTGTTTGCAGTTTTGCTTTGTTTTACTTTCCATAATTGTTGTCTTGCTTTGTTTATTTCCTTTGTGTCTTGCCTATAGACCGTGCAAGTGTCGTGCGTATCGGACGAGAAAACACGTAAAGCGAAAAAACATATTTGTCTCTGAAATCAAATCATTGTTTTTGAGTTAGATCGATGAACAAATCTGAACAACAACAATATTAATTTACAATTTGTACATCATTTAAATTTTGCTTTCATAAATTAACACACACATCATGTGCTATTTTTAGTCGAAACAAACTGAAAACTCTGGGACAAGGATGCTTGTTTGATCTTAACTTTTAAGGAACCCCTTTTGTAAATCCACGCCTGAGTACGTGCAACCACTAAAAGCAGGTTTAAAGGCAGACGCGCGATGATCGCACGGGCGTAGAATTAACGCGTGACGCAGTGTTCTGTGTAAAAGAAAAAAAAGGACGCTGACGCCTCAACAACCGTAGACTGCAATGAAAAGGCTTAGCGTCTGACAATTACAGCGTCTGGCGATTATCTTTGCGCGACAAAAACAAAATTTGGTGATCGGCGGTTGGCACCAATTCTTAATTTGTTCCAAGTAACCGGAAGCAGAGGTTCAGTTTAATTATTGAGTTTTATTCGTTATTTTGTTGAATTGATTTTACTTTCATGTTTGTTATCACTCAGTAGTACATTCCCAACAACATAATACTTTATGTTTCGGGGTCATAAAGTACATTAAACTAAAATAAAAGCCAAACAATGGTTGGGACCATTATGGCCCCGGAAGTTCGATTACGCGAGACTTGCATAGTCTATACGTATGCGGTCATCCCCATCGCGCAACGTTTGCCTAAGCCTACGTCACTTCCGCTTGTTTTATCTAAAAGGTCAGGGAGGGCGCCTTCTCGAAACCTAATTTGTCAACCTACGCGGCGTCCCCGGTAAGTTACCAGACCCAAGAATCCATCGCGAACGCGGCTTTACGTGTAGTTCCCACGCTTTGCAATGTAAAACACGATCCCGTTGCTCGGACTCTCTAAGAAAAAATGTTATGTTCGATTGTTTGTAATAATTTACAACTTGTTTCCTTAATTTGAAAACCTTTTTTCAGAGTTGAATTCGTTACCGTAATAATTACAATAACGAATTAATTTTTAAATGTTAAACGGCTGGAAGTAAAACTAACTCCGAAGATCAAGAGGGTTATCTGAACCAAAAATGTGGTTTGGATAACCCACGTGACCTTCGTTTTTTTGTTAGGCTTAACAACGGCAACATTGATGTTTCCTCTTGGAAACTTCGTACAAGCTCCAAAGTGGAACATTCCAAGTATTTTGCCTTGGAGACGCGGATCCGTTTTTTATATTATTGCCTGCTAAATTCAGAAGCATTTGTTTGTTCCTTATTGTATGCATAACTTTCTGCATGTCCTTGCATTTTAGAGAACCTGACCAGTCAATACGTGCTTATTTTAAACAACTGCTGTTGGCATTATTTATTTTGAATTTTGATAAATATTTCATGCAATAAACAAACAAAGCTTGACATGATTCCTTTAACACTACTTCAGGTTTGTTCCAAACCTGAAGCGCTATTTTCTCGCATTGTTTGTGACAATTACGGCGAGGATATTTTTTTGGATGAACGTGCCAACAGTAGACAATGTAAAACTTGTATATACTAATACACTAAGTCAAACAAAGAGTATTATTGTAAAACCGGCAACAATTTCCTCTTCCCTAGATTAGCACATCGTTGATAATATTACTGTCTTTTTGTTGATAATCACTGATGTTCTCTTTTATATTTTATTTAATTGTATTATCTTTATTGCACAAACATCTACGTAGTGCAAAAGGGCAACCCCGAACAGGCACAAAGGCCCACCAAATGGATAATCTTTGTATTGATTACAATTTAGTGGATTACTCACTGATTTGCCTCTGACTGGGTTCGGTGTGGGTTATCACTTATCATAGATGTCCACTGTCTGGATAATCTCTTTATCGATTATTAGACTTTCCATTTTCCCTTCTTACGGTAACAAGTAATACTCACTACATCCAAGCTCGTCCCCGTAGTCTTCACAGTCCACATAACCATCGCAGACAGATGAGTCTTGTAAGCATGAACCAGTAGGACACTTGTACTGACCTACACCGCAATCTAAAAGGTAACCAACGAAAATGACAATGGTATCAGACAATAGCCACGTGTGGTGTGGTCTTTGTTCATAGATGATGAAGTTAGGCTATCACAAGTAGTTGTTGTTTTGAAACCCTAATGCATGTATTTTTACAGCAAACGCTGTCAATCAGTCTGTGTGTTTAAGTCTGTTGACCCATTTGGGCTGCGCTATTCCGAAGTTTCAAAGTTAGTTTTAGCATTTTCCAGAAAATATTATAAATCCTTTGTTTAAATTGTGCGAGTCTAGCGCGTGTCGGAAATATTTTAATAAACGAGTAATCCTTTTGTATTTATTTCCTTTTGACGTATTGTTTTCCTAACAGATCTAAGGTGGTTGATAGTTTTAATAACAAACTTTGATGTCTGTGTTCTTTAAATCAGTGTCACCTTGTTTGATTTCATTGTTGCATCTGAGAAAACTCAGGTTTTGGGGTTGATTTAAATTCACGGAGAGTTTTTAGTTTGTTGGATCTTAACATAATGTAATCACAGAAACACACTGTCACGGCTGTATGGGGCTAACATGTGGTTCGCGGAATACACTTTTGGAGCTTTTCGAAGCCAACTAAGTCTGCCAATAATGAATGGGTCAGGGGATATTTCTTGGGAGTCAATGCACTTACCGCTTGGGGCCATCTCTTTTACTATAGCATCCATTTGACCATTTAATAAAATATAGAAGATTTCGCGCGGAGCCAGCATTTCCTGCTTTATCCACATCCGGGAGCTTCTTGTCGTCACATATTCCCGAAAAGTTAACAGATCAAATTTTGTGTTTGTCACAACATTAAGTACTGCTGACTGGTCAGAAAAGTCATGACCGTCGCCAACGGTTATTTGTATAGCACGAACACTGAATTGCTCGATGAAGATAAATTGGAGAGAAACACGATGGTCATCCGACGCAGTTATGAGAAAATAACAATCCAAAGATTGCAGGGAGATTAGTCGATACGATATCCTATGACCTAGTCCATCAGTGACGTCTACCAATGGTGGGACGCCTGGTTGAAGGCCACATCGTCCTGAAATCAAAGTTGTTTGAAAGTAAAATATTTGTTCGAGGAATTTAAAAAGTGTTAAAGTGTTTGTATGTTATCCAACAAAAAATAGATTATCTATGAAACAAATTGACACACTATAGGGTCAAACTTAAACAAAAAACTAAGAACTGTTGAGAAAAGACAACGCTCTGGCAGCCACGTATACCATAATTTGGGGGGTGGTGGCAAATATTAGGGGAGTATGCAATGCATCTAGTTTTTGGGGCCCGGGGAGAATGGGTTTGTCACGGGTAGGGGTCGTTTACTCCTACCACTATGTTTGAGGTTCGATCCGCTATTGTCTCCACGTACAGAATCCTATCCGAAACTGATTGCCCTTTTGTATCACCCATACATGTAATAACAATCAACCATAATTGCAATAAACCAATCAACCATAAATGTAATGAGAACCATTACGACAACAAAAAATTCAGTAATCATTCCTCGGATTCAAAAAAAAAACACTCTGGTAAAACAAAATTATTTCTCAAATATATGCTACATTGCCTTGACTTAATCACTCCATATCATATCAGTGTGTTTTAAATCAGTTCCGTTGTTATAAAAATATTAACGCAAAGTTCTATACAAGTATGTGTTTGTGTATCCTTAATAATCTACCATAAGTTATATAAGTCAATAAAATAGGTATGGAGCAATATCGAGACGCGTGAAAAATTCACATTCTATCAGGAATGACCAAAATATGAGTACAAAACTAAAACAGTTCACAAAGAAATATTAGGCTAGCCTTGCTGCGATTAGTGTTAACGCATCCCAAATGTTTATCTGTTTATTTGATTAGCTTTTTCGACCTACTGTAGGAACAGCTATTGTTTTCGTCGATGTATTTATTTATTTTTATTATTAATATGGGGTCAAAGTTGTCTCCCATGCTCAATAAGTCTATAACTGAAAACAAGTATTAAAATCGGCTGTGTATATGTATATATTTGTTTGTCCCACTTCCGGTTGACCCATAGGTAAAGTTCAACATGGGGTCACGGTTACCCAAGGCTTATCTCCAATGCCAAAAGAGTCTACAACTGAAAAAAAGGTTTCAAAGTCGGTTGTGTAGTTCTTGAGTCATGGTCCAGCTTCCGGTTCAAGCGGGAAAAAAAACAAATCAGCATGGGGTCACGGTTACCCAAGGCTACTTTCCAATGCCACGAGGAGACTGTAACTGAAAAAGCTTGACGTCGAGATGTACAGTTCTTATTTACCCGGAAGTAAATGTCAGCATGGGGTCACGGTTACCCAAGGCTAATCCCAATGCCCAATGAGTCTATAACCGAACAAACTTTGACGATCGGTCGTACACTTTTTGAGATATAGTGGTCTCAAGATTGGCTTATTAAATATTTATGTTATCATAACTAAGTACATTAATTAATTACGTTTAGCTAATTACATTTTACTACAAGTTCATGACCTAAGCTTTCATTTGATTTGAGATTTGACTATTTTATACTAAGCCAAGTGTGATTGATGGCGATAACAAAATAAAAACGTGTGTTAAACCTAGGGTCTTTTTGCGGAAGGAAATAATAACCAGACATTAGGTGTTTGTGAACAAACACACAACAGTTCCTGGTTTCTGATTCATAAAAAAAACTAAAAAAAGTTAAATAACAAACAAGAAATCATAAACATTACGGCTTTATGACATGTGGTTCAGGAGATATGATTATCTAAATTTATGAGCTTCCTGTTAAGACCGGAAACGGAGCTTAATTTAAAAATTATGTTTATAGAAGTCGGATTCGTTTTCACTATCTCCATGTGTTTTATACACTGGGGAAAATGCGCGATAAATGACGTCATTGTGACGTCGTCCGTAATGTTAGGCCGGGATGCACATAAACAGTATTTCAGAAGTTTAAAACTTCTGAAAAGTTTGACGAACGGGGGTATACTTTTTGAGATATGGTGCTCACAAGGTTTCGCTAAATAAATGTAGGGGAACGACATTTTAATAAGTTCCTTTCACCTTTAATACTCAATTTTGCGTGAGTATGCTGAAAATTATTACGTGCAGTTGTGCGCCCCTGATTGCTTGAAACAACTTTCATGTGATTGATGCGTGTGTATGTATTTTTCGCACTTACTGTATGTTTTCCTATTTTATTGGATCGTGTATCGTTCGACATATTGGTCTATAAGGAAGTGCACAACCCTCCGAATCGTCTATTCATTGTTTGTTAGGGCTACCATTAGAGTAAGTAGACATTCTGGATTATTTTGGGGGAATAATATTGGTTTAGATAATAATCATTGAGTTAAGACTGTGGGAAAAGTTTGCACTTTTCAATAGTTTATAAGAGATTTTCCACGTTGCCTGTTGTTTTAGTATTGTTTGCACATTGTATACGTTACTAAAGGCGTAGTGTAGTGATATGGTATCAATGGCGTCGGGTTCTTTAGTGGTCCTATGTATGTGGGAACATGTTTATGATGTATTCGTTTGTTACTTTCTTTGCAGGGACTAGCAGTATTGGGGATTTTTGGATATTCAGGATTCGTTTGTTGTGTTTTGGATATTGAATTTAGATTGAAGCTGAACTCAAGGAAGGAGTGAAGACAATTTAACCTTTATGAATCCTCACCGGAGAATTTTAAAGTTATGTGTACATTGATTTTGTGGTAGTCAACATTGACATCACCCTTGCTTAATAGAAAAAGTACCTCCCTGACAAAGTGGACACACGCCCTAACCCCCGAAGAGAGGACAGCCCCCCTTTACTCCGGGATCGTCCCCTGGCGTCTCCCGACATAAATATTCACATCGTTGAAAAGTGGCGTATTAATTAAGAATTTTTGAAAATTTTACATTTTGACTGAAGTTTATGAACTAAGCTTCAATTATATATTGGATCCAACTCTTTCGTATTTACTCTCTAGGATATTAAGCTTAAACAAAAAACGTGTGCAATTGCTAAGGGATTTAGGCATAAACAAAGAATAAGACAAAAATATATATAAATTAGGTGTTTGTGAGCAAACACAAATCTGTTTGGGTTTTGTTTTGAAGAAAAAACAATATGACAATAACATTTAAACCGGAAGTAAATTTCACAGTAAGATCATCTCTATGCATCCTACATAACACCACAAACATTACAACTTTATGACATGTCGTTCCGGAGATATGATTATCTCGATGTTTGAGTTTCCTGTTAAGACCGAATTTAAGGTCTAAGAAAGGTCATTGCTTTGAATAAAAAGTCACAAGTGTTGCAAGCTACAATACATTACAACAATACGAATTTAATGACGTGTGGTTCGGGAGATATGATGTTTCCAATGTTTGAGCTCCCTGTTTGGACCGAAAGTAAAGGTCAAAGTTGGGTCATCTTGGTTATACAATTTCGCAATTGTTGAAAGCTACCATACAAATCAAACATTACTATTGTTTGACTTGTGGTTAAGGAGATACGATTTTTTGAATAATATACTTTGAATTATCGTAATTTGACAATATGTTTTTCATACTAATACATTTTATGTTGAACACAATAACATGCAACTTATTCCAATCAAAATTATTGTGTTTTTGACCATATAGCACCATGCGGTTTGTAAACTGTTAGAAACGCGTGAAAAGTGACGTCATCATGACATGACGGGTATTATAAAACATAACTAACATCTACAATGCAAGACAAATCTACAACTAAAAATGGGGATCGGACGTATACTTCTTGAGATAATGAAGGCCTCGAGATTTATCACGCCGCAGTCTGAAAAACAATTCAATGTGGCCAACTAAGTCCAAGTCGTAGTAGGCTTAATTCACCAGTGTGCAAATTATCTACTAGTCTAACTGAATATTCGAAGGTGACTGGAGGGTATTCACAAAAATACGGTGTTGTAGCCATGGTGCCAGGACTAAGTTATTATTAATTATGGCTAATTAGAGCGGTCCTTTTATTAACTTGTTTGGCTTGGAACATCACTTAATTAAAGTACCTCAACTTACAAAAACTTACAATTTACGTTTCCAACACGATTGTGTTTGTACATAAAAATATAAAATACGCCTACAAATATGACGTCATGGTGCATGGCGGATATTGTTAGGCCAGAACTAACATCTACATTACAAGACAAGCCCATAATTGAAAGTTTAATGGTCGGATGTACACTTCTTGAAATATGATATATACAAGATTGCCTAATTAAATATTCACACCACTGTCACGTGAATAATTAAATAAGAATGTTAATGTAATTAAATGTTTTATTTAAGTCAGGGCAGTTTACAGTTTACAAATCAATTGCACTTGATCTTTTATTTTGCAGGGTGATTGCTCAAAAGTCAAAATGCTGTAATTAAGACCCACTGTTTTGTATCCTTTGAGTGATTGTGTTAACCCTGCGAGCCACCGATTAAAAATATTTTCCCCGTGGAACCGCAGTGCTCGCGCGGTACGTGTTTTATGTTTGGGCGTAAATAACTGTGTTTGGGGTGCGCAGATATTGTTCTAATGGTCTGAATAGTTGAATCTAAGTTCACTGAAGACACACACCAAAGATTTCAACATTCTGGCCAAATTCTGGCCCAATACAATCCATACACCAAACAGCCATGAACCAGAGGCAGCAAGTTTTGTACTGCACAACTGCACAAACTTATGCCGCTTTGGCTCTGACCCACATTTGTGACAACTGGCCAACCCGATGTATAACCTCTAGGGAAACATCATTTCAGCCACTTGTTAAATTGAATAACAAAAAAAGGGTTTTAATTTTTTTTTTTTTTTTAAGTGCTTACGGCTTGAGAACAGTCGCTTCCCGCAGAGTTAATGTTTTTTTTGTTCATGAAACACTTGTTCCCAACCATTTCAGAAATGGTAACACAATTACAAAAACAACCGTAAATGCTCAGGCTTTGTAAACCTTCCAGTGATGGTCACACGGTTAACCATTCGATAACATTTGACGGAAATAAATGCGATCGGTTACATCGAAAACTGAAAACGGTTACGAGTTTATTAAAAAATAACCGTAAATGAATGTAAAGGTAAAAGTCAAAAATGTCTACGCTGAAATACCAATCGTGTGTGTTATTCTTGTTTAGGCTAACACAGTAAATTTATATGGCATAAGAGTGTGTTGTAATGTTGGCTCTTTACACCCCCAAATCCAATACTGACTGTTTAGCCATGAAAAGGGAGATTTCTCTTTGACACACATGTCCTCAATCAGCTCTTTTTATTGCAACCCTCGAACAAGTTTTGTGTTTGCTACTGACGGTTTTCTGAAGAATTGCCTTTGCATAAGAAACCAACAGATCGTTTTCCTGCGAACGGGACCTAAGCGCAGACAAGTCTGCCACGCCTGCAAAATCGCCCAGAACTTGGTGGTCTATTCTTTACGTCCACGCTGAAACCTGACTAACGATCTGATTCTAGCGGTCACACGACGCTGCGCTGATAACAAGACAAATTATTTTTGATTATTGTGGATGAACGTAGACTTGTGTCAGTCTGCAATAGGAAAGATATATCTATGTATATTCTACAAAAACGACAACAACAACACGGGTCATAAATGGGTTTAGGACTTCTTCGAGTTGAACAAAAACAAGAAATATCACCGTTAAACCCGTATGGCGCCCTCAATATTTTAACAAGTTTCAAATGTGACTCCTTGTTCTACTGATAATGTTTTAATAAGTTTTTATGCTTTTAAACTGACCGTCAATTACATTTTCCTTGTTTTAAGAAACATTTGTGTAATCTAAGGCTTTAAATTTGAGCTTTATTAAAACAAATTGTTTATAGAAGTCGGATTTGTTTTCACTATATCCATTTGTTTAGTACACGGGCGAAAATGCGCAATAAATGAACAAAAACCCATTAATACAACCACTTAAACGATAACAAAACATTAGGTCTCAATAACAACTAATGCCGCATGCAAAGTACACCAAAGACTTAAGCCTTTAAATTGGAAACGATATGGGTGTGAGTGGCATGGGATCATTTGCTTTGTAAATCTTGATCGCAATTATTATGGTCACCATTTCGCACCACATTACAAGCGAATTTGTTTACGCTGATCCAAACCATGAATATTGAAACGTTTAAAAGGATTATTGCTTGGTTAACTGGGTAACCGCGTAACAGTCACATGCTTAATAAGCCTGTGCATTTACATGTTGTTTATGATAACGTGTAACCGTTTCTGAAACGGTTGGTTTCGATACTCAAACGTTTTTTTTTCAGTTATAGGATTGCATTTTACAAACAGCATGGCACTATAAGTGTAAATATTTTGCTGGTCAAAATCACAATATTTTCCAAATAAATTAAATTGGAATAAGTTGCATATCATCGTGTTTCTTATCAAATTTGTTTGTACGAAAAACATAGTTTCAAGAGCGTAAATATGAAAGAGTTATATCATACTAAATCAGCCAATTCACAGCGAGGTGAATAATTAATTAGCCGACCTTATAAGCACCTTATATAAAAATGTTGACTTTTCATCAGGATCAACCGGAAGTGGGACCACGTCTGAAGATTTACATAGCCGATTTTTTTTTTCCTCAGTTATAGACTTATTTGACATTGGAGATTAGCCTTGGGTAACCGTGACCCCTATTTTGATCGTTAATTCCAGGTCAACCGGAATTGAAACCATATCTCCAGAACTACACAACCGGTTTTCAATTTGTTTTCAGTTATAGACTCCTTGGGCATTGGAGATGAGCCTTGGGTAACCGTGACCGCATGTTGGCCTTTACTTCCTGGTAAACCGGAAGTGAGACTATAATTACCTCAAGAACTACACAACTGATTTTCAAACTTGTTTCAGTTATATAATCCTTGAGCAATGGAGATTAGCCTTGAGTGATCATGACCCAATGTGACCTTTACTTCTGGGTCAACCGGAAGTGCGACCATATCTCAAGAACTACACACCCGGTTTTTAATTTATTTTCAGTTATAAACCATTTGCATTAAATGTTAGACAAGAATGACCATAACCCCATGTTGGCATGTATTTCTGGTTCAAAAGCTCCTGTTGATTCAGTATCAGAATAAAGACCAGGTTTAGGTTTTTAGGCACATTTAAGTGAAAACGGGCCTGTCAAAGGTCAAACGTCTTCTATCTTGAAATCGGACCAACTTTAAAGCTTTGAAGCACTTAATCGAAAAAAACAACAACACGGAGCAGCTTTGAGTTTGTCGACAAACACTTAATGTCTAGTTCGGTTGATTGTTATAACATTCATGGTTGGGGGTCATTAATTATTTGTTTTTATTTTTTATTTTTTTTATTTTTTACCGCGCCTAAAATGGATCGAATACAGGCCTAATTTAAATCGTGCTAGATTATAGCACATTTAAATGAACCAATTACAGGGGGATATGAGGGAGCAAGGCATGCTGGCAAAAATGGTGCAGCGAGATCAATCCTCCCAAGGAACGAGGTTCAAATTGTACCGGTTCTTCTCTGACTTGATGCCAGTGGTTTGTGGACTACCACGTAGAATGGATAATCTACACGCCTTTATTTTTAACATGACTAGATTCTAGCACATTTTAATGAACCGATTCCAGGGTGTATGAACGAGCAAAGTTTGCCGGGAAAAAACGGCACGGCGAGATTGATCACCTCTGAAAACGAGGCTGCGTATCATGACTTTTGGTCTCTCCGGCAGGTAGTCCGTATGCCGTAATCAATGGTCTTGCAGCCCTGAACGCTGGTCACAATTACAAACGGCCTATGCTTGTACACGTGAACCGTTGGTTATCTTTACCAGCGTACCAGCATACCAAATGTCCATCCCGGTGCATTGCATCGATCAACACATGGGCGCGCGCTCTTCCTGTGATGGTGACAATCCCCATGTTTTGTATAAGGTATGTTTATTTTATTTGGAAGACAATGGGTGGGTCATAATATTGATATTTCTGTAAAAACAAAAAACATTAATATATTGCGTAATAGATTGCGCTATTTATTCTAAGCCCTACGAGGGGTAATAGGCTTAGGATAACAATCAGACACGGATGTTCACAATTTAAGAACACAACTTGACCACAGTGCGTGTTCCAAAACGTTGATTGTGTGATGGTGGTGTAACAGATTGTATTTGAGTCAATGGTTGCTTTATAACGAATCTCTCATAGTTTAAGTTTGAATGCGGTTGTTTGGTAATTGAATACCTTTGGCAGTATAAAACCCATTGGGCACACACCCTCGTTTTATGTCGTCGATAGGCGTGTGTGTCGGGTCATCATGGCTGTTTACTTGTTCGTATGGTCAAATGCTTTATCGGTGAGTGTTTGGTCTCATATACCAAAGTGGGATATTCGGCAACCCTCGTAAATTTGTAGAAACATAATAAATTATCTGAACACTGAGATGTGTGCATGAATGTGATTACTTTTTATGTTTATGTTGGTCAACAAGATCTCGCGGATGGTTGGACAATCCCCAACCATAACAATTGCAATGACGTCACGCGCAATAATGCCAAGTTGATAGACGTGCAGCCCGCCTGAACTAGTTTGCTTCTGTATATTAACAGCATGGGATCGGTATGACTTCTTCAACAAAAAGTCACAATATATATTTAATTGTCCTAATTATGCACGACGTCATCAATAAAATCTTAAAACGATGCTAAATAAAGGCGTGGCTCAAAAAGGTGAACACAGAATTTGTTGTTGTGATTGGTCAATAACAAAATTGGCAGGGCATTCCAGATGGGTAGGCCTACATTTGTTGCAGTGCAAAGGTTGCCCTGTTTTGAATTAAAATATTGAATGGTTTGCTGTGGCCTCTAATCGATTCATTTAGAATTCGACCCATCTGAATTAGACTATAGATGGCGCACTATTTATGTATTTGTTTTAATTCTTTAATTTCGAGTTGAACAAAGACAAATTGACAAGAGCGGGATTCGAACCAACGACCTCCAGTTTAACGTGCCGGCGCTCTACCAACTGAGCTATCTATGTTGGCGGTCTCCCTATTTTGTCAATATCTTTGTTCGGGGGTGCCAGTCAGAAGCCATTCAACCGTAAACTGCCGTGTAGCCATGGATCACTTCCAGGTATACGATACAACCTGGGAAGCGGCAGCCAGGGGATCACCTTAAGGGGATGCGACTATTTATATCAGATATCAATTTAATTAATTAATTCAAATTATTAATTTTTTGGACAATACAATATACGAGGAAGTCCGTCCAGGGAAAGGCAAAAGTCAAAATATTGTCATCAACAAAGATTTGCCCTCCAAAACTTTGCTGATCAAAAAAAAAAAAAAAAAACAAACAACTGAAGCGCGCCGATTTGTTTTCAATGACACCATAACATACCACACAAATACTCGTCGGTAAACTGGTCGCACTGTGCTATCCCATCACAAACAAATGCACTGTCCAAGCATTGCTCGCCACAGGAGAGTGAATTTAAATCACATCCAGCTGTAAATAAAAGAGATTTCGTATATTACATTACTTTTGATTGATGAATAGAGGGGAATTCCATTTGTTTTCTCTTTCTATAAATTAAGATAATAAATTATAACAAACTTACAACATCCTTTTTCGTCAGCTAGAGACGGGCATTGCGGTGTACCGTCACACCTTTGGTGATGTGGTAAACATGTCAAACCGTTTGGACAGACAAACTGATCTGGACCACAACCTTATACAAAACAAAATTTGTTGTGAGTTTTAGTCAAGGATTATAATGTATGTATTTTTTTACTAATTGTGATCAATACAGGTAAGTTTAATATTAGGGCCTAGATAGGGTAATGTAGTAAGGATTGGGTCGGAGTAGGGTTAGGTTAGGGTTAAGGTTGTGTTGGGGTTAGAGTGGGGATTGTATTAAATACACGTTCTTCTCGGAACAACTTTTTGCTCCGAAGAAATCAATCCCTCAAATTTTAAATTCATTTACGGATTTTAAGTCATGCTTATGATACATACCAACAGTGTCGATATACGTTCTTAGCGTTATTTTCGGAGAGCCCCGGTATGTGTCCAAAGCTATCCAGACAGGGGCTCCAGTTGTTGGTGAATAGGCAGAGAGGGAACCAAAGCGTTCGCTAGTGAAAGTCTTGAATACAGTTGAAAGATCAACGTCGTTGTTGCTACCTGCTATCCCAGCAGTGATTTCGCTAGACCCGAAAGTTCCTTTGCCTCCTACAGTTAGTTCAAGACGAGAGTGTGATGGTATGCTGACTACCCAGATGCAGTTCCCGTCCCATGCATATTCTGAAGACATTAAGTCAGGGATTTTAAGTTCTTGCGTTTCTTCAGCATCGAGGTATATCATTCGAGACCCACATACATCACCTGTGTTTAAATGAAGGCAGTCAAATTTTATGTTGTGATTTCCAAAAGAGTGTGAGGTAGCCTACTGTTGTTTGCTCTTCAATAATGCATTCAACAATTAAATAATGCAATCAATAACTTTAAACAAAGACACAACGAAAGGTGTATATTGGCTATTGTTAGATTAACAAGATTTACTGGACTTCATTTGGGATTCAACTTCACATATGTGTATGAAATATTAACCACATTGAGCTGAATGTGGCTCGAATCCCAGTGGGAAATTAGCGTGTAATTGTCAAGCCTTTATTGTCTACATGAACTAATTTCGGACTGTTAGTATGCAAATTATCAACCCTCCGTGACACCACCGTAACAGTGTTGCGCACCTTTTAGTGTCAGTTTGATATTAGCTGGTCCTTGGTGGATTTTTCTATATGAAATGTAACCCCGATGGTAACAAGACAGTTGTCATGCTATTCGGTGTAGTTGGATACAACAACAACAACAACAACAAATTGCGGAGTTCAAACCTTTTCAATAAAACAAATTTACTCGTGCATTGTTAATCACCATCTTCGGAGTTAAATTTGTATTGTTGTCTTGAGTCTCTGTCATGTCTGGATTAAGGGCAAAGGTATCCAACATACCCTTTGCGTATCACCACAAAACTCACAGGTGCCCTCACTTTGGTCTAATGAGGGGCCTAAACTGCTCCCATGTCTGTATCCTTATTGCGTCTTTGAGTTGCATGCAGTAGGCACCGGGAGGTTACCATGTCCTTTCATGTGCTAACTGTTAGCAGCGGTAAGAAATTTAAACTCGTGCAGTAAGCATACAATCGACCGTTAGCAGCTCTATGAATTGGGTCCTCCTTTGCTTAACCATCTGGTTTGTTTAGTTTTAAGCCTATTTAGTTGTATTGTTTTTAAGTGAAAATAACCGCATGCTGAGGATCTTGGCTGGGGGTGAATCGTGCTGGTAACCTCTCTCTCTTGTGATTTTAATTATTCTTAAAAATTATGTTATTGTATTGTACTTATTTATTAATATTGTTATTGTCTGCTTATTGTTAAACTTCATGAGTATTTGTTTACCGTAAATTGTAGTTGCTGACTTTAAATTTGTTGTGAGACGCTTTTAGGCCTTGCATAAGGCGCGATAACGCCGTATTGTTAATATCATTATTATTAGTTGTAGTATTATTATTAAGGAGGTGCTGAAAAGCAGCGATGAGTGGCCAAACTAAAGTGAATTGTCTGCACGCAGGCTTGTCGAAAAAAAATCGAGCATAATTTGTGGAACACTTGTATGGCGCAAAGTATGAGCGTGTAAAAGTGTAAGTTTTAAGAAGCATTTCACCTCAAACGATTTGTGTTTGTTGTGGACACCCCGAACTGCTTATTATAAACACACCAATGGGTCAAAGACAAATGAGAGGAACCAATGCTCTTTATTATTAAAGACTGAGAGAAATGGAGGGGACCAGTTGCTCTTTAACGTGATGTCTTGTTGACAGCGCGTTGTGCAAAAGTTATCACCCGCTATACTATACAAAAACAACTTTTAACTGTTGGTACCCTTTCATCAAAGAACATGGTAGCTCATTTTGGGTACACTTTTGTTACAACATCCAAAGTGTCAAAAAGTACCCATTATCGTGTGTGTGACAGATTCAACAATAACAACCTGACAAGTATAGGGGAGGCATGGGGGGGGGGGGGGGGGGTCACCACAATAAACACAAAAGTCACCAATTTATATCGCTCGGTGCATTTTAAACGCTCTTTTGTGAACATAATTGAACAGGAGTGTACAATTTCTTTTTAAACATCACCCAACACTAACATTGCGTACAGCAACTGACGGGGAATTTGGTTGGTGAAAACGAATATCATTTTGTTTGCGTGCATACTACTGACAATCACTTTATGAAAGCAGGGGTGGCTCTGAAAATAGCTGGTCGGTTTTGTCAAAACTGTTTATGATGGTTCAGACTGTCCGTGGCGAAAGATTCGTTGTGTCAAAGTCAATGAAGCTAGCAATCCAATGCTTTTATGTGACATCACCTTATTCAAATACGAAAAAGAAATTATACTCCCTAACAACCCAGAGATAGTGGCCTACATGAGATACAGAGATGATGTTTTAATAATTTACAATGGCAACAAGAATGAAGCGCTGGATTTCATTAAGACGTT
>JAUELU010000085.1:24138-34249 GCA_032357145.1 Evasterias troschelii | reverse complement strand
AGCGCCATGTAAAGGGGGGCCTATTTTTAAATTTGTAATTAAAATTAAAATAAATTTGTGTAACCTTAGTTAATTGTATATATTAATGGCAAAAGCTTTACTTTGACAAAATACCACTTCCAGGTGCCTTTAATATTTGTTTTATACAATTCATACATAGATCCTTATCATTTGAAATGTGTTCACAATAAACACAGTCTCATCCACCAAACAAGACACCGAACTTGTCGCTGTGACATGACCTTGCCTCGTTTGGATGAGGGGTGGGGAACTATTATTTTAGGAACAAAGCGTTCATATATAGATGACCAATAATTATCCAACGCTGTGGCAGTAAATACATGGCAAAGTAATGTATGACTTGTGACGTGTGTCTAATTAAAAGGAATTTTATGGAGACCAAGGACAAAACAGAAAAGGGAAAACAAAAGGTCTCCACATGGAATTTCTAAAGACCGGGGTGCTCCACAAGGAAATTTGTGTACAAAGTCTATGGGAGTCCAAAGTGCAGGGACAAAGGAAAGAACAAAAGAGTGCTACACAAGGATGCATTTTTGAGAATATGTGTGAGTGTGTGAGCATACATACTTTTGCACACACCGTTGTGGGGACTTCCTATCGCTGTTCTATTATTCCCCTTTCTAAAAAATCACGTTGGTAGGACCCTGTTTAACAAAGAACAACATTGTGGGGACACTGTGTCTACCCGTTGAAACTGAGGACTTTAACCAAGGGATCCGGGTGTTTGACAGAGAAAGGATGTCCTCGCTTCATTTTCATGTACAAAACCAATGGGAACGTAGCTTTAAAAAAGTTTTTTCTAAACAATGGGAGAACAAACAGAAGTCCTCGGTTAGCGGGATTCACAAACAGGTGTATGTGTGTCTGTGACATGTAATTTTTATAAGTTTAACTGAGTTTTATTTATTTTATTGTGTTTTTCGTAAGAAGCTGACATTTATTGGCAAGGAGAATCACAAGTCCTGAATGACAAGCTCAAGTTTTTTCTACCAGTGTTTTTCAAGTTTAGGTTGATCAACACAGGTTCTTTCAAGGTTAAGTACCGTAACTTCCTTCTAGTTGTATTCTTTGGGGGTAATTAAAGTCAGATGAAAGATTTCTTCACTCTATTTATTTTATCGTTGAGCAGATCCATCATGGAGGCGTTCGCAGTAAACACAACAGATTTGCCAACTACAACTATTAAAGGAGAACCTGGATTATCAAAAGGGGAAATCATAGCCATTGTCTTCGGTTCTATCGGGGCGGTTGGTGTGTTTTTTGGAATATGTAAGTCGTTTTTGTTTTTCTGAACACAGATCTGGCCTTTTCTGCCATAGTTTAGGCACAGTGAAATTTGATGTGGCACCAAAGTAACAAAACTATGAGCAGTGCAATTATTGGTAGTCAAATAACTTTGATTACTTTAAAAAAATTAAAAAAACGGACACCTCGCTTGCATTAGGATGGCCATGCTCATCACAACTAGGTCGACAAACTAAAGCTAATCGAGGTAGATTTATCCAGCCTCGCTACAATGGGCAGTGCTGTATCACCTGCTAGCTCTGCGCAAGTCTCTAACCCCTGGAAGGGAAGCACTAAAAATCAATGCTAATTGGCTGACCAAAAATGACTGCTCTGCATGCATGCTTGTTAAAAACTTTTGATTGCTTGTAGGAGTTTGTCATGCACTTAATACGCGTGTGTAAAAATGCATGTATTTTGACACAAAACTTTTCAAATGAATCATGTTTTTATATTGTCATCCTACACTGCATACAGTTAGATGTACTACAAGATCCAAAAACAATGAGAGGGGGGCCAGTTGCTTTATGTATGTCTTGATGCGTCTTTTGACAGCGCGCTCTGACATGGAATGAATCAACCACAAGACTAGTTAAAATATTCAATATAATTTGATATTTCAAAGGAACACTTCCAGGGGGTAGCAATCGAGCAAGGCATTCTGATCATACACCACTGGGAAAGAGGCTGTAGACTTATCCTGATAATTTATCTGGACAAGTCGACATTTAGGATATCTAAAATCTACGGAGATCCACAGGTTGCTTTATAATAATATAACAAGATTTTACCTTTAGACTATTGTTGTGTGTTGCGAGTCATTTATACTTAAATAATCAATTTAGCTGGAACACAGTTTGTTAATAACTTGTATCCATTATCTGTTTTACCTACAGTGGGTTTTCTGCTGAAATGGAGGAGCAAAATAGGTAATTATTAAAGTAGTGACGCTTGAGAACAGTGGATGGATGCTTTTTTTGAGAGGCTCCATTCTAGTAGGTTTATTATTCAATCAAGTTCAGAAGTCGGGCAGACATGACTTATGATTCAATTTTTCTGAAATGTGTAAGCAGACATTGTCTGCTAGTGAAGCAGCCCTTACAAGAAAATCCCTTGTATTTTACTGCTTACCAAAAGCAAAAAAAGCACTCTAACTTTTTCTAAATAGGCGAATAGCATGGTTCAGAAAACGCCTCCCATCAGAATGTTGCGGCTTCCGGTAGTTTTCTTTGCCACTGTAGGGCCTAGTAGTTTTGTTGAAGAAATCTACTTGTTGGCTTGAAAAATAGCTTACATTTTACACATGTAAAGTTTTATAATTTTGTCTAAGTTCACAGTGAATCTATTTTTTAAGTTCGCAGCGATTCAGAATGAGAAATCACTAAAATACACATTGCGTGACAGCTACAACGTCGTCCCCCATGAAGTGTGCGACGTCACCGTACAACCACAGCGCGTGCGTTTCCTATCTACGGGGAAGGAGGTTGATCACCTCAGGTGGCTGGCTGGTTGTGGGAAACGTCTTTGGATCATTTTTATGTTTACAAACATAAATCAAAAAATGGCCGACTCTTTCGTCTTTATTCTCTTTCTATGTTATTAGTATGATTTAGCTGTCAACAAGGAAACCAAATTCCTCTGCTTTGTGCTTAAACGAATGAACGTGTACTTTATTTGTAATTTAACCAAAAACAATTTCACCAGACCCCAATTTCACGTGAAATCAGCGTTTACAGCTCTACGCAGGGTAAACACCACGTTTCTGCGCTAGCTGTGTAAGAAAGGGTTTCTTAAAAAAAGTGACTTAGGCCCATACTTGTGCAAACAAGGAAAATATCTCTTGCTAAACTTTGAAATGTTTATGAACCAGTAAGGGGAAAAGTCGATTGAACCCCGATTGGTAAAATACCAGAGTCCAATTGGTTGACAGAACAGAGCTTTGATTCTCTCTTTTTCCTGCAAAATTTGAATGCCCCCCACCCCCCCAGTGAGATTGAAAAGTGCAATAATGAATGGTTCGATACATTAACTATATAGCCACCCCAAACTATGTCTTTATCATTGAAAATGATTAATAACAAAGTTTGTAGGAATATTTTCCTGCTGGACTCTATATCTAAACCTTTCACCAAGTGTTGCTTGTGACTCTTCAAACAGTATGCATAATGTATAAACACTTCTTTTTAATACTTTGGTATTAAATCAGTTTAAAGGGTGTTCTTAACATTGGTAAGATTGGAAATGTTAATGTTTACAGATTTTTTCTTTACCTCTTCATTTAAACAATGCTCTTTGGGACTGCCCCCCAAAACAGCCTCACCTCAAAATGTATTAAATGTAACTTCACTGAAATGTTCCCAAATGCTAAATGCTCAGCAGAGTCAACAACCCTAGGCCAGGGGCACAACGTTTGAAAATTTTTCAACAATCAGCTGTTTAAACTGATTGGTCATTTTGTATACAAATTGTCACAATGATCGATGCAGCTCCCCAGGTGCCGATTGGGCAACTTGGAAAGCTTAGGAATTCCGGGAGCCTTGCACCCATGCCCTCTTCGCCCCTCCCCCCTCTTGCACCCCTCCCACAACTGCCCATAATGAGACCGAAGAAGGGACATTTTAGGCTTTGCTTGGTGTTTGCAATTAAAACACCTTTTGGTGCATTCGTCAAGTAAGCAACCAGAAACTGAATAAATTAACACCACTTAAGTAATTAATTATTAGTAGGACTATGTCATGCACTTATGGTAAAGTATAAAGCCACCTCCCTTAGTCTGATTCTCTGCCCCCGCACTCTTTAAATTGATGATGTCCATATTTCAATGCAGGGCTTGAGGTACTATATTGGACCTTTGAAAAACCTTATAGAGTTATCTCCCACACCACAGTAGTGTGGGCTGGGTCTACGGACGAATACTTACCTGTAGAGCGAATACTACATTTGCATTGTTCCCTATGCCGGCAGGCAAATGCTGAGAGTTTTACACACAATAGCGCCCTCAAGTGTCCATTTAAAGACCATTTAAAGAAATGGCATAGTCGACTGTCGTATACCTTTCTGGTTGAGGCTCGACGCGAATGAGCTGCGATCGTTGCAGCTCGTCGCGAAAGGCCTGCTGAGCAGAGGGATTGCGTGACAATACCCAACAAGTCAGGTGCAGATCCCCTGGAGCCCGATGGATCATCCCCGAGCTTGGTTGATAGAGGAGATCCGGTGGCGTCGGTTGTGATAGTCAGCGATGGACGGGGCAGGCGGAAAACGTGACCCTGCATGACGTTCGCCTTGATTAGCCACCAACGAAGGTGGGGGATTAGCCAGGGCGTAATAATAATAATAATAATAATCAATTTTTATATAGCGCTTTTCACACCCGAAGGGCGTCCCAAAGCGCTTCCAACATTATTACCCCTGGTCACTGGGCCATTATTTCATTCTTTAAACCATCTCAGCTCCCTGGGGAGTATACAGCCTGTGCAACAAATATGCGCTACTAGGCTACATCAATCACAAGAACCATCTCTGCCCTCACAGGTACCCATATTACCCCTGGGTGGAGAGAAGCAATATTATAGTTAAGTGTTTTGCTCAGGAACACAAGTGTCACGACCGGGACTCGAACCCACAATCTGCTGAACAGAAACACCAGAGCTAGAGTTTGGTGTTCTTATCCACTCGGCCACGACACCCCACAGTGCGTAGTGGGCACTGGCTAGTGGATAGGGTGCCGAATGGGCCTGTAGACAGAGAGCAGGTGAAGTTGGATTGGTCTCATCCTCAGCCTGCAAAAATCTACTAATTCCACCATGCTGGCCATTAGGCCCAACAGCCTGAGCCACGCCAGAGCTGGAGCCACTACCGCCGGGGGGAAGAGGGAGACGCACTGTTGAAGATTCAACCCCCTGCGAAGGTCGAGGGACGCACCCAGGAAGGTGGTCCCTGCGAGGGGGTGGGCCGAGATTTATTGGTGTTGATTATAAAACCGAGAACGACCCACGACCAGCCAATCGTCGAGGTACATAAAAATCATGATGCCTCGCCTCCGCAGTGCTGCCCCGATCGTCTTTGCCATCCGGGCGAACACCAGCGGTGAGGTGGAAATTCCGAACGGAAGCACCGCAAATTCGTACAGGGTATCGTTGTCTTGGAACCGCAGGAATTTGCGGTGCTCCGGCCGAGTCCGGCAGGGCGGGGGTTGACAAATACTTATTGAAGTCCCTGGGGGGAAAACGATAGTAGGGGTCTGTACGCTTGTTGTATGGAGTCCAAGTCTTTGCCCCCATCACCCCGTCCATGCGGTCCACACACAACCGATCCAAGGGCATCACGGGGAAGACTGGCGTTCCTCAGGAGGGGGTTCATAGTCAAAAGGGAGATGCAGCGCCCTAATCATATCCCTCTGAACCAGCCGCAGCTGGGTCTCAGAGACAGACTATCTCTGGATGCTGTTAACCAACTCGTCCTCCTCCTCGGTCGAGATAACCGGGTCGGGGGGACGAGATGCCCCTGGGGAATGAGAACCATACCCCGATAGGCGCAACAGCATTGTCACGATGTACCGGTGAGTCGATGTCCGACTCAAAGGACGCCGACAGGTGCAGGCTTATGCCTGGCGGGGACGCCAGCACACGGGTAGTTATGTGCGGCAGTGTCCGTTGGTCGACAGTCACGCGGCCCTGGCCATGAGGGGCGAGCCTCGCTAGCCTGGAGGGGACTCCGGAGCACGGCTAGCCGTGTGCGGCAGACCCCAATGGTTCTGGGTTACCCAACCGTGACCGTAGTGACTCGGGGCCCCTCAGGTGTGGCCGAGTCATAAGGGCCTTGGCCTAAATCGTCCCGCCGGCCCGATAGGGAGGCCGCGAGGGTGTGAAAGGCCTGTAAAAAAATATCTTGGGAGATCGGGTCTGCACCTCTGTGGCATTTGCCACGGTGCGTCCGTTGGGATGATTCGCTTGAACTCGACGGTGAGTGGCGAGAATGGCGGGACTTTTTCCCTTTCTTTTTAGAAGACCGCCCCCGAGTGGTCTCCGAGGATGGCTCGGACGTCACTTGGGTAACGGGAATGCACGAGCAACGGGTAAAACCCAATGTTGAGGGGGCCCCATGGAGCATGTTCTCCGTGGCCAATGGCCTTACCGGCCAACAGCGCCCCTAGCCCGATAGCATAGGCGGGTGCTGCGCGGTCCAGCCGTCCGTACAAAAGCCTGTCCCTGGGCACCGTGGTATCCATGGTGGCGTAGGGAGGGCCCGAGTGCATTGAGCCGTCGAGGGGTAATTCCTCTGGCCGCTTATGCTCCGTGTACATGCCTGGGTGCACAGAGCTGTGGAGGGGTAATTCCTCCAGCTGCGTGTGCCCCGAAGAGGTTCTGCGTTGGCCACGGTGAGCTCCGTATCGGAGCCACGCTTGGCCTCCCGCCCTCTCTTGGGTATAGGCATCTTTCTACTCATTTTCTACTAAAATTAACTACACGACAACACAACACAACACAACTACCAATATTATAATGATAATATTTTCTTTATTAGAATACTTCTCAAAGCAGGAAATAACGTCTGTATTTCAGAAAAATGACGGAGCTTTTATAAAACATTGTTACCTCCTCCTGCGCTAAGAGAAAAAGAGGATGCTAGCCTAGTGCGCATGTCACAGGGCATCAAGGACAGGACACTTGAGGGCGCTATTGTATGTAAAACTCTAAGCAATTGCCTGCCGGCATAGGGAACAATGCAAATGTAGTATTCGCTCTACAGGTAAGTAGAGAGAAGTAGACTCTGCAGAATCCTGAACATTGAGTCTGCAACGAGGAATACTGTGCGTCGGTTTGGGGGTTCTACCTCTCTAAATACTGGAATGTCGCTCGGTGGAAAAACACACTTAAACGCCCATAATTCAAAGGGGGTCGCCTTAGTTGACCTCACATAAATCCATGCCTCGATGGGTAATCGAAGGCGCCCACCT
The DNA here is from genome assembly GCA_032357145.1 of Evasterias troschelii. NCBI lineage: Eukaryota > Metazoa > Echinodermata > Asteroidea > Forcipulatida > Asteriidae > Evasterias > Evasterias troschelii. The sequence continues at coordinate 26,988 of JAUELU010000085.1, read as the reverse complement.
GTCCCCGTTCGGCTAAAACCGTACCGACTGAACCATGAAGGAGACCAACTTAGGCCACCAAGACCTCGGATGAGAGTGATTGGAATCAAAACGAAGAGGAAAACACATAAGATTCCTCTCTTACCAAACCCTCATCAAAAGGCCCTACCCAGCCTACTAAACACCCTCATAAAGCACAAACATAGGACAAGCTTACCTCTATAATATCGTGTACTACAATCACTTCAGACGACCAACCAATGCAACCGCTAAAATCAGCCACTGAACACCACAAGCCACCGAACCGGCCTGCCTCACGCAACATAACAAAAAGAACAATTGTCCCCCTTTGCTTAGGTGCAAAGGAGGGGAGCAGGAACCTTAAAAATGAGAGATCGTTCTGGCCCTTAGATCGCTCTCGGCCTTGCATGACTGGCCGGCCGGTAAACATTGTTGTGCTCTACCCTGCCAACACCCACTTAAACGCTCTCGCCATTAAAGACTTTCTACAAACATGCCCGAACCTAAACTTACGAAACTGACAGCATTTATGTCTCTCCCTATGATACAACACTCTAGAAAAATAAGGCCCGATGCCTATTAACCACCATTGGTCTTTTTTCCCATGGGTCCCCTTGCATCATATTAACCATCAGACTTCCAATGCAAAAGGGCCGCCCGTTGAAAAACAATATGGATAAAAATAAGGGAAATATGAAACCAAATTCCAGAACACAGGGATGCAAAATGCTAACAAAATAAAACGACCTCATCATGCAGCAATCCCAAGTTGAAAGCACCAGAGTTTCCCACGGGAGGAAATGTTTGATTCTATTAATCACACCAACATTTCTAAAAATAACTTTACAAAAAGAATCCACGTTACCATTCCATGTGAGGCCACGATCAACAAAAAGTCCCAGAAACTTACAACAATCAGTTTTAGTGATGATAAAGTCATTAATCTTAAGAGGACGTGGAAGGTCACTAACGAGTTGCTCAACAGCATGTACTTAATTTAGTAATATTAAGGTATAATTTATTGACCAGAAAACCAATTGATTAGCAACAAGTTTAAGCTCTTCATTAACAGTATTTACCAGGTAATTAAGGTTGCTATGGGAAAAAGGTTATGTTAATCAAAAAGGATGTCTTTTTCTTATTCTGTTTTCCAAAATGAATTAATGCAGGAATTGTACTGAAGTTTACTTACCACCAACTATAATGTTGTGGAAAGTTCACCTCCGAAAAAGACATCTCCTCTTCAACTTCAAATTCAAGATGATTCTTTTAAATGTGAGACCATGTCATCCCATACTTCCGCACATATTCCCAGATCCATACACACCTGTAATTACAGAGGCTACGCAGGTAGGCCGTGGACTGTTTCCCTGGTCTCGGCCTTGATGAAGTTCCTTCCTAATTTCCACATATTTTAAGATTTACCAGCGGCTGCGAACTGTGATGCTTGCAACTGCACGAAGACATGGCCGCCGGAAATTAGAAGACAATCCACTCAGCAAACCCCAAGTGTGGCTGCATGAAAGGCCGTCACTTTCTAGCGGCTTCAACTCCGGTTACCGTGTACATAGTCACTGTCACTACACTCACTAGTGTCAGTAACAGTTTAGACAGTTCACAATCCCCATAAGACATAGAGCATGGTTTCATTGAGTCCTATCCGTGGTTGGTTGTCAGCACAACCATGCTACGCCATCATGGCTGCCACTCAAATAAACCATGGAAGTCCAGCGGCATAGTGAAGTGTACATGCCGTCTTGGGCACCCGGTCGTCTGGTGGTAGTCATTTGTCATGTGTGAGGTTAGCACTACATAACTTTGCGTGAACATTGCAGTCTGTGTTTCGCTGTCACCAGCTCCACCGGTCGAGTTACCTCTGAACAATTCTTCTGTCAGTAATCCTGTAAAAATAATTTAAAGATGATTAAACTGTTATGTTGCCTCAGGTTTTCAATGTTTCAGTGTCAATGCCAATAAACAATTCCAAAATTCCTACAAAATTCAAGTTGTTTACATCATACAGTTCATGACCGCACGTCGCGAGAATCCAGGCACTTACTTGTGAATGAGTTGATAGAGCGCCCTCTGTTAAGGAATTTGGAACAGCCTTAATCTACTTTTTATTCGACTACGCCTGGCGGGGGGCGGGGCCGGCTGGGAGATTTAACTTTTAGTTGCGGGGACTTTATCGGCTGAGAATTAGTTTATAATGAGTATTATTCGAGAACCTGAGAAACATATAATTCCTTATTCACGACAAACTTGAATGCCCCTCTAGCCTCGGTTCATTTATTTGTAAGAGAGATAAAACAATATTTACATTATGAACTGAAACTTAAACAAATAATGCATTTCGAGCCAACACGACTCACTTGAATTGAAGCACGAGTCACTTTTGAACTCACGTGTAATCCGTGAATAGAGAGCAAATCTCAGTTTCACCTAATTGATTTAATGTACACTAACTTCTACATCTCCTGAAAACTTGTGAAACTTGAGAATGTACAGGAAAACTTACAAAAATGAAGTGGTTCCGTTTTAGGGGAAAATATGGAGTGTAAACGATGGCTGTTCACAACTTTTCTACAGACGAGTATACAATTCAATATAATGCACAAACAAACATGAGTTACGCAAGCATTATTTTTACCAGTATTTTCAAAAGATCATGTTGGTCCTTGTAGAATTCTGTCAACTTAGTTTTAAAAAACAGCGCATTGACTAAAACTGAACACAGCCCCTCCAAAATACATGAGGGCGGTATATCAATATAACGGTTCAGATTAAAATGGGCTCCGGATTCCGGGGGGGGGGGGGGGGGGGGGGGGGGGGGGGGGGGGGGGGGGGGGG
>JAUELU010000084.1:1724520-1743028 GCA_032357145.1 Evasterias troschelii | reverse complement strand
TGTGTTCTGGTTTTCTCGTTCAATTTTGTTAAAAAACATGTTAGTTTGGTCAAAGTTTGACATTTGGTCCATAATACAGTACCTTAATTGTTTTTTTATTTTTTTATTTTTTTAATTTTTTTATTTATTTATTTATTATTTTTTTTATAAAGCTGAATGCAAAGTTTAGGGTCGCAGCATAAAATTAGGCTCGGTCTGGTAACCGGGAACAAAACACCTTTTTTGTTTGCCTTATTATATTAAATGATAAGATTCTTAAGTATCAATTGTGTTTATTTTTGCTGTTAAATATGAACATTCAGATCTAAAAATGACATTGAAAATGATACTTTTCAGTACCTAAATTGTCAAAATTTTCTACATGAGGGTCTCGGCCCCTGGACCCTCAGCATGCCTCATCTTCCGCTCGGGACATGCCTGTGGCTTGATTGGGATAATTAAAATAGTGGTCAATATTTTCCATAACCCATTCTCATGCCTGCAAGTAAGTGTTTAGAAAACCAGTATTGTACTTTGTGTTCTTTAAAACTTTAAAAATATTTCCTCAAAAAAGTCTGAGGAAAGTGGCCAGGATTCACCTTAGAATGCACCACAGAGCATCTAGGATCAAAAATTTTCCCGGGGCCTTTGAGCGGGCCCCGGACCCACGCCGTAGGGGCTTCGCGCTTCGCGCTCGCATTGTACGTACCCCCTCGCAGTTTTCACCACACCCAGAACCAACCTTTATTTTTCAAAGTTGGAGAACACTGCATACCCCTCTATGTTTATGTTTTACCAAATCAGGAATTTTCATCAATAATTATATTTTTGGCCTAAAAATACTAATAATGATAATAGACTGTGCAAGTCTCGCGCGTATCCGAACGAGAAAACATGTCAAACAAAGAAAAATTTTATTTCTGAAATTAAATCTTTGTTTTAAATAATATCTCATGACAAAATCTGAACAACAAAAATAAATCATAACAGTTCTATGAAAAGTTTTAGCTTTTGATAAAAAAAATCACAATAGTGTGTATAATATTATTGAACAAATATTAAAACTCTGGGACAAGGATGCCTTTTTGATGGTAACTTTTTAGAAACCCCTTACGCGGATTCGTGAAGGTCAAACGGGTCTTAAATGGACCCGTATCGCAGTTTAAAGAGGATGCTGATGCCTCAACCACCATACTGCAATAAAAAGGGTTTGCTTTGCAAATACAGCATCTGGCGATTACAATTGTGCATCCAAAACAAGCGTTTACGTATGTTTTATGATCGGAGGCGAGCACAAAATTTTTCATAAGTTGTTTCAATAACCGGAAACTGAGGTCAAGTTTAATTCTTGTATTTTCTTTGTTATATTGTTGAATTGGTTTTACTTTCATATTTTGTTATCACTTCGTATTACATTCCAAACAACATGTATAATTTTCTAGGTCATAACCCATAACCTACGTTAAACTAAAATAATTGACGAAACAAAATCTCGCCCACGTAAAACTCCATAAGGTTGGGACCACTATGGTCCCGGAAGTTCGAATGCGTGCGAGAGTTGCACAGCCAATTGGGGGTTTGGACTGTTTACAATTTTATTGTTGTGACAGATCATGAACAGATGGTGTCCGTCCATCTCTGACCATAACTGACTTAGCATTGATATTTCAAGCAAGGGCCAATGTTACGAAGGAACATTGTCACAGAGAAATTAAAAATCTAAAGACCTAATGAATGAACTATTTTTATTGGTTCTTTTTATAAATTCTCATTCCTTCTTGTTTACAGTTCTTCTGAGTTCCCTGTCCGTCGACTGACGACATCATCATCACCATCAACATCAACAGAAGTCTTCTAGTTGAGCTCGGATACTATTTATCAAGACTTATAACAGCCTTTGGTTTGGGCTACTTGCCCAAGACAAATATTCCTAAAAGAAATTTATCCTGTGTGTTGCAATTTTAAAGACTAACTACTAGACCATAGGATGATCATCAAAAAGTTTTCGTTCAAGTTTTGTAGTCTACCATCTGAAACTACCTGAATTTTTGCCCAGATGTACTTCTGATAGTCCTGAATAACATGTGAAATTCGTCAAGGGCAAAACCTGCACACTAATGAGTTATCTTAATTAGAAAATAATTATGAGAAAATAGCTCCCTCTGTTGGTCAAAACTGGAGAACTGTGCACAAACCCCATTGGGAAATCACTAGTGCACAGAGAAATGAGGAAGTAACCCTGACTATTTTCATTTGCTTTCCTTTATGGGTTTTTGAATACTTTTCGCTCAGATCTCAAGTAATTAAAATTGTTTAACATACTTGGAAAACATTTAAATGCTTTTTATTTTGTAAGTCAATAATTTCCCCCATGACTTTATTTCATAAACACTGCATTGGTTTCAAATTACTGTCACCAACAAACTTTCTGGACCTCATTTTGTTCATTTATCAAGTCTATAGAACTTAGAAAGACCTTAATCAAATTAAATTGTTGACAAGTGATACACATTTTAATGTTCTCATAGATTTTTGTTTTTTATTCCTTCCTTTCAGATGTCACACTTCTGGTACAATAAATATTATTTGTTTACAAACATGTTATAAGTTTTACAAAACATTATTTGCATTACGTGTGATTCAATTGTCTTTGTTACTATTAATATTGAAAATTAATTGTTACCCTCATTATGAATTATGCTGTTCTTAAAAAAAAAATCCCTTTTAAATTAAGGAAGAGAATTGTGCACAAGTACAATGTGTAACTAAGCTTTTGGTTTACCAAAATGTACACCTTCAATAAATGTGCATCAATATATTTTAGAATTGAACTAACCGTGGTACCATAAAGACAGTTTGGAAATTAGATTTATTATTATTTTCACTCAATTTGCTAAAATCGTTAATTCTTTGAAATTGTTAAATTAAAAACTCTGTTTGTATTTTGAGACACTAGATACATGACCATCAATCTATAAATTGTGTGTAACTTTGCAATACATGCAAAGAAGGTACAATGGACAGAGTTACTGGGTTTGACTTTTGTGCTCCAAACCAATGAAGACTAGTGGAAACAATTGGGAGAACAAACAATGAGTTAACCAGTTAAAGGTGTTGGTTTTACATTGTTTGCACCCTACAAAATACTCGTCATCCCCAAAACCCGTACTGTCACTGGCGACAAAAGCTTTCACGCTGCTGCCCCAAAACTCTGGAACAGTTTACCCCACAACATCCGCCACTCTACCTCACAAGCAACTTTCAAAAAATCTCTAAAAACCCACTTGTTTAATTAATCACTCTGCTTATTCTGTATGCTCCTTTTTGATTGTTGTTTAAAATTGTGTGAAGCGATGTGTTACATTCTTTGGATAGTTAGAGCGCTATATAAATGTTCTGTATTATTATTATTATTATTATTATTACAGAATAACTTGCACATTATTGTCATGTACTTTGTCCTACTAATAAAAGAATATGTTTTCTTTTATTCTTTATGATTCTTGAGGTTGAAGAGGCCACCAATCTTTAAAAATTCGCTTGGACGATTCAGACAATTTGATTACATTATTCATCATCAGAATCAACATCATCCCCATCCGAGTCCTCTGCAGTGGGAGAATTTTCACAATTGGCACAATAGCACAAGTTTGTGCAGGGGACATTGTTTTGTTGACAGGAACATCTTCCTTTGTTTCAAGCAAGTGGAGCCTTACATCCTGTTTTTTGCACCCACAATGACACAACTCAAGGAGACTGTCTGGTGCTGGTGGCAGATCTCCCCAGACTATTTTGAGATCACCATCATTTACAACTTCCCATCCATGACCATGTGGGCTTGGCAAGTCAATGAACTGCTCTAAGCAACTCCTTTGAATGAAGGCCTGATAATTTGCTCTCAGAAGATGCTTTCTTCAATGAGTCACTCGTAGGAGGCATGGAAGCTTCTGCTTTAGTCACCATCAGAAACAAAAATAACACCTCGCTGTATTTACTGAAGTGCAATCCTGACCATACAACTTGCATACAAAATGCTCAACAGAAGAGATAAGTTGTTCAGTTAGCGTCAAAGATGCCCCAATCTGCTTAAAGGTAGCCTGAAAGTTAGCATTGTTCATCATCACCTTTACTGCCTTACTCTTTCCTTTCCCGTAGAAAGCACTCATAGAGTCACAGCCTGTAAAGCAATGAAGGCCTATCAAAACATCACTCATTTCAGTTCCAATATGATGTATGCTTGTCAGGTTAATTGTGCAATTTGCATTTCCTCGTCCAGTATGAAAAAGCAATGTAGCTCCAATTTTATTGATTTTAGAAATCCCTATAACAAACACATCTGTGTCTGGACTCTTAATCACCACGTTTGCCGTCATGTTGGGAACTGTTGAGGGCTGCTGTGCTGCTGCATATTTGGCATGCAGGAAGAGTCTCGTATCTGCCTCTTCATGGTTGCACTCAAGTTCTGAAATGTGTCTAACTATCATTAGACCATCAACATCACTGAGTGCATGACAAAGACCTGCATGAGCAACAAATACTGTGATCTTTTGCAGCGATGTTGCTGGACGCTTACTCCAAATTTGGAACAAAAACTCAACCAGAGCAACTTTATTATTGCTGCATGATAGGAACTTCTTCCTCTGCTGTGGTATTTTTTGGCCTTCTCCATAGATCTTACTTAGTGACTTGACTTCCCCCAGCAGCTCTACGCCCTCTTTCTGCATTCTTTATGCTTACTGCTGGATAGGTGATGATAACAAAATGAATAACATCACTTTGCACTGCTGTGGCCATATTAACAAGAAGCTTTAACACATGATCTGCCAACAAATCTAAAGTTGCAGGAACACTTCTCTGTGGGAGCTCCTGAAGCATTGCCATCCCATCCATTATCCAAACACTACCCTTTGGAATACAATCAATTACCGGTGAGGGCTCAACCAACGATTCAATGTAGTGCATCAGACTTGCCTTAATGGTCTTGTTGAGTAGCCGGTTGATGGTTGCTAAGGGTAATGGCACTGGACTGAGGTTGTAGCTTAACATCTTTGGAATATCTAACTTTCTGACACTGGCAATAATTAGAAGGCTTTGGAAGAATGATCCATCTGCTTTTAGTGTCCCTTCCTTGCCCTTGACTTTCGTGGTTTTGTTCATTGACCTGAACTTTTTCAGTTTCTGCTTCTGTATGGCTGAAACATATCTTTATTGTCACCTTGCAGTCACTCGGTACAGTTGTCAACAACAGCTGCATCACCTCTACTTCTAGCTTCAACATAACTCTTTGTAATTTCCTTTGAAGCAACAACCCCCGACAAGATGTGAACCAACTGCTCGTTCATTTCTTCAAAAGGATTTATCATTGCTTCGATGGTGTTCATTATAGTACGAATATCCTCCTCATCTCTCTTCATTCTGGTCTTATCAAGGTCTTTCCGACTTCCTGTTCTCTGTCCCAGTCCTGCTATCTCTTCACAATGCTTTGATAAAGCAGAACGCTCGTGTTGATAGAGAATCCATCTCTGTACTGCACTCTTTTGTGTACTGAAACCGACCATACTACCTTTGGTCTTGGTGTCTCTGTTGCAGGTCTGCTCGATTGTCTGGTCAAATGCAACTCTGGAAAACCCATGATCTTGTTGACGTCGCACAGCATATTCTCCACCCATGAATGCATCGTAAACTGATGGATGATCAACTGGCAGTTGACACATTACAAGCCAATAGGCTGGCAAGTACCTTGCATAATTAGTGCGATCATATGCAAATATCCACGGTAGAGAACTCTGAATGCTTGAAAGGTGGAGATCCCAGTTGCCCTGTTGAGTTGCTCTAATAAAAGAAAAAGAGGAAGAGTTTCCACCATTTCAATGTAGGATGACCACACTCCGAAGGTTGGTTCATTGGAAAGATTGGCTGTGAAATCCCTGTATGATAGTACTATTGCCTGAAACTAGTCAGACTTGACAATATCTACAAATGTGGACCCTGGGAAAGAACTTTGTAGACTCACCAGTATCTCCAATGACAACTCTCTTTCTTCATCAGGAAGAGTATTATCAAATAACTGCCAACGAAAACGTTGAAGCGCCTCCATTACACACTTGTGAGCTCTAACACTGCAATTGTAATGATTGCCATTCATTACACCATTGATGGAGCCTTGTGCAACAACACCAGATTCAATCAGGTTTCTTCTAAACCAGCATCTGGAAATCTTCTTCCAATACGAGCCAACATTCATTGCAGTGTGGAAAGCTCCAAGACGAACAATTTTGCTCAAAAACTTCTCATTTCTCCATCTTATTTGTTGGGCTTTAGCATAAATTGCCTGATCAAACACCACCACAATCTTCTCTTGACCAAGACCAGCTGCAACCTCAAGACTTCTCTCCAAAATGGTGAAAACTGTGTCATATTCAGTGGGGCTTGCATCTATAATTGGAAGGTAGCCAACAAATGACATACGAGGAACATCTTCACATAGCATTGTGTTAAACCCTGTCCAACCAGGAAAGACCTCTTCAAAAACTCATGCCAGCTTCATTAAAGCATACCCTAAATCTAATTTTCGAGGATATTCTTGCGCTTCTAAATGAAGTACCTCTCTCAAGGGAACATCTTTTCCATAAGGTTTCGGGCCCTTCTTCTTGCTGCCATAGTACGTCTTCATCATAGTGGGGGTGGCTGAAATGAATGTTCACAGGATTTGGCCTGAATTGTTGGCATTAGAGGTTCCATTACAGGCGTTGTTGGACACTGGACAAGTATCCTGTTGGTATTATGAGTTGTACCCTTGCCAGATAAGGTTTCCTCTCCAAAATCGTTGTTATCCCAGATGAGAGTGGTGAAGCAACACATCTGTTATAGCAAGTTGTCACTTAGCAAGAGCACTATCATGCTCCAGTACCATTGGTATCACTATTCTCACGCTCTGTAAGTGAATTACAAAAAAGAAACTCAGTGACTGAAAAGTACACAAAATATTTAAAAATTGTAGGAAAAGAACATACAGTTTTGGTGATAATGCAATAACAACAGTAATAAGAAAAGCAATAGAATGGAGTAATGAACTGGTAACACAATTTATTTAACAAAATTCCTTGATTGCAGATACACATCCAATGTAAAGCTTTTACAGTAGTAGCTCTACTCTCCAAAAATGTGTCCATTAAAAAAATGATAAATATTACTTCTTAAATTTTATTTAGGGCAACATGAAGTTCACAGAATTCGGGTCATCTCATATCCAAGTGACGTCATCTCATACCCTAGTCAACTCGTATCCAATTACTTAATGACCATAAAAACTTACTTGATAAAGAGCACTGGAGAGCTTTTGATACTAAAACACATTGTTAGAAAAGACCCCATTTGAAGTAGTATAGTTTTAGAGAAAGAAGAAATTTTTTACCCAATACTGTGAATCTGAAAAAGGCTTCAGGCATGAAGCCTTTCTCAGGCATCTGAAAGCTCACAAGGGTGTTTTTCTTTCATTATCTTCTCGCAACTTCTTGCCAAAATTTACACAGGCTTGTTATTTAATGCAAATGTTGAAATACACCAAATGAGGATACTGGTCGTTGACAATTACCAAAAGTATACAGTGCCTTTAATTGATTGGGTTTTTCTTTCTTAAAAAAGAAGAAGAAAGTTACGCAAAGTATTACTTTGGGAGGAAAAAAGTAATGAATAAATTGTTTCTTTACCTTGATGTTTTTTCTCTACTTCTAGCTTTCTGCTTACTCTGTTTCTCCTCTGCACGTTTTCTTGTTGTTGTATTGCAGAAGTGTCGATAGCACTGAATGTGGTACCCATGGAGGCCACATCTTAAACAAAAAAAAGTAAATTAAATAAATTAGGCCCTTATTACTCATACAAAAAACTAGGCTTAATCCTTAAATAACGAATCTATAACAAACTTTTTTTCTTTGCCTCTGGAATTTGACAATAATGAAGATGGGGATGTTATTCATTTGTGTTTATTACTACTCCATCCGTAAGTGTGCCTTTCAGTGTTTTGATGGGCCAATCAAAGACAAAGTTTGTATGAAATAATCTTTCAAATCTTTTTGTTTTGTTTTATAAACTTGATAAAATTATTACCTTTTTGTTTAAACAGAGCCAATATTTATGAATAAAATTTTGCCTAAAATACCTTTGACTTCCACTAGTACTGGGCCTACTACAGTAGTACGATCAGCAACTGTGGCTGTTGATGAGCTTGGAAGGTCTTTGTCCGGGCTATGCTGCGTCGTCGCCGGCGTCCTCGACAAAGACAGTACATCTCCGATGCCAATATTTAGTCTGGAAATCACGCTTTCTGGGCAATCTAACTCCTGCCAGTGATTGCTACATTCTCTAAACTTAGCAAGACTTTTTTCACTAAATTGTACCAGCTTCGATTTAGTTTCTGTTATGTGCATACAGCAGAAAACAGGGCCATCTTCGCCACTTTCTTCCCCTTCACAGGACGATGTTTCCTGAGAAGACGCCATCTTTCTTTAATCCGTAGAATCGAAGAACTCAGAAACAAGCTCTTTCATTAGTCCACACACATGTCAAATGCGTTATGATTGGCCGAGCCTATACTCATCGTTTTAGTTCTTGCACACGCTCACATAGTCATTTTTTTATACACACATTTTGTTGCTTACACTTTTGCTCATAAATCCATAATGTGAAAGTTTTGGGCTTGAAGACATTGGTGACGTGGTAAGTGGAATTTTCTACAAATTTTAAGCCGAAGTATAAGTAGTTGTGTGAGGTAGACTACTGGAAAGTAAAATTTGGAGCATCATCCCACGGTCTATAGTGAGCATTCACTTATCACCATTTTGTTTATGACAGTGTCAAAAGAATGTCATAATTGAAATAAATGAAACTGGTTATGATCAGCCAATACTGTAGAACCATTATCTGAAACCATCCTGCAACTAGTTTAATGTTAGTATCTGCATACCATTGGTGATATAATGCTAATAATTTAGTAATAATAAACCATTGATACCACAAGTAGTATTGAATAGTACAATGGATATGATCAATGGTATTGACCCAATGGTAAAAAAAACTTTCCAAAACACCATAGGATAGTCAAAGTGTATTTCAATGGTAAATTTTCATGACAAATCAATGGTACACCATTGAGTTTTTTTTATAAGGGAATATCATCTAGTGGCATTCTAAGGATATCTTGTAACCCTACAAAAGGACGAATGTCTGGAATTTGGAACACACAATAACCACCAGAAAAGGGGAGATTTTGAGCATGAAATTCCATTACACTACAAAATGGAACGTCATGGATGAATGTCACAGGTCTGATGGGCATCCATTTACATTTTTTTTAAATGTGTCTATCAGCCTTCCGTTTGCGCCTCCAGAAAAATTTGTCTTGTATGTAAATGGTTACATGTCTTCCAACGGTAAATGGTTAACAATTTAGACTACATACATGTACAAGTAACTTTAGGTGTACATAATGTCATCCAACTCCAAAAACAAATGTTCTTTAAAAAGTACCATAAAGTAATACTCACCATTTAGAAAATTTAACCAAGACATGTCTCTCTCCCAATCTAAGACCAAGTAGACTGTAGCCATAGTTATGCCAATCAATGATGAACTTACTTCCATACAATCTACTACAGACCCAAGCCACAGCTAATGTTGGTATGGCTGGTGGATTCTATATAAAGATAAAAAATATTTCAGACTTGAGACACTTTTAAAATCAATATCATTTCGATTCTTTTTGCCATCAAATGAGGTTTGATGCCTGGCTGATTTACATGTAAGTCTTCCACTCAATATTTTATATGTAGCTTTAAAAACTAGCAAACTATATACTTTTATTGAACCCACATTTTGAGCCCACATTTTGAGCCCCATAAAAAAGTTAACTTTACTATGTATTAATGGGTAACAATCACAACATCGTATCTTTGTCACAAGAAAAGTAAAAACCCTTTGTCACATCTGAAAAGAAACAAACAAATTACTACTTAAACAGGTATATACATATATATAAGTTGCACACTGTGTAACAGCCCTCGGGGCAATTAACATTCTGTACTCTCTGGAGTCACTAAAGGTCCCTCTGACTTTGACAACTAAAAATAATACCAGACATTTTTCATTGATTTATTGCAGCAGTTATTGTGCGTGAATGTGTACAGGTGGGAAGTTCAAAATGTCTCCCCTGAAATGGGTACAAATATCAACATCTTGAAAAATTGCATCGCTCTTCCTCTGATTTTGTTCGCTTAAACATAGTGTTAAAAGGATAGATCTTTCGTTCATGAAAGTCTAAACGTAGTTACTCCACAAATTCTCTAGATATATTTGACGGGAAGTTTCTTTTCAACATTTTTTTTATGAAAATGGTTTGTGCCAATACATGTACTCGGTTGCTGCCAAGATCACAACATTTTTCCTCAGTTGAGTGACTGAAGCATTTACGGTATGTAATATTTTTATTTATGAGGCAATACCAAATCTGAAAATCTGCAAAGGGTCTGCATACGTTTGGTAATTACTTTGAAAATTAATGGCAATAATATGTAGTATTTCGATAGAATTAAGCATTTTGAAAATCATTTCATTTTGAAGTAATGTGGTTATGGGAAAAAGATATCAGGTTTTATGCCACCAAATTTGTACATATATTTCTATAGAACTAAAACAACCATACGGTTCCCCCAAAAATTGAAAAACTTAAATAATTTCACCATGATTGCAAAAAAGGCCTTCACGGTAGTGATCATCCGTATTGAACTGGAATGGTATGAATCATCTAGTTTTCAAAAGAGAGTAAAATAAATAAATATCTGAGGAAACACATGCCAAGACATTTGGTTCTGCACAAGGCTGTTTCTACTAGAAAACACAATTCTAAATTGGTTTTATGCACAAACTGAACATCATTGACATTTTGAGCGTCAAATGCAACCGAGTAACCAACTTTCACCGATCATTAGTGTAGCTCGATAGCACTCATATTTGGGGGAAATCAGCATCTATCTAACGGTGACATAGTAACCCTTTTCTAACATATATCAAAATCTAGGATCTTCTGCTTCTAGTTCTAGTCAAAAATCAATCATCGCGTACAGTCCAGTAATCTTGTTACCACGCACCATGTATCAACAAAATCATATACTGCTCACCCACAAGAGTGTACAATGTACATGTACAATGTAAACTACAAACAATGGTAAATACCTTAACTTTACCGAGTCCTACTAATCTCGCAAGGGTCTACATGTATGTAGTATGTGCAGGAAATACAATATGAATTTCTGAAATGAATATGAATTTAAAAACCGAAATGTTACAAAAGGGGAGATTCTTGCAATCGGGATCACTATGATACGTACCTCTTTTTGTAAAGATTCCGCCAGTTGTTTCTCCCTAAATCTATAGGGATTTCCTATTCTATCTAAGAAAATACTCACCTCCGATACCTACATATGCATTTCTATGCGCATGCGCAAGCATTTCGCTGACACAAAACAAAAAGGCTATGACGTCACCCACACACTGCACCTCCCAGTAGCCCATGCGAAACATCCTTCTTATTTTACCTTATGGTTTATTTTTAGGTACTGATATGGGTGGGATGGTATCGGAGGTGAGTATTTTCTTAGATAGAATAGGAAATCCCTATAGATTTAGGGAGATTCTATTACAGAAAATACGTCACCTCCGATACCTATGCAGAGTAGCACCGAGTCCGAACTGAAGGGGGGGGGTATAGTCCAGTGCCGAGCCCTAGAAAAGGTGTCTTAGCTGAGCCTGATATACATCAAAAATAGAGGTAAATAAAGGAGTTAAGACAGACCGGTTAGCTGTACTCAAAAGCTCTTATAAGGATGAGTTGACAGTCCCGCAGTGTTTCTGGGCTGAAGAATGAGCTGCTCCTTGCAAAACTTGTCTGCCCATGTGCCCCTCAGACTGAAGAACATCTCGCAGGTAGCAGGAAGTGAGCGTTGAGGAGTTTTTTCCAACAAGCTGCCTGCATAATATCTACAATAAGAACACCTTGGAAATGAGCCCATGAGGTAGTCATGCTCCTCGTTTGGTGAGCTTTGACCGAAGCAGCAACTGGTTGAGGGGGTGTATTACGTGCCAGAGAAGGTACTAGGCGCACCTGTGGTATGGCTGAGTGTGAACCTAGGGGGCTATTAAGTGCTCCCGTCAACGGTTCGCCTGGTAAATCTGGATGAACTGCAGGACCAGGCAGAGACCCCCGGGGCTGAGCAGTAGAGGTTGGAGAGGTTGTGGCTGGTAGTATGGCTTCGACGATCCACCAAGAAAGAGTACCAGTGGAGGCTGGGTTAAAAAGACAGACTGTTGTGATGAAGAGATGTGTAGTGTTCCTACGAAGCTCCTTGGTACATGTTATGTAAAATTTAAGGATCCTAAGGGGGCACCAAAGTTGATCTTCTGGAACACTTGAAAATGAAGTCAAGCTCGGGACGAATATGTCTGGAGGGGAAAAACTTGGTGATTGGTTCTTGGTTAGGAAATTGATAAGTGGGACAAGACGAACACCTCCATGTTCCCATCACAAGTGGCCAGGTTCTATTGAAAAAGCGTGGATTTCACTTCTGCGGTGAGCTGTGGAGGCTGCTAAGAGGAAGACTGTCTTGACCGTGAGGTTGTAAATGTAAGAAGACTTAGCCGGTTCAAAGGGAGGTTTCGCCAACCTGTGAAGGACAGTACTGAGGTCCTAAGAAAGAGTGAGCTTCTTAATAGGTGGTCTCTCTAAAAACATGCCTTTTATCAGTTGAGATATAGCAGTATTATTGGACAGAGTAGAGCCATCGTCGAATCCATGATGTACTACGACGATGGCTGATCTGTAGCCTCGAATGGTGCTACATGTAATCTGGAGGCCAGAATTAAAGATATGAAGTAGAAAATCCCCTATGACAGTTATAGACGCAGAGTTGGGATCGAAACCTTCGTTAGTACACCATCTGAAGAAGTGTTGGAGACGATAGTCATACTTCGTCTAGTGGAGGGTCGTCTAAATTATGCTTCAAGGGAAGCAGCGTCTTCAGAAAGGCCAACTGTTCAGAGGGAAGACTTGATAGCATCCAAGCACAAAGATGAAGACTGTCCAGATCTGGGTGTAGCATCTTGGACACGGATTGTATGAGAAGGTCTGGTCGTTTTAGTAGAATAATGGGAGGTCGAATGAGGAGGTCCACAAGTTGAGGGAACCATGGTTGTCTTGGCCAGAGGGGGACTATTAAGATTATCTTGCACCTCTCTTGGTCGATCTTTGATAGGACTCTGGGTAGGAGGGAGATGGGGGGGGGGGGAAGGCATACCCCATGTTTCAGTGAACTGTAGACAATCGTGATAGCGCCCTCAAGAGTTTACTACTTTCTTACTTCAGATTTCGCTTGTCCCCAGCGCCTTGCCTTAAAACCAAAGGCGCTGGGATGGGCAAACGTATCAAGCACGCTCATTGGTTAATTTTGTTTGTCCCCAGTGACACAGGTCACAACTTCCTGTTTAAGGCGCATCCGTAAGCTTGCAGGTCATGCTGTCATCGACTAAAAATGTAGTCAAGATGCCCTGCGACACAGAGAAAAATGCACACGAAATGCCGTTACGAAATAGCCGACTTCTGGGTCTTGGACAATCTCACGTTAATAGAACTTTCTTTTGCAACGTCACAGCATGACGTACTTCTTGAACAAGAATCTGTGCAAGCTGATTAGCCCATCCCAGTAGTCCTAGATAGGCAAGGGCGCTGGGGACGAGCGAAACTTCAGATTTCCATGTGATAAATTCAGCCATTTTTTGCTAACCAGTTTATACCAACCATTTTCAGTCCAGATAGATACAGTTGTTTATGCAGTTTCCAGTGCCAGATATTTCTAGTAACTATTCAGAAGGACTTGCCAAGAAGTAAGTGATCTTATTTTCCTGTTTCTTATGATAAAGTTGCAGTAATAGGAGCCCAATAAATACAGTGTTTGCATTAAATATTTGAGGATTTACATGTAGTTTAAAGAGGACTAATCTGATTACGAATTCATACGATTGCATTTAAGGATTTCAGCTGTTTATTTGTTTTAAAGTGAGTCTTCTTACAGAATTGAATTGAAGGGACATGCATATAACTGGTTTTAGGAGAAATTCAGTATTTAATTGTTTGGACTTGGATTCTGCCACTGTTTTATAACGATTTAGGGTCTGTTTTCAGACCGACTTTTAGGCTTAGTTATTGTTTACACGCTTTTCCTGTTTTCAGTGTTATTTCAGATCGAATAAGTAAGTATACATGTATACGATTCTGAATTTCTGGTTTAAACCCGATGTCTCATGCACCCTGATGATCCACCCCAGGTAGCCCGCCCAGTTGATGCTCAGAGCGTCTGTGGCCCAAGCCTGCGGGTCAGCATGCCGAGAGCAAAAGACAGGAAGTTGATTGTTGAGGTGAGAAGCAAAGAGATCTATGTGTGGGGATGTCTAGGACGTTGAAGATCTTTTTGACCACCGGGCGATGAAGGGACCATTCCGTGGGGATTGCTCTCCCTCGAAAGGGCATCCGCTATGATGTTCTCCTTCCCGTAGAGGTGGCCAGCGGCGTAGCCACGGGGGGGCCGGGGGAGCACGTGCCCCCCAACAAATTTCCAGTGCGAAAAAAACGCAATAGTGCCCACTCAATAGAAAGTTAAAAGAATGAAGAAAAAAAACATTATAAAAACTAATACATCTGCTATTTGTAGGCATTCACAATAAGTAAAACCGAAACTGTAATCGTATTTCCAAGTAAATGTTGTGTAACTTCTGTGGTGGGATTGTAGCTATCATCACCGGAACAGCGCGCGCCAAAGTGTTGGACCAATGCGACGCAGCGGAATGAACAGTTGGTGTGCTTTGCGCTACGCTGGTAACAACTGTTAGGAGACAACGGGTTTTTACTTTAAAAAGTTATAGTTCTCTGGAAGAGACTCTGATTAACAAATAAATTTGTAATTTACAATTTTTTAAAGATTTTTTGAAAATTGGTATTCACTTTATTATAATAAAAATTGAAGGAGGAAACGGTTTCTTCCAAGAAGCCAGCAGAAAACTGCCAAAAGGAAACAGGAAGATAGTCAAATCTTCCCCCACGCTGAGGAGAAGTATACTCGGGCTCCCGAAAACCTACATCTGAGTCACTGGAAGCCAGTGAAAATGAAGAACGATGGCCGTGTGACCTGTACGGGTACCTCCATGGTAAGATGGAAGGCCGGAATGGCTGTGTGAAGGAGACCCGATAGGTGATCTACCACTGAACCACCATGCTTCGTAATTCATATTGTAGAACGGGAGCAGAAACGGAAAATAGAAGACTGAAAAATCCCTCTGGAAAGCGATCTCCTTCGAAGTGTGGAGCTCGAGACGAAGAATGGTAAAATGACAGGTATCGAAGAGTAGTGGTACCATGGTAGTACGCTGCAAAATGTTTTCGAAGGCGGATGAGAGTGATGCATCGGCCCGAAAAAACAAGGATTGTTTAGCCTTGGGAAGCACGCCCACGCCGTAGTGCCCAGGTCAGGTCGAAGCAAGGAAGGAACGAAGTGTGTGATTCTCGGGTTCAGACCGGGAGGAAAAATTTCTTCCGTCTCTCCTTGAGCAAACTAGGGCGACTGTAGGATGAAAATACGATGTCTCATGTTGCTTACGTTCACCTGAGGCGACGTGGTTATATATGTACTGTAGCTTCCCGCCTAAGTGTTGAAACTGTCGTATATAAATATTATCTTGCAACTTTAGTGAAAGATTTCCATTTGACAGTCGTCCAGCTTGAGTAAATTCCGCTTTCTGTGGAGAAAAGACGACAACAGAAGCAAGAAAGGTGTGTTTCGAAGTCCAAGGGTGACGGAGAACCACCGCCGATACGGCATTTATTTCTGCAATTCACCGGGATTATGGTTCAGCCATGTTGTGTTGGAAATAGAGATCTTTACGTTTGCAAAGTGTATCGCTAGGAGCAAACCTAACACGTGTGTACACATAACGCACGCTGAAATAAGAAGGACGATTCGTATGGGCTACTGGGCTTGCGCATCCGCATAGAAATGCATTTGTAGGTATTGGAGGTGACTTTTTTTCTGTAATAGAATTCCCATTCTCCCTTTAGTCCATGTTCTTTTTCAATTTGTCTTCATCATTCCTTTCTTTTCCTTTTCCAGTGTTGTCCAGAAGCGCCAGCTGCCAGCGGCTACTCAGTCCTTTGCTGCTGGCTACTTTTTTTTCTTTTAGTTTCCCCCCCCCCCCACCCCCTTCTCGTCCCTCCAATTTTCCCCAAGCTAAAGTAATGTCAGTGTCAATGACATCTATGAGTGTCTGTGACCCTAGTAATCAATGGACCATTCAAATTCAGTGAGTCTACTGAGCCACTCACTTACTAAGGCGAGATATTTAGTGTAATTCTTGTTCCAAGCCCAACAAATTTGATAAAATTAAGTTGTTTATGCTCATAAAGAGATTGAATAGGCATCCATAACTTCATAATTTTGTGGCAGTAAAATTTTGTCTTTTTTCATTAGTTCTTTCATTCAATCAGTTATCATACTTAAATTTCAATTATATCCAGTTAAGTAAATTAAATGTGGATGGAACTTCTTACTAACCTAAAATATCTCTGGAACAAATTACATGCGTCGTAGTTTATGGTTTAAAAATGCACAAAAAGCCACGAAGCATTTAAGAAAAAGTATCAAGAATCCTTGAGTTGAGCAGTGAGCACGTAATTAAACCATCCAAGGAATTTTCAAGTGTCCAACAACCCTTCCCTACTCACATGGAAAACGTAAAAATACTTGAATAAAAACAAAATCTACATGGCAGGTTCAGGAGTCAATGTAACAAAAAAATGTGATGATTTGAAGAAAAAATTGATTTAATGAATTAGGCCAGAAATTGCTCAGAATGCAGCAGAGAGCATCTAGAATCCCCCCCAAAATTGGGGCCTGCAGGACCCACGCCGTAAGGGCAACACGCTTGAGTCCTTTTACAAAACTGACTACTTTTTTTTCACCTGCTACTTCAAAATCTGTGCACAACCCTGCTTTTCCCCTTTTTCAATTGTTTTCTTCAAATGATAGGGGAGTTGACTGATGTGAGTTCCAGTCAAACACCTAAAATATTAGGCCTAAAACTTCTAAAATATGATATCAACAGACTGTGTGAATCTCCAAGCAATAGAAGGATCTACAGGTATGCAAAAATGTTTTACCACAGCTCAACTTGGTTATTCTGATCACATGAGATGTAGTGTGTCATGGCCGAGTGGTTAAGAGCATCGAATTCAAGTTCTGGTGGTTTAGCCATCGGGGTGTGGGTTCGAGTCCCGGTCATGACATTTGTGTCCTTGAGCAGGAAACTTTGCTATAATTGCTTTTCTTCACCCAGGGGTATAAATTATGGGTAGAGGTTGATATTGTGTTTGAAAAAAGCCTTCGGAGCGCCATCACGGCAGCCCGGGCTGAATACTCCCCAAGGAGCTGATGAAGATTAAAGGAATGTTATTGGCCCAATGACCAGGGCACTAATGTAAAGCGCATTGATACCTTATTGTGAAATGCGCTATATTAAAAACTAGTATGCATATTATATTATATTATATTGGTTATGAAATACAAACATACATTGTGTAGTAAAAACCGCTAAACACCACTTCATAGCTTGCCATGTGGTCTAATAAAAAATACCCAACCTACTTTTTTTAAATATTGAAACTTCTTTCTTTTCAGATGTGCTAGTTTATGTTTGGGTGTAAGAATGTCAAAATGCAGTTTATTAGCCCAGTGGGCTACTTTACAAAAATCTGACATGAGGCCTGATACATGAAATTTACCTGAACCAATATATGTGAAGGCCACTGAAGTTTTAATAGCATCACATAGTATAACTGCAATGACTGCCAGATCACCTTGGACACATAGCTGATGACACTGGGAAACACTGAAATGAGACATTTTTTAAAAATCAATAAATAATGGAAATAAATGCTCAACCCTTTAGAGACCATTTATCACAAAATGCCCACACATTGCTAATATTGTTAGTTTCTTTATTGAAATTTTGTCAGGAAAAATGTCAACATAAATAAAATAAAAGAACAAATTTAGTTTCTTGTTTAGAAATTTGGATACTACATCATATGTTAAAGAGCTACATGTACATCAGAAAATGTCATGGTCATGACCTTTATTTTGACCTCTTTGTGTGAATAGAAGTACAGTGATGATTAAACATAGTTATCCAAAATAAATGCGAGCAAAACGAGCGAGAACGAGCGAGAACGAGTTTCAACGGGGGAGGGCGAGGCAAGCTGTTAGCCAGGCATGCATCCGGGCGTCTTTTGGACGCCCTATTTTATTTTTGGACGCCCCGAAAAACTGTCGGACGCCCGTGAAGACGCCCTGTTTTTTGTAATCCGAATACCTGAAAATGTAAGCAAAACGAACGCAAATCCAAAACTATTACTACCTGCCAGCTGCAGTGAAGGTAA
>JAUELU010000084.1:1653798-1663835 GCA_032357145.1 Evasterias troschelii | reverse complement strand
GTCATGAGATATAATTTAAAACAAAGATCTAATTTCAGAAATAAAAATGTTCTTCGTTTGACGTGTTTTCTCGTTCGAATACGCACAGTCTATATAAGGGAATTCAACGAACGAAGTTCGAATTCGAGGGAACAAAATCGTTGGTCTATTTTGTAGCCCAAAGAAGCCGGTGTGTCCCTTTAAATAAGAAAGTTATTAATTATTTATTATTTATCTCATCACCACCAATTTGTCATTTGCCCTCTAAAACATTCCATCTTGATTTCACCAAGGTTTCAACAAGTACAAACTTGAGCCCGGCGTCTTCTTTGTTGATCTTAATGACTTTCAGATACAGTTTAATATTCTCTCATTTTACTGTTTTTCCCCGATGATAGCAATTAAATCAACAAACATTAACTGACCTAAACGCCAACTAACTAAGGGATGAATATCAACTGATACTGATCCTTTGCAGATGCGGAATGCACCTTCGCGGGTCTACAATTTTCACAGTTTCTTTGTGTACATTTGTACTCCCAAAATGGGGACTAGGATAGGCGCATGTGTAATGTATAAAGTGTAATTGTCATTTGGATTTTACCTAAAGCATGGATAAATAAAGACCCTGGTGCAGGTACTTTATGAAATATAAACCAGAAAAAACTTGCACATGTATACTTGCCTCTCGCCTCATCCTTCATTCTCTGAACTGTCACTTCCAAGGTTTCTTTCTCATCAAGCTCATTTTCAAGAAATGCATTCCTTTCTATGGCCTGTATAAAATATGGACAAAGAAAAGTCACATAAAGTAGTATCCTACTGATTACATGTACCTCATATAAAAATATCAAGCATAACTTGAAAAAATGTCACAGGAACTTTTGCAAGCAGCATTGGCACTTAGTAATTTCAAATGACCACAGCCTATCACAGCAAAATATTTGTTTGTTAAAAAGCAATTTTAAGTCTACATCAAGGATCAGAGATGTTTTCAATCAAACTTGATACCTACCATTTTTTCTAGACAATTTCACTGTTGTTAATGTACATGTAGCTTAAAAAAGTTTGGTATTTATTCTGAAAGTCTTCCAATTTTCATGGATGAGATTGTATAAAAAAAATTAAAAAAACAAAACAAACAATTTCCTCTTGGTGGAAACAAAGCTGAGTGAATTTACAGACTGTACAAGTAGTACAGTATGTTATAGATTTACAGACTCTCAACGTCTTTTCAAATATCTTAAGGTCTAGTCATAACAAAGGCAAGTCTCTGTGATGGCAACCTGGCAAGTTTGCCTCTGTCAAGGTTGCGACATGCAAAGCCAACAATAACATAATTTGCATCTCCAAGTCTAAGCATTCTTTAAACTTTTTTTTCCCAGAACTACAAAAAAACAGAACTGCTAAAATGTTTTAAACACAACCTAGTCCTGTGAAACGTTTGAAATAAAGTAAATTTTGACCATTGTTGTATAATGTCCAAACATCTTAATCTGAATAAAAAGCAGACAAACACCATCCTGGTAACTCAGTACAACTCTATGAATGGTGGAGATAGATAATAGTTGAATGGTATTGGTTCCCCTATAACATAAGTTCTTTTGAAGAGGTGGTGAGCACAATAGAGGACACCATACTTATTATACTTGCTTACAGTTTGCAATGCACCCTGTGGCCGGCAGCTTGTCTGCATATTCAATCCTATTGTGTGGCATTTATTTCACTCTGAAACTGGAATTTTATGCTGGAAGAATTGTGTTTTCCTCAACACTGTGACAAGTTTGAAGTGCTTACCTTGCCTCAACATTGAATATTCCCATGGGATATTTTTGATATTTATGATGTCAGTTAGCATGCTGTACAGACATAGGCCATTGTCCTTGGACAGCCCAGTGTGTAATGTGCTTTTACTGGGAACTCTTATGTCACTCTGGTGACCTTTTTGTGTCTAAACAAAAGGAAAATTCAGCCTTTATGCCTCACATGGGCTAGTGCAACATATAATTGAGGCTACATGGTTTGTGAATAGGTCCAGTGTATGTATATACTGGACCTATTCACAAATCATGGCAGTCAGGCGATTGCTAATTTGCAGATCTCAAACTTGCAAGTGGGATTTCAGATCATCTGGCAGTTGTCTGCAAATATTGTTTGCGTTTTGCAAAGCTCAGAGCTAAACGAAGGACAGTCTCTATACACAAAATTTCAATGCTATAGATTTGCACAAATTTACTGAAGATCTGCAGAAGACATCCGCAAAGAGTGCCGCAAAGGTAACCCTGCCAGAGCAGTTGACATCTTCAATGGCATTATACACGAGGTGTTGAATTGCCATGCTCCTGTTCCTGTAGAGCTGTAAAATTCTAACCTGACCAACAGTGGTACAAAAAAGAAATAACCCCAGCTTAGTGGTATGTTAGCAGCTTTGAAAAATGGTTAGAAAGACAGTGGCGAAACTCAAAACTTGAAATCGACCACAGCTTTCCAATGCCTTATTCGAAGCGCCAAGCTCTTGCACTACTCAGAACTTGTCAAAGATTGCCATGGTAACACACACAAATTGTGTAGTCTTGCAAAACGAGCTCTTGAATAAGAAGATGGACTCATCTCTCCCTGACCACAACTGTGCTCAACAACTTGTTGTAGACTCCAGTCACTTTTACTAGGATAAGGTGAAGGCAATACGTTCAAGTCTGGCTGCAGCACACACCGGTGAAGGCAATCCTCACACTACTGTTTACTGCTGAGGAGGTCAAATCTATCATCCTTAAGTCTCCTAATAAATCTTGTAATCTAGACCCTATGCCTACACATACTGAAGAAGTGTTTACCAGTGATAATCCCTGCTATTCATATAATCAATACCACGTTCAAAACTGGAACTGTTCCCACTTCTCTGAAAGCTACATACATGTAGGAATGCTCAACCAGTATTGAAGAAGTCTGGTCGATTAAAACGCACTGCATAATTACTGTCCAATATCAAACCTTCCTTTCCTTTCAAAAATAATGGAACCTACTGCATTCTCTCAGCTCACATAGCACTTGTCAGACAACAAAATACTTGATAGTTATCAATCAGCCTACCAAAGCAATCAGTGTTTAGACTGTCTTATTAAGTGTAACTGATCATATTTTTTTGGTTTCAAATCACTTTTTAATTGCAAGACAAAAAAGAACCCCCAAAACAAAACAAACCCCCAAAATAACAACACCAAAAAAAAAGAAGGAAAACTCATAAACATAAGACAGACAGACATTAACAAAAGGCACACACAGAAGAACATACAAAACGAAAGAAGAACTGAAGACTAGAGCCTATTAACATACGTAACTGATCACATTCTGCATCAGATGGATGACGGCAAACCGATTGCACTGGTTCTGCCGGATGTGCAATCAGCGTTCTACACTGTATGCCATTCCAAGTAATAGATCGGCTGCAAGCTTTTGGAGTCACATCACATGCCCTGGATTTGTTCAGGTTCTAACTCGGTAATCTCTTCCAACATGTTTCCATTGATGGTGTTAAGTCTGACCCAGAGCCTCTACCGCATGGTAACCCCCTGGGTTCTGTGGGCGACTACCACTCTTCTTCTCTGCCTATACTCAACCACTTGGTAACGCAACTCTGCCCTTTGCTCTTAGTTGCACCAGGATTGTCAAGTCTGACAAACATGGCACATTATAATTGTTCACTTTTATTATTATTAAAATAAACCAAAATGCTATTTCAGGGTAACTGCACTCTCAAAAAGAGATCTTAAAAATTATTAATATTTTGATGTTGCATTTTTTAACAGACATACTTAATGTACACATTTAAATATCACTCACCAGATTTAATCTTGATTCAAAGTCTTCTAACGATGTCACCGTAGTTCTATCACAAAAACACAAATAGTATTCAACATTAAGTGTTAAAAAAGACAAAGATATTTTGCCATGATTATTATGACCCTATACCCACACCGATATAAAATATTGAACTTTTGCTTAAGAAAATGCCCAGGTACTTTTGGGAATATTTGTTGCTGTTTTAGCAGAATTAATCACATTTTTGTGTAAAATCACAGTTTTCAGCGAACCGACTCTCTTCAATTCATCACAATATACAAACAGGCACAGTGCGACCTTCTTTAAAAAGTTCTGTCGGGAGGTTCTTGTCTAACTAGATATAAATTTAAAAAGTGTTTCGATTGGTCCTTGTTAAGACTCATACTTTAAGGATCTAATCCTTGTAAGCATTCATGTTTATGTGTCACTCATAATAACTGGTTCTTATATAGCGCATTTCAACATAACGTCTCAATGCGCTTTTTTAGATTAGTGCCCTAGTCATTGGGCCAATAACATTCCTTTAATCTTTCTCAGCTCCCTGGGGAGTATACAGGCCAGGCTGCAGTGATGGTGCTCCAAAGGCTTTTTCAAACACAATATCAACCTCTACCCTTGCAGGTACCCATTTATACCCCTGGGTGAAGAGAAGCAATTATAGCAAAGTGTCTTGCTCAAGGACACAAGCGTCATGACCGGGACTCGAACCCACACCCGATGACTAAACCACCAGAACTTGAATCCAATGCTCTTAACCACTCGGCCATGACACACTACTCATTGTATGCTATAATACACAGAACACAATCCCTTTCCACACAGTAAGTCTGTAAGTGCACTATGCAAATGTATTACATTTTGTTACAATCACATAACACACAAAAGCCTGATATGATCAACCACTACCCAGTGTCTTTTGATCATAAACCTAGCGATCGATGCTGACTACCACAGCGAACAGCTTATATGCACTTCATACATGTATCTATTTCATGACTAAATCCCTCGCAAAAAAGTGTCCTCTGTTGGTTCAGCTGCATCTAAGCAGGAAAACAAATATCATGACCTGGACCCTAGCAGACCTTGACAGGTTACTTTTATTGTATCTACATTAATAAGGAAATAAAACCTTGCAGGGTCATGACCGTGCGATAAAGGCCCTTGCCTTCGGCTCGGGCCTTTATCGCACGGCCACGACACTGCAAGGTTTTAAACGGCCGTTTAAGAACGAGTCACTGCTCTTTTTATTCCCATTCATAAATGCCCTTTTGTTTAAAAGGGAAAGAATAAGGACAATCGGTGGTAAAAAAGAACTTTTGAAAAATTCTGTTTTGTGCACGTTTGGTTGTACAATGTATGCACGTGCGTGTACAAAAAAAGTACACGCGGGTAATAATAGCTATGGATTGCGTTCCGCGTAAGTAAATTGGCGTAAATGAGCTTGCGCGCCCAACACGCGAAGCTAGCCGGTTTTAAACAGCTCCAGCTATGTCTTTATCAGCCGTTTAAACACCCCCACGTGACGTGCTCTCCACCAATAGGAATAGCGAAACTGTCTGGGGTATTTATGAATATAAGATTTAACCAATCGAATGGTTCCAAAAATCAAAGAAATACTTTGCCTTTAAATATTCATGTGTCTATAACATAGCTAATGTATTTCGCGTTTTAAGCTTATTATCAAAAACTTGAAAGAATCAAAAGAAATGTCAAAATTCAGTTTGCTCTCATTCTTGAATAAAGCTAACAAATTGGGATGGTTGAAAAGAAAAGACGAACAGGACCATGATATTGGAAAGGCAAGAGCAAAAGGCTTTAAACACTGCGCATGTGGAGATGGATTTGCACGAGCAGGTAGTTTCTTTATTATTTCATTTTATCGCATTTGCGATCAAAATGCTTTAAACTCTGGTTTACACATTATGTTGGGAGCCCTCATCGTTATAGGCTTCTCCAGGTGGGACGGCTTCCCGGGAGCCGGGCGTGCTCTATGCGAGTGAGGTTCCCAGGTCAAGCCGGCCTTGTCCACATTGTGGCGGGTCATCCCTGGATTGGTCAGCTCCAGCCAAGGGGTGGTTGGCTATTCGAGTACCATTTAGCCAATAAGAACTGCCCATTTGGGGAAGAACTATTTGATGGGCGCCAAGTTATAGTCACTTTTGTTGCAGCTTTATTAAAGAACAGTTCGTTTCATCCCGCCTCCTCTCCGTCGATTTTGGTATTTATTTCAACTCAAAGACATAGTTTTTCCTAATAAATTGCGGGGTTGTTTATGTGATGGGCGTAAATTATGGGATAAGGCATTTCACTGCCGAATCTGTGAGTGTTTTCATCATAAAGTCAAATTTGTAAGCAGAGTTTTGGCTCCCGCTCGTTCAGGTGGGGCTGCTATTCCAACCGTCGGTTCAGGAGTTACGTCCAAGTTTGTTTCTTGGAAATAAAAGCAGTTTATAGCTGTGACAAAAAATGTCAATACGGTGTTATTCAGTTGTATTATTATGTGTGTATTGTCCGAGTTTAATTGTTTGTGTAACCAGTATTGTACAATTCATCAGTTCATAATCATGATCATAGACAACTTTAAACCAACGTTTGTATGAGAGGGATTGGCTGTTGCCAGCTTGGCATTTATATCCCATTGTGGTAGCTTTGCCAAGGCTCCTTGTTGGGATGATCATCTAAACATAGGTTTTATAGTCTGCTGTCTTATTATTGTCTTATCTGGTAAAAATGGGGTTTCCTTTGTTATGGTAACAATCCTTGAGTCTTACACTACAGAGAGAGAGAGGGTGTTTATTAGAGATAAAACTTAAAAAGCTGAAATCTAAACACTAACATACAGTGACATAAAAATGCACAGAAACAACTGAGTTTTAAGGAACGATCAGTGCACACTACTGAAATATTAGAACATCATCTTAGGCCAAATCTAACCCATTATGTCTGAACATTCATGGAGTTTCTGAAACAATTACATGCCGAATTACATGTATGTATGTTGGTAAATATTCTTCAAGAAGCAGACATAAAGGGAAACTGCAAACTGCAGTCCTGTTTTACCTACCTCTAAGATGATTCAATGTTTGTTTTCCAATTCTAAGTACACTCTCCAGACTTAAAAAAATAAATTCAGTTTTGTGACAAAACACACAAATGAAAGGTTTGTAAAACATGAATACCTGTTAATTTGTAAATTTGTTTAACATGTTTAAAAGTAGGTTTATTTTTCAAGAAATATCAAGAACATAAGACCTTATGTGATTGTTACTAACAATTACAGAGCTGTTCCGGTAAGTTGACCTAAGAAGCTTCCTGTTGAACCAAAAGTAAAAGTCAAATTTGAATAAAATGTTGCAAGTGTTGTAAGCTACAAAACATCACAAACATTTTGACTTTATGACAAGTGATTCAGGAGATATAATTTCTTAATTTTGAGCTTCCTGTATGAGCTGGAAGTAAACATCAAAGTAAGGTTATCATTTCCATAAAAAGTTGCAAGTGCTTTCAACAGCAAGACATCACAAATACTACAACATTATGACATGTGGTTCAGGAGATATAATTATTTCAATTTTTGAGATCCTGGTTGGACCGGAAGTAAAGATCAAAGTAAGGTCATCTTTTTTGAATTAAATGTCGTCAATGTTAAAAGCTACAAAACATCACAAACATTACAACTGTATGACATGTGGTTCGGAAGATACTACATGTATTTTTTAAATATTTGAGCTTCCTGTTTGGACCAGAAGTAAAGATCAAAGTGGGGTCATCTTTGTAAATAAAATGTTGCAAGTGTTAAAAGCTACCAGACAGCACAACCATTACAACTTTATGACATGTTGGTCAGAAGATATGATTTTTAAGAGTAATAAGCTAAGAATTACCGAAATTTGACTTCTGATGACGTCACAGTAAAAAAAAGTGTTTTTCATACTTTAACAAGTTTATAAGGTACATGATGGTATGTAATATTCCAATCTAATGCCCTTTTTAGAAAACACTAACCCTACCTAGGAATTTCATCATGCATTGGTCATAAGTTAAATAGGCATGCACTAACTATATGTGCCCTCTGTCCAGTTAGGAATAGAAAAGGTACACATTTCATAGTAAATTCCTCAACTTGAGTAAGTCCCAATCACATGAGGATCAACACAGTAGTGCACGAACCATACAGAAGGTCATTTTCTAACGCGAAGGATGTACATGTAGTCAATGAAGCACTACGTTTTAGTCACTGTGCCAAGATTTACCAATTAATGGTTAATTGTGCTTCAAGATTACTTGAACGTCTCTTATTAAAAGCATAACTTTACAAAACAATTTATGTAATTTAGGGAACAAACAATTAACTTATTTGGAAAATATTGGGTTTTCAACCAGCAAAACATTTACACTTTTAGCGCCATGTGTTTCGTACGCAGATAGAAAACGCGCAAACAAAGTGACATCATGATGACTGGTAGAGACCTTTATGTACTAGGCTGAAAGAACACAAAGCCCATGGCCGCAGAGAAGAATATGATAAATCTGCAATTCTCAAACACTCCACTGATCTAGACCATGTAATAGATTGGGATCAGGCTAAAATCATATCTCCTGAGTGACACGTCGCATCAGGGAAGCTATTGAAATACACAAGCACAATGAGCCCATGCAAAGTGGTCAAGTTGTACTTTGGATACAGTTGTAGCTTTCAACAGGATTTCAAGTGAAATGCTTTATTTTCTCATTTAAGCATTTGTTATGCCTTGACCTTTGATTTATCATGTACATGATGATGGCAATGTAGTAAATTTAAAACAAACTTTAAGTTGTAAGTTCCGTTTAATTAGTGGTTTGCTGGATATTTTGACATTTATTGTCTTTCACAACATTAGTTGTTTATTTAAGACTTAAGAAAGTACTAATGTAAAAGACACCTTTAAAGAAAAGTTATGCAACAAAAGGGCATTTATAAGTCTAAGTCTCTCATGAATTTCAACAAAAAAGTTAAATAAGTAAAGTACTACTTCTACAGCCTGCCAACCTCTGGAGTTCAAAAACTGTATTCTTTATTCCCGAAAGTTGTATTTTACTGACAAAAATTGTATTTAAAAAAAAACACACGACTGATATACAGATTAACTTAAAGCCTCTTTTTTATGCTGAAAAAGAACTGTTAATTATATCCCACCTGGCTACTGTGTGCGGTACCAGCGATGACAATGCTGTACAATGTATAAATTAGCTCGCGCACCAACGATGCAATTTTGGGAAATAACCGGTTTGCGTAATTTCACCAATAGAGGGCCTTTAATCTCGCGCTATCGCATTGTTCCGAATCGCCCTCTAGCGCTCAATGTTTCTTGCATTTTTGTCATTAACATATTTGCACAACGAACTGGACAAACTCTCGCGCAATCTTCAGTTTGCGCTGTGCAGAATTTGCGCAATAATGAAATTGCGCTCTGTAAATTGCGCTTTCTTGTCGCGTACACACGTGCGTGCTGTGCTTTGAATTGTGGTGTTTTTCGCTCGGTACTTTTGTAGGAAACATGATGCGATATCGTGGGTCATGAGACTCAAATCCCGGAGATATCGGTAAAATTGTCTTGATGGATGTGTTCTGGTTTTGAATTCAATTTTGTTAAACACATGTTAAGTTGGTCTAAGTCTGACATTTTGTCCATAGTACCTTCATTTTTGTATATCTTTTTTTTTCATTCTTTTTTTTCAAGCCGAATAAAAAGATTAGGTTTGTAAAGGTAAGGTAAATTGTTTTGGGGGATCTTTTAGAAAGATAAATAATGTACAATATGTATTTGGTTTAGGATGTTGGTTGTTAAAATAATTTTTGTGTTTGTTTAGTAGAATGTTCGAGGTTTGTACTGTATGTGCACTGACTGCCCGCCAAAAATGATGCTGATTGAGTTTTAAACTAGACCTTGAGCTTTTGTTATCCACAAAAACACCGTGTTCGTGGTGAGTGAGTGAATTTTACCTCATCAATCCAATGACTGGTTGAGGAGTTGCTGTTCTCCAATCTGATACAAAAATTATGCTAAAGTGATCGAGTTTTAAAGATTTGAATAAAATAAAATAATCTAAAACGTTCAACTCCCGTTAAAATATTGCACGGGTTCTGTGAAGCATTTGTCCAACTTTTAACGATCTATCCGATGATGTGTAGATTGTCAAAATCCGAATCATAGTTTTTGAGTTATGATTTTTACAAA
>JAUELU010000084.1:1629579-1639622 GCA_032357145.1 Evasterias troschelii | reverse complement strand
TTTTGACCCACCCACAACATGTTAAACATTGATTATTCTGAATGCCCTTGAGAGTGTTAAAGTTACATGATAACAGTAATTACAGATGACCTAACTTTGCTAATATATTTTGCATGATAAAACGCATTTCTTACTTTGCTGCAGGTGACATCAATTTTGCACGTGATCTATCTGATCTTCGTCATCGCAATAATCTACGAGTGATTTTAGTTCACCGAGATGAAGCATCTGAAGCACTGAAGGCATGTGCCAACCAGACTATCACGTATCAAGACATTGTCCATGAGTTACCATTTAGATCACCGGCTAAGGTAAATGCTATGTAATACATGAAATGCAACAATAAATAGGCAGTGTTTTAGTCAAGTCACTTGGTTCAAGTTCAAGTGAAATGAGCAAAATTCGGCCTCAAAACCAAATGCAAATAATTACTGATATGCTATTTACTTTGTTCAACTGTTTCTGGAACTTGTAACTTATTTGTATGTTGCTGTAAAACAAATTTACAAATAACATTTTCAATTAGTTTATTCAGGCCTCCAAAAAAGTAGTGCTTTAAAAAGATATACGTATTTCACATCAAGAGTCATCAGTGTCAAGCCTAAGTCATCAGAGTCTGTTTCAGACTCCAATCTGTTTGCTGTTTGTGTATAAATTGCATCTTTTTCTGACTTTGTACATGTACATGGTTTGCAGATGAAACAGAAAATGGCAAAAATTACACTTCAGCTTAATAAAGGGGGAAAGGACATACATAGGAATGCTTGTAATTAAAGAAAGAATCCAGGCTTGTACTAGGAGATGTATGACCGAGGCCCTCATGACTGCCATTTAGTTCTTAAGTACTATGATTTTCAGCAAGGTTGGGAAAGAAAAGTCCAAGGATTAAACTTGAGTAACTATCTTTCATTTAGATTAAACAAATATTCTTATTGTCACTTCATAATTTTTGTTCAGTTTTTGGGACAAACATTATAAAAAACTTTTACCAAATATTGTACATGTTCATATGTGTTTAATGACATAATCCTCCAGTGTTGTAACCAAGTAATTTTTCCTCAGTCAAGTCAAGTAACAAGTTAAAATTCCTCAAGTCAAGTAAAGTCACAGGTCATGTAATGTCCCAAAATATGGTCAACTCTAATCATGTTGTGACAAACTTAAGTATAATCAAAATCTGTTAAAAATCAGTTATTCAATTTAATCAATAAATCAGAGATAGATAAATGGTTTATTCATTAATTGCAAAATACAAAGAGACAATACAATCAGAGATTGAATTGGGTTGTCATAGTCAATGTAGCTGGTTCCAAGATGAGCTTAAGAGTTCGTTTCTGCACACATTCAAGGATTTCCACTTGATTCTGTGTTAGTCCACCATTCCAAACAGGCACAGCATTCCAGAAGAGGCTGTAGATATCCCTTATAAATTGTGAGTAGGTCCTCGGTCACCAGACCATGAGATTTAAGCGCTCGAATCATGTGCAGCCGACCATTTGCAAGTTTTAGCAAAAAGATAGGGTCAAGTTATAAACCATCTTGTACCTTATAAATTTGTTAGTATGAAAAACACTTTTTTCATCGTGACGTCATCAGGTGTCAAGTTACGGTAATTCAAAGCTTATTACTTTTTAAAATCATATCTCCAGAACCACATGTCGAAAAGTTATGATATGTGTACTGTCTTTGTTTCTTACAATGCTTGTGACATTTTATTCAGAGCGATGACCCCAGATTGTGCTTCACTTCCAGTACAAACAGGAAGCTCTAAAATGTAAAATATCATATCTCCTTAACCACATGTCATGAAGTCGTTATGTTTGTGCTGTCCTATAGCTTACAAAACTTGTGACATTTTATTCAAAAAGATAACCTCATTGTGCTCTTTGCTTCCGGTCCAAACAGAAGTTCAAATTATATTTTAAAAAACATTTTTCCTGAACCACATGTCATTAAGTCATAATCTTTGTGCCGTCTGATAGCTTACTGCACTTTTGACACTTTATTTTAAAAAGTTTACCAACTTTGGCCTTTCCTTTTGGTCTAAACAGGAAGTTCAAATAAAACAATAGTATCTCCTGAACAAGGAGAGATGATGGTACGAATTAGGTTCCTATAGCACATGGTTGAGTTAGGATGAAGGTAAAAGTTAGGGTCAGACTCAGGCTCAGGTTTGAAATACGTTTTATAGTCAAGATCAGAATCTATCTTAAAGTCAGGCTCACGTTAAAGTTCTGGAACGTTTAATCAAATTAAAACAACACGGAACAGCGTTGTGTTTGTTCACAAATTCCTAATGTCTAGTTTTATTTGAGTTATTTTTTAAGACAAATTCAAGTCAATTCTCAACTCTTAAGTAACTTTTTGCGGAAGTCAGGTCAAGTCTCAAGTCACTTTTTACTCAAGTCAACTCAAGTCACAAGTCAGTTTTGTCGCAAGGCACAAAAAATCACAAAAAATGGCAACTTGAGTTGGACTTGAGTCTCACGACTTGAGTCAACAACAATCCTCAAGATGCTCTTTGCCTATACTGAATTAAGACTGCGCTGTTTGACATTATATAGAATTACCACTATGTATACGTACATTTGTTGAGTACATGATGTATAGAAATTATCTTTTTTAAGTATGTGTTGATTTCTTTGTAGACGGTCTCAGAGAGTAATACACTCATTGTGCACAACCTTCCATCTCGCAAGGATGTAAGCCAGCTGCGCAATCGTCTCAAGCAATTATCTGATAACTGTGGTGGTAAAGTGCTTCATATGTCTTACAAGAATGCTGTCATTCAGTTTCCTAATGCAGAAAAAGCTTGCAGGTAAGTCATGTATGGTATCCTGTGAATGGCGTATTTATTGTTCGTTGGATAATAAGCTTATATGCATGCACGTTGTTGTTGCCTTCCTTCATACAATGCTTACTTGTGCAAGCTCTGCACACCAAACTTAAATGGTTGGACCCATTGAAGTAAAGATTGTGTATTCTTAAAATGTTTTAGCAATGTGAGGGGGAACCCCTTCCCCAAAATATTTGAATGTACAAGTTTTTAGGTCTGTTGGCATTGTTAAAAAACAAGCCCACAATTATTTGAAAATCTGTTTAAGAAAAGATACAGATTAAAGAAGCACATTATGGAGATTTCACACAAAAGCCGTTGATGATTTTGGACCATCCATCAATTAAAGTGGTTAATTTGCTAATCAATTTCTTTTTGTTTTTGTTTACCCAATCTGACAGTCCATCTGTGAATGCTTTGTTCTTCTTACCAAGAAGCAATTTCAGTTTGTGTAAAACCCATGGTTTATTAATGGGGTACACTCGTTTCATGGAAAGTGGATATGCTCCAATCAGTGCACTCAAAGTAACCCTGTTGCGTTTAAATGGTTTCATTAGACCAGGGGTGCGTTCCACTTGCGCAAACGGACCGCGACCACTCGCGCAAACTTTTGTGGCCCAACTGGAGGGATTGCATGTGCATATTGATGTCAATATGGCAGTGCTCTTGAATAAAGATGGCGACACCGTATGAATTATATTGTATCTTGATTTTTGCTGTATTGTAGGTAAATTTTAGTCGTTTGTACATCACGTCTTCAACTAATTAAGTTGTTATTTCAGCTTCACCTCACTGCGTTTCCAACCACTAAGAGCACATTATAACTATTTTTGTGACAAGAAAATAATATCGTCTGCTTAAGTTTTTTTGTCCGCCATTTTAAAAATCACCCACCAACACCTCAGAAATACGTTCGCCTCTGGTTGCGAATGTTCGCCAACATTTTTAGCGCACAACTCGCTCCACTCAAAATTGTTGGCAAGCGTTGGCAAACGTTGTCAACGTTTGCGCAAGTGGAATGCACCCCTGATTTACTTTTGTTTTTATTTTTTAAGTCTAGCCAAGAGTACATGTACAACACTGAACAATAAAAAAGCTGCAATATCCACAAAAGACGATTTTTAAAAAATTGTAAAAGGAACTGCCAAGGATGGTTGCTGCTACTGTGCAGACCCCCCCTCCCCCTCAATGAAATGATTGTTTATTATTTTGCACAGGGCAAAGATCAGACTGGAGGGGGAAAATGTATTTGGCAGCAAAATCTCTGTTGCATATCCCAAGAACAAAAATCAGTCACATAACCTTCATGCCATGTCACCAAGCAAGGGCCACATCATTAAAAGTTCAACATGCCCTATAGATGCTAGAAATGAGGAGATGGCTTCTTTCAGTCAACACAGTAATGGAGGGGAAGATGAACAAGAGGAGGATGAAAGTGAACAGGAAGAAGGTAGTCACATTTATTTTGTATTAGTTGTATTTTGCTAAAAATTGTGTAGTTTGTTACAAAATTTTGTCATCTTACATGTACATGGACCAGCTTATTAGGTTTGTGTGTGTAATTTAATAATAATAATAAGAGCACTTTTGTCGAGTTTACTTGACAATGCGCAGCGTAGTGCTTGCTTACCAATGTCGAGTCTACTCAACGTGAAAAGCGCCGGTATTTTGGAAAAAAGTCGCGGTAATTGTGAATCTGTATTTCTTTTTGGTGCCCTCTGTTGTTGAACCTTACATGGACTGGTAGCTTGTTTACCGTGCTTTACAATGGTGTGTGTTGTATAGGGGTCGCCATTACGGTTTTCCGAGAATAACAACATTGCATGCAACAGTACGTCCAGATTTCACGCTTCCGTTTTCCCGGATAATAATCACCAGCATGGCTGTTCGTTACCCAGAGGTTTTTGTTGAAATATTTGTTGTTAGAAACTCTGAATTGGATTCCGAAATATCTAAAGAAGAACCTAGTGAATATTCGGATGAAACTCGTGATGTTTCGTTGCAAGGCACGTCCGATTATGACAGAAATCCTTACGACATACCGCACCGGTAGCTGGACCGAGCACTTCAACGCCGTGGTCTTGGGCGTGGGCTCGGTGGGCCTCAACCCATTCAAGCCGACTGAGGTGGCAAAGGAGATAATATAAATTGGACGTCTTATGAAGGTCATTCCATAAGCTACAAATTGTATGTATAAAGTTTTTCCACTAAAGTATGTCTTCACAAAGAAAATAAAGATTGGAAAAAGTGAACACCACTGCTGAAGTACCTGAACACTGCACGTTGCTTTTTGTGTGAAAAAATGCGGTACACAGCAGCGTGACCCCTATAAAAAATGCGGTATTGAAAGGGATAATGCGCCGGTATCCATCACAAGTGATGCTTATGGCGCAAGGAAGAAAGCACACGAATCTAGTGAAAAGTGGCTGTGAAAAAGTGGGTTTTGAGAGCCTCTTTGAACTTATGAATATATATCATGTTACGGTTATTAAGAGGCAGATTTTTCCAAAGTAGCGGACCAGCATGAGAAAACGCCCTATCCCCCCAAGAGTTGTGACTTTTAGGAACAACCAGTAATGAAGAAGTAGATGATCTAAGAGTAAGACATCTTGAAGGATTGTAATGGGTGATTAATGTTTACTGAGGAGCTGAACCATTTAAAGAATGAAAGACAAGCAAAGGTAATTTAATGCGATATTGAACAGCGAGCCAGTGAAGAGCATTAAAAACCGGGGTGATGTGGATTCTCCTGGGGGACAAAGTAACCAGGCGAGCTGTAGTGTTTTGCAGTCGTTGCAGACGTGAGATTTGAGTCTGTTGTAGAAGACAGAAGAGTGAATTACAATAATCAAACCGAGATGAAATGAGAGCATGAACAATTTTTTCTGTGGATGAACGAGTTAAATATCTACGGATGAAGCCCAGATTTCTGAACTGGTACCAAACTGATTTGCATATGCTAGATACCTGGTTGGACATGGACATATTAGAGTCGAATGTAAGACCTAGATTTTTACAGACTACAGAGGGCTTAATTTTACAATTTCCGATGGTGATATGAGAGACTTTGACCTTAGCCAGTTGAGCTACAGAACCAAGTAATATCATTTCAGATTTGTCGTTGTTTAACTTGAGTGAATGGGAGCCCATCCATTGTATGACATCATCTAAGCAAGATTCTAGTTTGTGGATGGTACTAGATGCATTTTGTTGATTTGGGAAAAAAGAAGCATAGATTTGAACATCATTGGCATAGCAATGATAATTAATTTGATGGTGATAAAAAACATCCCTCAGTTTACTCAAATATACAGAACACAATGTTTAGGTATGGTGCCTAATCACCACAGGAAATGTAAATAACTAAATATACAGAAAATAGCATCGGTCCACCATCTGAGCCCTGTGGGACGCCACAGTTCAGGGGGACAGGATCAGATTGAGTCCCATTAATATATATGACTTGTTGGCGATCAGTCAGGTAGGACTTAAACCAGTCTAGCACAACATCTTGAAGACCAAGGGATGCAAGAATATTCAAGAGTATGTCATGATGAAAAGTGAAATGCAGATGAAAGGTCTTAAGAAACTAAAACAGTTATACGCCCGTAAGTAACCTTTCCATTCAGTTTTATTGAGGTGTTTCCGGGACTGTCAGGAGCATGAGACGCAGGACCAGGGTTGGGACAAATGTCTCCCGATCTTAAAAGGAAAAGGTCAAAGGTCGCAGTTGAGTTGGCATAGTAACACACAGGTTTGCCATAATTATACTTCGCTTTGGCTAGTGTAAGCTTATTCTGTGCAAGAGGGATGGAACTCTGGAGACATGTTCCACTGCACAGAAGGACAAAGAAGACAATGGTTGTGAAGTTAATGTAAACCCTAAATCTAGCTGTCATCACCATTAATTATTTTAATAATTATAGTTTGCAACAGCCTTCCAACCTTAAACCCATTATCCCCAATTATCAAGCTTCCGTCCAGTTCCTTGACCAAGGACTCAACCCCATAAATCACCTATGTGGTAGGCCCACCTGAAACACCCATTGACTTGCACTGACCTCCACTATGACCTGGTCAGTGACCAAGCCTTACCTATTCCCTATATAATGTCAATTGTTTCTAAATGTTGCATTCTCTGCTTTTCTGGTTAGCTCAGTGTGACACACTAAGTACACTGTGGTCCAATCCAGTTTTCTTCTCTCTACACTCTTCGTTCTGTACGAATTATCAGCCCAGGATAGAATAATAAATCTCCTGTATCTTTTAGCCAATTCAAGAACGTCTCTGTTATGTTATCTTCTTTCTGCATCTATCAGCCAATACCCTGTAACATATATATTCACGTGTTACATTGGTAGCAGCGGTTTTAACCTGCCAAAGCCATCGATCTGCCGCTTCTTATCCTCCGGTGAACTTTTCCTGCCGTCCACCAAATGTTGTGATTTTCTACCGACTGTTTTCGTCCACGCACTGTCTTCTCCAACTAGTGGATACCTTCTTCACCTTGCTGTTCTCCTGGCTTCTCTAGTTTTTCCAGTTGGGATCACTCTAGCCATCAGTAGGCCTACATTACATGTGTTTCTTGATGCAGCCTCTCTTCCAGCAATGAGCAATCTGCTTTCCAGTTTCTCCGTAAACTGTTTGTACTCCGACTAACCAACGACTATTAGGTACACTTTTTGCTAATATTGGGACATCGGATCTCCTCCATATTATTATTGTCCTGTATCCGAATCCCTTGTTGTGCTGTTGTGTTGCAAGCCATATTTTGCATCACCTTACAGTCACCGTTCCAACCCACGATAGCCTATAATTGCTATCCCCCTACTCCTCCTGCTTTTTCCTGTGTTCCCTTCAACGTTTGCTACTTCTCCACATCTTTTCGTCCATCATCGATCCTGTTTCTACGAACTTTTTCTGTGTGCCTCATCCAGTTTTCAACCATACTTTCTTCGGACTTCTCCATATTTTCTACTTAATTGCGTCCGTCCCCCCATCTACGCCCAGCTAACGGATAGTTCTTTCTTGTCATCATTTTCTGTATTCGCCCTTGACCCCGAACTTTCCCTCCTCCTCAGTCAATGATTCCAGCCTCTTCGCTTCATAGCCTACAATTTCTTTGGACTTTAAATATTGTGTTTTAGTTCTTTGGATTGCTTCTGTTCTGTTCCTGCTTCAGACTGTTGCTGATTTACTCTGTGTTTCGTCACTCGTTTGCCCAATTTCTTCGGACATTTCCTGTATTCGCTATTGACCCTGCACTGCCTTCGGTTGTTTCTACACTCAGCTCAGGAGTATTTAAACTTTTCTTTTAACACTTCTTTGGAACACTTGACCATCATCTATCCTCCCAACTGAATATTCTCATCCAGATCTTCAGTATCCTGTTTTTCCTCCTCCTCTGCCACTACGCTTCATAGCCTGCAATTTCTTCGGACTCATCCTGTGTTTATTGTGTGTGGATTCTAGAATGCGCCCCCATCTCTTCATCTCTACCTAACTGCTGTGTTCTTCCTATCGCTCTAATCATTGATACCTGGTTCACGCAAGTTTTCGTTTTGTGCATTTTCGTATTATTATTGGTTGCATTTATTTGTACTCTTATCAGATTGTATTGCTTTTGATTTGTTTTTGTTTGGGTTTTTATTTTTGCTCATCAATCGGCTGTCATAGTATTGGCACTCCATTTAAAACTTTCTTGTTTTGTTTATTACACATTGTTGAATTGCCTTTTTTTTTTTGACTCCATACAATTTGACTTCCATCTAGTGTTTAGGAGATTTAATTTGTGCTAAATCCAGCCAGATTAATAATTGTTATTTTGTTCACATACTTGCATAACATGTATGTTGTGTTCCTGTTTTCTTTATGCCTTAAAACCAAGCACACAACTTCCAGTTCCCTCATTTTGATTTGCTTTGGTGCTACTGTGCGTACTATACTGAGTTATTATTTCGATCCATTTTTGCTCTTGGCGCTCTTTGTCGCATTTTTTTTTTGTAGGTGCTTTACGTGTTTTACATTAAATATTCCTTCAAAGTACTGCATCTATCGGCCAATACCCTGTAACATATATATTCACTTGTTACATTAACTTGCTCCATTGTTGAAAAGTAGTTGTGTTGTCAAGTCAACAGTAGCTTCAGAGTTCAGTTCAGAGTTGACTAAGCAAGCTGTAATGGTGCAGGAACGTGGCTGAGATGGCTTTTATATAGAGTTCCAACAGTAAAAGTAAAAGAGTCAAAATCCACTCAAGAGCCTTTAAACTTGTTGTACTGGTTCCTCGGGAGTTACACTTTCAGATGATGAAACTCATATGCTTATAAATTATGAATGCAGTACCAATGGCACAATATAAACAAGAGCAGTATGAGAGGGCAACACGGTGGCGCACCGTGTTGGGTCTACGTCACTTATACATTACATGTAGAGCATATACTACATTTGCATACTTTCCTATACCGAAAGGCATTAATGCTACTTGAGTTTTACCAAACAGCGCTCTCTGGGACCCCCCTGATGCCTTGCGGCATGCCTGCCACATGACCTTCCTATTTTCTCTTAGCCCCTGCAGGGGTAGACATTTCTTTTACCAGTGCTACTTAGTAAAATAAAAGACACCCGCCTTACCGTTAGTTTTTGCTAAGAAAGTTTTTGTAATAAAAGATAAGTGTCTAATTTAGTTGTGAAGTGTTTTTCTTGTGCTTTGAGCATTATAAAATATTTGACAATGTCTTTTGTTTAAAGACCCCTACCTTAAATTTTGAGGTCATTATAGCTAAAACAAAAGAAAGTTGACCGAGCAATACCTCAAGAAGGACATGATATATCAACTCAACACTTTAGGTGTGGATTGGTCTTGAGATCCCTAAGAATCCTATTGTTTTTGGACCCCCTACGACAAATATTAAGGTCATTGGCCAAAAATAAAAGAAATTTTGTAAGATTAATCTCGATGGGGCATTAGTGTTTGTTAACACACCATTCTTGTTTTTTAAATTTTCTGATTCAACTCTGTTCAATCATATTTGCCGAGAGGTGTGGGCCATATTTAAAAGACTGATGCGCAGACATTTGGAAATTTACATTAGTGTGGGGGATGTTTCTATTTGTACAGTTGTAGGAAGAATAACTCGACCGGCCTTGGGACCACCAGTGTCAAATTGAGCGGAAGATAAAAGAATAGTAGTCAACAAATAATTTT
>JAUELU010000084.1:1606895-1620646 GCA_032357145.1 Evasterias troschelii | reverse complement strand
ACGACATACATGTAGGCCCTAATTTTGATCCAACATGTAGTTTCAGACTTTTTTGTCCACAATGACTCTCATCCCTGTAAGGCTTTGAAAAACATTACTAACGCTATAATTTGTGACCTGATGACATTGTCTTCCGGTTCAAACTGGAAGTTTAAGTTTTATATTTGGAAAAAATCATGAATTCTAAACCAAATATTGGATTTTTACAATCCATCCATCATCTAAGAGGTCATAATAAACTTATCACGCGCTACACAAATATTGACCCCTATTTGACCTTTAATCCATTGCGAACTGGAAGTTGGTGTTTACTATTTTAAAAAAATTCCTCGTCTTCTGCTTTCTCTCTGAACCTTCTCCAGCAATTGTAACAAAGTAAAGCTACAATTACAAAAACGTAGCTAAGCTATGCTTACTAGATAAGATTATCCAGACATGTGCAATTTGTGACTAGTACCCTGCTTATTTTTTCTTTTGGCAGTAATTGGTCCAGCATAAGTATGTGCTTATATAATAAGACCTTATTTTAAATTGCGTCATAACGTTACGTTCAACCGAACACCGTGTTATTGTGATAAACAAAAACTCTAAGTCTAGTTATTATTCTTCATGGTTTATTAGATCTCGAACTTGTTGCCAGAGGCAAAATTGAAAGGAAATGTACGTAAATAAATTACATGATTTTAAAATGGTATAAATGGCAAAACATGACAACTATATGAACAGGCTGAATAATGATAATATAATAAAAACTGCTGGAACTTCAGTTGGAAGATAAACAATCATTAGGCAAAACAGAATTTTTTAAAAACTAAAAGAAAATTCCAATGCACCAAGCTTTAAACACACAAGAGTCAAACCAATTAAAAACCAAGAAACTACAAATCAATATCTTCGAACAGCTTAAAGGGACACACCAGTTACCTGTTTACGTAAATTAGTCATGTAGAATCAAAGACAATTATTTCTAGATGGTTTATACAAAAATATCACGTAATTAACAAGAAATGACCGAAAAAAACATAAGCGATCTGGTCACCGAAAGCTATCATGAGGGAACAAAATTAGCTATCATGAGGAACGAAACAGGAATTCTTGGGAACAAAATCTCATAGCGAGAGATTGAAAGCAAATTTTTAAAGAGCAAAAGCATATTTTGGATGAATGAAAGTATATTTCAGGCAATAAATTCAAAGTCGCAAAATCAAAAGCTTTTTTTAAGGGAATGAAATCTCCTTTCGAGGGAAAGAAAGCGTATTTAGAGGAAGGAAAGCATATTTCGAGCGAACAAAAGTATATTTCTTGCGAACAAAATTATATTTCGAGGAAACTAATGCGAATCTTCAGGGATTGAAAGCGTATTTCTGGGGAACTTAAATGTAGTTCGGGGGAAAGAAAGCGTGTTCAAGGGAATGAGAACCTATTTTCTGGAAACAATCTCATTTTTTTTTATGAGACGAAATTATATTTTCATCGGATTAAATAACATTTTGAGGAAATGAAATGATTTTGTTGGAATTTTGTGTGTAGAGGGATGCAATAGAATTGAGGTTTCTTGTTCCCACCTTTTAATTTTTAATGTCTTTTTCACTTGTCCCT
This sequence comes from Evasterias troschelii, assembly GCA_032357145.1. NCBI lineage: Eukaryota > Metazoa > Echinodermata > Asteroidea > Forcipulatida > Asteriidae > Evasterias > Evasterias troschelii. The sequence goes on along the minus strand of JAUELU010000084.1, from coordinate 1,619,047 downwards.
TCATCACAGATCATCAGGGCTCCGTTTTGTTTTTTGTTTTTTTGGGGGGGCTCGTTTTTTAAAAATTGTTTGTCACAAATTTTGTTTAAACTAATTGTTCTGTTCTGTCAATATAAAAGTGGTATTCCTATGTATTGACATAAATCTTATTTAATTACCAAGAAATATGGTACAAATCGGGTCAAGGAACGTACACAGAGCATCGAAAAGTTGCAATTTTGATTCGATCAGCGAGGTGTACCGACTAGCAAACAAGCGATAACTACAACGTAGTAGGTGGTCTGGCTCCCTACCCCTCGCATATGTTCATGAGCTTCCAGGTACAGCTATCTCTTGGCTAGTGGGTTTCCTTCGTGCTAGCACTGCCGAGATATTCTGCTCGCAAGTGACACGACTGCCCCGCCGTGTTACGTGTAGATAGCTGTGCACTGTACCGTTGCTCGGACTCTCTGAAATAAAATCTTACGTTCGACTTTTTGTATTATTTACAACTTGTATCCATAATTTGAATACGTAGCCAAAATAGCCCAACGAAGGTGGTGTGTCCCTTTAATTAAGTATTTATTGATTGCAGTATAACATTTTCCAATTAAAAACAAGAAACTACTCTATTCATCCTCATTGAGTTAAGTATGGGATTGCACTATGTTTGTACCTGTTGGTCTCGCACACTATTTGAGTGAATCTGTTCTTGTTACAAAGATCATATTTTACCTCTTCAAATCTCTGCTTAGGTAGTCAGTCTTTAAAGTACTTGGACTTAGACAAGTCAGTAGCAAATTTGGTGCACATGGTTTTTCTACATTCTTTAAGAGATGTTAGTTTAGTGTCTTTAAGTGCATTTTCGTACGTCAAGACCCTAGAAAATTTCTAAGCTTGAATAATTATAAGCGCTCTTTTTTGAACTTTTTCCAAGTTTTCAACCTGCTTGATAGTTAACCCAGCATTCCAGACAGGGACAGCGTACTCAAGAAGTGATCGTTCATAACATTTATGAATTTGATCAGGTCTGCTAAAGGGAGATTAAACTTTTTTAACATCAATCACTACTGGGCAGGGCTAAATTCAATCACCACTTGGCAGGGCTGTACTCAATCACTACTGGGCAGCATACTCTATCACTACTGGGCAAGGCTATTGAATCACCACTGGGCAGGGCTGTACTCAGTCAGCACTGGGCAGGGCTGTACTCAGTCAGCACTGGGCAGGGCTGTACTCAGTCAGCACCGGGCAGGGCTGTATTCAATCACCACTGGGCAGGGCTGTACTCAGTCACCACTGGGCAGGGCTTTACTCAGTCAGCACTGGGCAGGGCTGTACTCAGTCACCACTGGGCAGGGCTGTACTCGGTCAGCACTGGGCAGGGCTGTATTCAATCACCACTGGGCAGGGCTGTACTCAGTCAGCACTGGGCAGGGCTGTACTCAGTCAGCACTGGGCAGGGCTGTACTCAGTCAGCACCGGGCAGGGCTGTATTCAATCACCACTGGGCAGGGCTGTACTCAGTCACCACTGGGCAGGGCTTTACTCAGTCAGCACTGGGCAGGGCTGTACTCAGTCACCACTGGGCAGGGCTGTACTCGGTCAGCACTGGGCAGGGCTGTATTCAATCACCACTGGGCAGGGCTGTACTCAGTCAGCACTGGGCAGGGCTGTACTCAATCACCACTGGGCAGGGCTAAATTAAATCACCACTGGGCAGGGCTGTTTTTAATCCCCACTTGGCAAGGCTAAATGCAATCACCACTGGTCAGGGTTTGCATCAATCACCACTAATGAAGGGTAATAATACAATCATCAAGAGGCAGGCTTATGTGCAATCACTGTAAGGATTGTTAAAATAGTAAGCACAAGGCCTGGTTTGTTACTATAAATTTGGATTAGTACAGTTCAGTGTTCATGCTAACATGTTATTACAAGGGAGAATTTTATCCATCACTCCAGGTTTATATTTTAAATGCTTTGATAATTGACTGGCTCTTTTTTTATCTTAGACCAATTGACTAAGGCTTTTCCCAACTTTTATTGTACCACTTATGGTATTATATTTGGTAAAAATGTTTTCAAAACATGACTAAATCTTTGGCACGGATTTGCATAAAACTGTCCAATGTTCAATGGGGATTTGGTCGTCCTCCAGGCAGTAAGACACTGCTGATATGTCTCATGGCCTAATGGAAACTTGCACTTCCATCAGCCATTCAATGGTAAATAATTACCATATCATTTGCACTATACTGGGGGCAACTTTATACAGTATTTTATGAAACTGGGCATTTCGGGAACTAGTTTCGGCATTTTTGTCACTAATTGTCATGTTAAACTACACTGCCAAATTAATCGACATATAGTTTCAGTTACTTGTGTTTGTGGTTGTTTGTATAAACAGGAATCCGAAGTGCAACACCTCTGCTGCCTCCACAGCTTTTCCAGTTCAGTAAAGAGGCTGTGGAACTTCTCAAACATACCCCAAAATGTCGACTTCCTTTCTCTAAGTTCATTCCAAGTTATCATCATCATTTTGGGCGTCAGTGCCGTGTAGCTGATTATGGATTCCTCAAACTTGTTGAACTCTTCGAAGCTATTTCACATGCTTTACAGGTATCACTCAAGCTCATGGTTTTCTCCCATAATTTGAGCTATTTGTTACAATTTGTTAAAATTATATATGTTGTCGTCACGTAGTATTAATTGGGTGCATACAAGGGATTGTACATAGATTTATTGTGTACATGTCTGCTTTATATTTGATTGAGATTTTTGTCAGTATTGCTTTCGCTGGATAAACATAGGTTAAATATGGTGTAAAAGACTTTCAAACTTGATGTAAAATCACTTAACTTTTTCAGTGCCAAGGTACATGTATGATCTATGTCATTAATCGTACATGTACGACCCATAATATACTTGTTAAAACAAAAGGGCAATATCACCCAAGAAACTTATTTGACTTTGGGATGTACCAAGACAACACAAATCAGCAACATATTTTTTTGTTTAGTGAGAAAGACTTTATTGTTTTTTATTGTACAAAATTTCGAAAAACACCTAAAAGCTGGGTATTTTAAGTTCAAAACACAAAAGAGATAGCGGGCACTGAAAGAGATGATAAAATGGTTTACAGGATGTCTTCAAACTAAATATAATGTTTTGAATGATAATTTTTGAGGTGCTTGGAATGACAGAGAACAAGCTGCTAACACTGACACACCGTATTCAGTCCAAACGCTTCTCACAAGACTTACTTAAGGTGCTCAAGTCACAGGCCAGCAAACAGGTAAGTACCTTACTTTAAAGGGTGTGTACACCATTGGTATTTTTGTCAAAGACACTTGATGTGACCCAACATATGCATGAAATAATAAACCTGTAAAAGTTTCAGCTAAATCGGTCTTCAGGGTCATGAGAAAACGGGGGAAACAAACATTATATGTTTCACTGTTTTCAAACATCAGATTTAATCACCAGTCGTAAAGACTTATTGATTTACTAATTTCCTAAAAACAATAGCATTTCAAACAGAACTATTTCAAGAGTAGATTTCCACCATGACCATCTTTATACATGTACCATGTAAGTTATGTGTAAATCTGTAAACATTTATATTTTCAATCTTAACGACGTTGTACACACTCTTTAAAGTAAAATAATGAACAAATTTCTGTTTAACATCCTTGGAAAATGTTGTTCTATTAGAATCGTTTACACATTTAAAAAATGTGGCAATTGAAAATGTTGAAATAATATTCAATTAAACATGTTTTGTATTTACTATGCTAAGATTTCTCCAAGAAAGGTTTTGAGAGGGTCTTCCAGTCAATTGTGATCGGAGCATGAGTCCATGCCTTTTCCATCAAGGGAAAACAAGTTTGCCTTTGCTTTTTCTTCAAATTCGCTCCTTACGAGGGTGCTGACGAAAATCCAGGCAGAATATTCAGAGTAATCCTCGTGGCTTCATTCTGGGCTCATTAGCCCTGGTTCAAAAAAATGGTATTATTGTTTTTCCATTTTCTGCTCTTCCAGAGCAAGCAGATCTACTGTACCATCTCAATTAGAGATTCCACACAAATCATCTGTCCTGTCGGCAGGCATGTGATTTCTCTGTTTTTGTCCCCCTTATTTGTAGGACTTTTTCAAACCTTGAACTTTTTTTGGAAAAAGTAAAGCAGTCACCATAGGAAAAAAGGAATAGTCCCATTGCATCCAAACTTGTAGTTTTGTATTTCTGGTGGTGCAGACTCCTGCATTGTAAACATCTGGGAGGTTCTGGGTCTAGGATAAGGGAAAACCAAGGTTACTTCATAGGAATTTTCACATTCGCCAAATACAATAGCCAATTAAACCATTATAAATGGTGATTGACTGCTGGTAAAAATCTTTTGATTTCTGCTCAACTTCTCTTGGAGACTCAAAAAATTGGAAATTTAAAACTTGACAAAAACTACTACCCAGTCTTAATTTCAATATGAACACCATTGTAAACTAAAGTAATACACAACTCTCATGAAAAGTTTTGTGAAGTCCAAGGCTATGTTTTGTGTGATGCCAGCATATTTGCGAGCTGATTGGCCAGTGATAATGACTTTGGTCAATTGTCATTTAAGTTTAATAGTCTGCTTTATTAAATCCCTTTGTAGACCCCTTGCTTAGGCTGTTGGTGCTGTAGCCTTGATCAAGGCTTTCTTGCGCACTGTCCCTTTTTTCCTGTTGGTTATCCATGCATAGAATCTGTAAGGATGATAGACATTCACATTAACTCATTAACTTGCTTGAACTTAACTTATTTGCCTCCGATGCTATCACACATCACGGGAGGAGCCGGAGGTCCAATGGTTATTGGGGCAGACAGCTTAGATGCTTATTATATATAGGCCCAACTATGTTCTTGAGAGTTTTGTTTACATGGCCCTTGAATGTGTTCACACTGGTAGCTAATTCTTATTGCCTCCCTTGGGAGTAAGTTTCAGCAGTTTAGCTAAACCAGAACTTCCTGAGGTTAAGGTTGGACCTTCTCTTGTGCAGTTTCAGCTAATGGCCCCTGAGTAACTTTAAGGTCTCTATCATATCTCCTCTTAGCCTTCTGCACTGCAAAGCGGTCAACTTCACTTCCTTGAGTTTGTTTACGTAGTCCCAAGTGTAATAGACTTTGAACCATTCTGAGCGCTCTCTTTTTGTCTCTTTCCATGAGATCAATGTCCCTTTGTAGATTAGGGCACCATGCCTGCACACAGTAGTCTAGATGGGGTCTGACCAGTTCTGACCAGACCTTTGTAGAGTCTGATGATTGTTGTTTTGTCTTTGTTTGTGATTTTTCTACTAAATAGTCTCAGAGCTCTGTAGGTGCCTTTGACTGCCATAACACAGTGGGTACATTAAGTGACTGATAGATGATTACCCCAAGATCTTTTTCTTCACTATTTATCTGAATTCTGCTATCACCAGTAGTAATCGTACTGGATGTTCCTGTAGCCAAAGTGGAGACACTTACATTTCTCAATGTCAAATAACATTTGCGAGTCTTCAGACCACTGAAACAAGCGACCAAGGGCATCCTGAAGTCCGAGAGCATCCTCTGGGGTTGGCACTTTTCTGAATACCTTTGTGTTGTCAGCAAACTTCAGGAATGAATTCATGACACCTTCATCAATATCGCTGATGTATATGATGAATAACATTGGACCGAGGACGATCCTTGGGGGATACCGTTAATTACTCCCGACCACTCTGATTGACATTTACACCACCCTCTGTTGTCTATTTGACAGCCATGCCTCAATCCAAGCAGTAGTTTTCTCCCCTATACCCCAGTCGAAGTCAAGGTACACAGCGTCTACTGGGCGGCCATCATCTACGGTCTTTGTATAAACCTGCTCCAGAAAGGTTAACAGATTTGTCAAGCAGGAACCACCCCTAAAAAAAAAACATGCTGTGAATTACTAATCAGCTTGTGTGCTGTCATGTGTTCCGTGATGGTGTCTCTCATGATAATCCAATTACCCTGCTGACCTGAGAGGCCAGGCTGACTGGTCTGTAGTTCCTTGCTTTACTTCGTCTGCCCTTTTTGTAGATGAGGGTGACGTTTGCTCTCAACTACCTCTCCCAAGGACCAAATATATTTTTGGGTTGTGGTATATTATGCATTTGTTCAAGTGTGAACACGGATGGGAATTGTTCTCACATCGTCTGGTTGAAAACGAGGCTCACTGTGTCAAGTCGCAAACGCTGCATGACTTCACAATGTATAGCGCCGTCACTGATCGATGCGGCAGTTCAAAACAAGGCAAAGAGCAGTATTAAAGTTCTGTATTTTTCCGCACAATACTTGAATGCTGCATCAAGACTTTTAAGTTGACTTTACAAACATTTAGAACTTGATACAATAATTTGACTTTGAATTTCATCACTAAATCATGTTGATTGTGAACATTTTGCTGCCGGTTTGCACGTGAATAATCAGCTGTTTTGGATCTGACTATTACATGAAGTTTTCACATACATGTATCAAAGTCAGGGAGCCAGGCTTCTTTAAGCCTATTTCGGTTTGGCATTTCTTTTACTTAAATTCTTATTTATAACTGCATCGGACCCGACTCTACACCATACTTAATACTTCAACTAGTCTAATCTTGGTCTTACTTGAAACAAGGCAATTTTTGTGTTAGTTTTTATTTGGTTTTATTTTATGTTTTATTTTGCCATGACAAATGTAATTTGAGTAGTAACCGATAAATCTGCCCATATATATTTTATTCATGTTAACATCTTCACATGTTACAGCCTGCCCTTCAATTAACATATTTATGGGGGGAAGCTTTACGTAAAGTGCAAGTTTGTACACAACACTATTTAAAACGAAATTCATGTTGAATCATTATCGGGAGAATAAAAATAAACACAATTCAACTGCTGTATTTTTGTACATTTTAATTAAATTGTTTAGTCTACCAGATAACTGACATGGCTCTACGGGTTCTTTCACTTGCATTACTGAAGTGGTACTACTCAAACTTACTCATTACATAGAAATGACCAGATTGAAGCAATTAGTCAATAAACAACAAACTGTCCAAATTTGGTTGATGGACCCATAGTAAGAGGAATAAGGCTGTCAAAATATCCACATGAATTCTCTCTGCTGCAATTTGTTGTGTTTCAATGGTTTCTTCAATTTCAAATTGCCCTCTCCCTTTTAGAAAAACAGGGATGTTTAGTTTTACACTCATTGGCTTCAGTAGATCCTCAATAGTAAAACCACGGTCAGCCATTACAACATCATGTTTAGAAAATAGTTTTGGGTCAAGAAACCCACTTCTGATGACTATTTCCCTGTCAGACATGGATCCAGGATAGAGCTGACTGATGAATGTTTTTGCACCACTTGGAGCAATGCTCATCCATGAGGCCTTTGTATGTGATATGATGCTTATAATTGGACCAAAACATGCTTTGAAGAGACAGAGAATCTGGAACCTGGGCAAAAATTTCTGAGCAATCAATAATAACCCTCATGTCTGGATATTTATCTCTGAAAGTCTGTGCCATTGTTTTCAGAATGATGTCTTTACTTGGCCAAATGGACAATGCTCCAAGCCTGAAGTACATGATATTAATCTAGCTGATAAAATAGCAACTGACAGTGGATTCCGAAATACCAAACAGATATCCCAAATGTTTTACAGAAAAGCCCTGCCTTAGTCTACATAGCACTAAAATATATTGTTCTTTAGTTGACAGATTCCATCTCGTCCCAGGTTTGTTTAAAGTTTTTTGAGCAACTGAATGGTTGTGGTCAAAATCCATTGCTGATTAATTCTGGTTAGAAGAGGGATCCTCAGAATTTGTATCTGAAGAGTACGCTATAAATAATATTCTCACACAAATTGCCTGGGTCCAAAAAGAAAAGCATAGCCAGCAGCAGGGAAAAATTTGGAAATCCAATATAGTGTTTTGTTGGGGAATCATCTCTTACCAAAGTGTTGACAAACCTACTCTGTTCATATTTTTTCTTTTTGCAAGTCTATCTCACTTTGTGGCCTTTTGCCAGATATGTTCTAGTTTGGAGACCTTTTCCTTTAAATGTTCATTTTCTGTCTTCAGTTCAATATTCAGAATATCCTCTTCATCAATTATGTTTTGTTCATCGTTGTTGATTGGTTGACTACCATCCATCATATGTAAATCAGCATCAGTACCACTTATTGCATTTGTTGATTCATTTTTCAAAGAGGTTCTTTGAAGAACTCTTCTTTTTCTTGGTGACCTAACCGGGGCAGTTTCATTTGCCGGCTCAGCACCAGGTTTAAGTCTCCGTATTTCTGTGATATCCTCTGCTTTGAAGTGCAAATTACAAACTTGTGTGGACTTGCTAACAAAGAATCCGTCACGACCATGGGCTCTTTTTATTTTAAAACACCACCTGTCTCGAAGTTTGCTATCAGCTGGAAATGAGAAAAAATGGAATGGTGATCTTGAACAATCCTTGTTGTAGAAACGAATGTCATAACCATATGCAGCATATTCAACTCCTCTTGAGGTCCCAACTGGAGGCATGGTGAATCAGTATCAAGACAACTGGAAATGAAATACGAATGATACAGTTGGTTAACAATTACAAGGTTGCTGGCATAGCTGTGTGACCCCAAAAATATTCCCCTAAAAAATGTATCACACAACAGTGACTGAGCTCTCAAATACACACTGCTGTGTAGCGGAGATTTATTTTCTTGATAACTAGTGGGTCACAACCTAAGTAGGAGACCTCAACAGCTCAACAATAAACAATGAGAATATGGTTAAATGTATTGGTAGTTAGAATTGAAGACAACCTTTTAAAGCATAGTCCACGAATGAGTATAATGTACCATTTATACTCTAAATCTACATACACATTGACGCGTGCAGCAGATGGCACACGGACCTAACTGGCAAGCCATAGAATACCCCAGTCATTGTTTAACTTTTCATTCTAAATTGACATAAAATATTGATAAACTTGCCTTCATCTGAATGTCTCTTTCTCACTTTTCGGCCAGTAACTTGGCAAACCTATTTTAGTTTTACTTTCAGATCATTCCACAGTATAATAATCATTCGTTATGGAACATTAGCACTCGACATCCGATACACGATGATCATCCAACACTGAGCACCTCGTTATCAAACCCGGAAGTGCGCAGATTGACGTTAAATTCGTCATCTTGGGATTCCTCTATTGTCATCAGTCAGAGGACCCCTATGATCCCTTGTTTTCATGTTGCTCCTCACATATGCATAGAAAGCTTTAGGATTCTTCTTTAATTTCTTTGTCAATCTCGACTTGTACTTTCTTTTGGCTGCTCTTACTTCTTTGGTCGCAAGGTTTAAAGCTCTCTTAAAGCTCTCAGGTAGTCTGCATGTTCTTTGGATTTTGATACATGTGACTCTTCCATGCGCAATATTTACTCCTTGCTCTTTCTACTTTTCTGGTCCACCAAAGAGGCTTTCTCCTGCTATTTTTTTTCACTTTTTGGGGAGTACAAACTTTGCAACGACTTGATGGAGCAACCTAGTTCACTTATGGAGTTCGTCAGGACAATACTCTTGCATACATGCACATAGTCTATTGTAACGGACATCGCTACTGCCGAGTAACCGCCAGACAACCGCCGGCGTGAGAACGCTCTCTCCATCCAGCAATTGGATCGGAAGTATGGACTACAAATAGACTGTTGCGTTCGCGTCAGTGGGAAAACGTTGGCCAGGAGCCAAGATAACTGATTCTTTGCATTGTGTTGTGCATGATTATAAGTTGTGTTAGACAGACCAGATGTTGAGTTCAGTGAGTGAGCATGAACAAGTTGATTTTAACCGAATTGAGTTTTCGTTTGTTTTCTGTCTGCTGTCCACTGTTGAGATGGCACGGTGATAGAATGAAGTCATATCATCTGAACTGCCCGTATAAGGAAACTCCACAAAAGCCTCAGTGATGTGAGAACTGAAGGACTCTTTGTTCAAGCTGCGAAAATTACGCGAAACTGACGTCACACTCTACAATCTAGGTTTGGCCACATAAAGCACACAGCTAAGAAAATGATGATCAGAGTACAATTTTTCATGGATCTGGCACGATTTCACGAAAGAATCATTGGCGTTCGAAATGATCAGGTCCAGCATCTGACCAAACTTGTGAGTTGGACCCTGAATGTGTTTTCCACCTCTTCTGCCTCTCATGTGACCAATACCCAACTCCTTAATACAATCGTAACTATCTTGAGAAAGGTGCTGTTGGGTTCCATTGCTGTGGCGAAGGGAGTACAAGGATTGCCTTGTGCATCACACACCCAAACCATCAGCACCAGAACTTGGCTGTAGAACACATGGTGTTGAGTAAGTTTGTTCATCCAGAAGCTCACTATTCATCTGGGATCTTACAAGGAGCTTACCCATTGTTGGTGGGATTACATTGTTAATACCAGTCTCCACCACTAGATGTGCTGTAGTAAGGCAGTATAGCTTAATATACAGCATACAGATAGTCCAAACTTGAGTAAATAACATACCGATTCTACTCCAAAACAGTAAGTGAAAATGTGGTTGAAATCGCCCAGCAGGTCGATGGTAACTAGTATGACCCTATGACATTGATTTTGAGTTAAGAAACTCTCAAAATCCAAACATGACCAACATATAACTTGGGAGGTATGGCAGCAGCACAACAGCGCCCAACCTTAACGACTTCACTTGTTGTTATCAATGACATGACAATTTTGTTTCTTATCGCTCAGATGACACTGCAGGAGTTCCCATTAGCATATGAAAGATGCTTCAACAAACCATGGAATGTAATAGATTATGGAGTATGTGATATCCATGATTTACTTGCAGAGGTTCCTGAGAATATGGCCATGGTAAGACATGTTTGACCACCATCGCCTGTTAGTTGGTATTTTAATTCCCTCTTTGACTGAAGTAAATAGATTTTGTTTGTAGTCAGATTGGTCAAAGTAACACAATTGACACAACTGAGAAAAAAAATTTGTCAATTATTTGTTTAAAACATTTGACATGTCCGTTGGTTTATCTTATTGTGTTACCAATGCTATACACTAGTTTGTGAAAAGGATCAGTATGTCTGTAGTTAAAAAGATACCTGCAAAATGAAACTTGTTTTCTGAATTCCTTATTAAGTTTAATGATTCTGAAGGAGAAACAAAATGTGTACAAGTACTAGTTATATGTTCATGAACAATCTTTTTGTCATTTGTTGTAAGCACTTCACGTGGGATGACATTTGTACATGACAAAGTTTTCTGAACCGGCTTACAGTGGGTATATTTAAATGCCTGGAACAATTTTGGAGTGCCCTAAATTGTTCTCAGTCAGTCAGACGGCTGATGTGTACATGTATATATTCACATGGACATTCCATTGTGTAGTATGCACATGCATTGACAATATTCACCTGTTTGCCATTCATGTAATTAGTTGTGCAGGAGTGTCTTTTATGGCAGACATGTTGCATTATAAACACCTAAAGTTTGTTTGTTTGTTTGTTTGTTTGTTTGTTTGTTTGTTTGTTTTTTAATGATGTAAATAACAATGGTCATCTTCACTCAATGAAACAGAAGTACCAATTACAAACATAAGTTTAATATTTGCTTGTATTCTGGTTACAGATAAGTTGGAATGGAGAAAACACACTAGTTTTCATACCAAAGAGAGGTAAAACAAAAATGCTTGATTTTTCTTGGTTATTTTCAAAGCAAATTTTAAAAACTGGCCAATTATTTATAACAATAGATTTAGCATTGAATTGTGAAGAATCCATTAAATTTACTCAATATTTTATGAAATAGTAAAAACTGCCACATGAGTGCTGCAAAGTTGCCAGCAATCCTAGAGAGAATTTTTAGTTCCTAATATTATTTACATTTTTGTTATTGTTTATATGTAAGGCTTTAAAAAAAAAAAAAAATTATTGCCCTTTTGGCCAAAAAATTGGGAGGGTCGGTCGGTCGATTTTTTTTGTTTTTTGTTTTTTTTTCAAGAATACGTTAGAGGAGGAAAAAACACAATAGATACACACACAACTTTATCTTTTCAACCATTTTAATGTTCTCAGAGTAGTATACATTCATATGGTGAATACAAAACAAAAATAATCTTTCAAAAAC
>JAUELU010000084.1:1588467-1598536 GCA_032357145.1 Evasterias troschelii | reverse complement strand
CCCTGTGGCCCATGTTCTTTCTGATATCTTCTAGAGAGTTTGAGGAAACAGCTTTTGTAATGTTCTGACATTTATCACTTGGTAGCATGATCAAGACAATCTCAAGCTTTTCCTAGTACACCTTCACATCAGCATCCAGTTTACCATGGATTGGGAAAGAGATGGCATTATTTAATTTCTTAACAATGAGGTGTCAATGAAAGCTGATCCATGCCCACCCAAAGCGTTAGGAAGCCAACACATACCCCCAGGTGCCTCCACATTTGGTTGTTTCATCACCTAAAGGTTAAGAGCTCTGTCAACAGAACACAAGAAACAGCACTTCCCTGTGGAAGTACAATACAACCTTGAAATACATTGGAAGCAAGACTCCAGATTCCTACCTTATTGAAGGTTCTTCTATAGTCTATATCAACCTTATAGGCCAATTAGTCATGTCACTCTCCCCTACATACAGTAGCTAAAACATCTCCCACCAAATCCAGTGATCCCCCAGCACCAAGGCGTCAGCCCATTTGTGTCACTTTTGTATTTATTTGTTTGTTTTTCACTTGTCTTTTATTGGCTTTTCGCGAAAAGGGCATTGCTTTTGTTCTGATTTTTTGCTATTTTGCGTTAATGCGGATAAAGGCATTGCTTTTTTCTGTTTCGTGGCATTTTTCGATAACATTTCAATTCACTTTAGTTTATTTGTCCTACCATTGAGGAAAATTTCCTTGCATACATGTTATACACAAAATAGTTACACACAAATTAGATAAATTTAATCATATCTGAGCAGAAATTAATTAACATAATTAACGTCTGTGCTGATCATTGAGGGGACAGGCAGAGTATGGTATAAAGCAGTTGAGATATTTGTTTGTTTTGCATGGAAGTAACTGCCATCTCCTACCACTCCTTAGTCTGGAGAAAAATTGTTTAGTGGATGCTACCTTTGACCACCTCTGCTTTAGATTCCTTTCTTTGCAAGTTTCTTCCAGGTCTATGTCTATCCCGATGCTTGTTTTACAACCCTTTTTATTTTATCTGTAACTTGTTTTTTGGTTCCATTGTACCAACTCACACAGTCATTAGTTATAGCACTTTCAATAACAGATGAGTAAACTAGAATTCAAAAATACTGCGGAAAAGCCATTGCTTCTTTAAGATTTTTGGCTGTTCCGTATTAAAGGCAATGTTTTTGTTCTAAACACCACATAACTCACTACATGTACATTACATCATAAACTACCTCATTTACTGGATACTAATTTATTTTACAATGTAAATATATTAAATTGATCGCACGTGTTGCTTAGCCATGCGGGTATAAACTTTGCATGTTTTGACCAAGTAAGGAAATATACGTTTGAATATTTAGTACACAAACTGGTTGTTCCCTATATGCATAGTAAGGAGCCCAAGAACGGTCATGTTCTGCTAACACCAGCTTAACCACAATATAAATATATTTGCATTACTGCATGATTAACTGCATCACCTAGGGCTCATTATCAACACAAAGAAGTCAAATAATCAAATAGACTTACAATTTGATTGGCATTTGGCCCAATAGTCCTCGCGTTATCCATTTCCAATCCTTCGCAATAATTTGGCCCTGTAGAAAGCACATTCCTACAATTATTATGAAGGTCTTGAGTTTTGAGTTTGGAGAAATATGCTTCTTACTTTTGCTGAAGTTCCCGACCACAAAACAGGAGCTCTTAAGACCATGCTTCTACGAGGAATTGTTATCATTTCTCCTGACCAATATCATGCTCACATACAAGCTTCTGAAATACACAATGTTCTTCTTAACATTCATGTCTTCTGGAGTCAAGGATTAACTGCATGACCTTGGGCTCGTTATCAACGCAAAGAAGTCTTCCCTGATGACTACTCAAATTCCTTTTGCCTGTTGGGCTTAACTCCGTCTTCTTCATCCTTATCTTCATTGACCATGTTTTGTACCGATAAACAAACAAGTTATTGTGTCTCTCTCCATTCAGACTCATCTTAGATAGTGGCTGTCTGTTGAAAGCCAACTCATGGACACAGTGTTTCCATGACCTCACCTTCAGTAACTCTCATTTCAGAGGCCTTAGAGGAAGGCTGGGGTGCTCACCTAAATGACCAGACATTAGCAGGAACATGGTCCCCATAAGAAAGTCTCATTCACATCAATCACTTAGAACTAGTAGCCATTTTCCAAAGCTATCAGTACCAAATTTATTGGAGGGTTGTTTAGTGTTGGTCAGAACAGACAACTCCACAGTGGTATTATTAATGCTTCAATTTAATAACATAACAGCACACAACTTGTCAACAGAGGGCGCTAGCGCGGAAGGTTTTGCAGGTACGCGATGTAAACACAACGTTCTTTCGCGCACCACCTATCAATTATTATAACGCAGGTGCAGCGCATTGCACGCGGGAGCCTATGGCTGCATACCTAATGCAAATTACTGATAATCAATAGCTGATAAATCTATAATCAATTCCTATTGAACTATGTATAATTTCACAACACTGTCTTCTAACTAAGAAACGTTAAAGTTGGTACATTCTTCTCTCTTTCTATTTAATCAGTATTAGTGTATGGGAACAGGAATGTAATTGCAGACAACCTGTCACATGGACAAACCATCCCCACTAATGATTAGAGTCTCTCCCACCCATCATTGAAACAGGTCCTGGATCGGTCGCCATATATATCTTTTCACTTCCCACCTCATCATCCAACTGCCAACTTTTGCACCCGCTACGCCCATCCACAAGCCTTTTTGATAGAAGCATCACAGCATGTCAGTATCCCTACTGATGAGAGGAAGATAAGGTGGAACTGAAGATTCTTTCCCAGAAAATGTAAACAAAAATTTTCAATAACAAGTTTTTAAAGTTTCAACAAGTGATAGCATTGGAACAACTTACGCCATTGTAACAATAAATACAAACATTTCACAAGGTAAAGTTATTACTAAGGATCTATCAGTCAAAAGGTAATACAAGTATTGGATTATATATGAGTGCACTGTCCCTGAATGTAATCAAGAGGAAAGTCTGGACTATTCCAGTTCACAAAGCAAAACCGAGTGATAAGGAAAAGCCAGATTTCACTGAGTGATTATATTGCCCAAACAAAATGCATTCAATATTTGTTTTATACAACCTACACATAGATCATTTTTATTAAAAATATTTTTAAAATCATAATAAGCACAAGCAAAATCATCCACTCATAAACGTGGACAACTCCAACCTTTTCCCTCGTGACACGACCTTGCCTCATTTGGTCAAATAGGTGGGAAAAGATTAGTTTGGAAACGAGGCTGTGAAGCAACCAATAAATATCTTAATTGGATGAGCCTATCCAATATCGGACATTTGTAGTGTCGTGGCAGTTAATACATTGCAAAATAATGGATGACATAAAAAGTGTGTTCCCCTAATAAAATGAAAAGGATCTGTGTTTGTGCTACATAACATAAATTACTCAGTATTATAGCAATATTCAATAACGTCTCTAACACAAAATTTTCTGTTCTAAATTCTTAATTGATCAAACATATAATAATTCACAATAGCATTTCAAAAAATGAGTATGATCATTCTTTAAGTTGAGATTTATACACAAGGAAACACTACAGCTGTCACAGGCTTTCAGCTTTCTGACTTGCAAACACCTCTACTTTTGCAGGGATTTGCTGACTGCAGAGTTGTTAGAAGAGTGACAGGGAGGACACGTCAATCTATTCGTTCTAAGTAGTGTACATGGTGTATGTGGTATACCTTGTGTGATTTACACCACTCAAAGTCATTGTCACTGCAGAGAAAAGTACAATCCTATGATTTGAGCTCTAACCCGTAGAACACATGCATCAAAAAAGAATAAAAACTAGATTAGAGTTTGTGTAAGGCATTTCAGACTGAACTGACACATTGTGGATTGTGCAGCAATTTATATACCAATGATCTCTACATCATCACACACATTCACAGGGCTTTCATAGCACCTGGCTCTGCAGTTTTTCTGATGCATGACATTTGGGAATGCAATGAATTTTGTTTGCATGCCCAGGCTGTATATATTCCTGCATTTTTTTGATTGTCAAATGAAATTGTTAACTTTAAAAGTACATGGTTAATAAAAAAATCTCATAAAAAGTGTAGGTACAAGCATAAAAAAGTGTAGAAATGTGATTGGATGGAAACACAAGTTGATGAAAGACTGTGCAGACTGTTTATTTCAGACAAGTTTCTCTGTCCATCATACTTCAATGCTACATTTTTGTACTCACATTTGAAGAGATTCAGCATCATGCCTGAAAGCATCATCTCTCAGTTTAATGAGAGGGTTTTAAAACTCCACTTTCTTTAAGCTCTTTGGTCAATGTTGGAAAACAACATGAAAACCACCAAAAAGCTTTATTGAAAACTACCATGCCATGGTTTACGGTGAGAAAAAGAAACTAACATAAGCATGCAGGCATGGGTACAGTCACACACTCATTTGTGCCATGGACAGCAAACATGTGGGTACATTACTGCAACAGTTATGTAATAGGTTAAAAGTTTTACCAGCAAGACAAAGTATAGCCTGGATTAGACATTGTGCCTACTACCTCGTCATGGTTTTTCATGAGAGCATCTGCAGATAATTGTACACATTTGCATTTTTTCTTAAAACAATTGGTGAAATTAATAATTGATCAGTCTGCTGGATACCCTATAGAATGGTACATTTTCAATTGTTTACTGATGAAAACGTTAGCAAAAGGGAAATCAATTGTTCAAACATGTATTGCTATATTTTATATAAGTGTTTTTCAGGTGGTTAATGTACTGTATTTTCTTGCTTTCTTCAACTTTGATGATGTAGGTTAAGAATGAATGGATGGATGATTGCTTCATAGAGCTGACCCTTGTACATCAGTTTGCACACAAAGTACGCAGTGTGCTGATACAAAATAATCGTCTCAGTATGACCTTTCAAGAATTAATGATAAAGTACCAAAGCTTACATGGAGTAGTGCTTCAGCCAACAGACTACGGACATGCAACATTATCTTCTCTTATTGGAACAGTACCAAGGGTACTATCGATAGTCAGTAAGGGTGCAAGGCAAGCAGTTACTCTCAATCCAAGCTGCCTTGGTAAGACACTTCCACTGTTCATCAAATAATTGAGTGTAACTTGTAATAGTTTGACTTGTAAAACCATGTCATTTGCAACAAAACAGATAAAGTTTATGTAAGTTATTACATTTTAATGTTCACAATTTAAATGACATTCACTTTATGTTTTTCTAGTTGGATTGTTTCTACCATTGATCTCATGACATGTTTTTGTAAGTCTTCATCTGAAAAGTTGCTTAGTAGGTTTTCTTGTATTCAACAGCTCCTCATGGGCCAACTGAAGTAGAAGACACTAATAAACTGAGAAGGCTTAGCGATCAGGGAGTGTTTATTCATAAAGGTATGTCAATATTATCAAGCTAACCAAGGTTGTATATGAACAGAATTTTTCTTCACAGCAAATGTACTTTTCCTGAAAACTTATTGCATCAATATTTTCAGAATTGACTGTTAAGTTTTAAGTTCAACTTCACCCAACTTAACCATTGAACCACTACTAATGCACCCCCCCCCTCCCAAGATACCACTAGTTCTGTTGCATTAAGAGTTTTATATTCAGTAGTGCCATTAATTTTTTCTACTTAGTACATGTATGTCCGTCGTGCATTATTCGTAGTGCGCAGTTCTGAAAATACAGGCCAAGCAATCCAACAAATTTTCATGAATAACGTAGAATGCAAATTATGTGCATTGCTTGGCGTTGGCTTAGTATTAGATTTCATTTGATCGCAAAATGAGAAAGTTCTGAGATTTTAAAAACAACACTCATTTAAAAAATAAAAGTTTTAAATCATTGCATTGCACCAAACATCAACCATTGTTCTGGACATCCACGGCCGTGGAGGATTAGTAACGGATTAGCGGCAGCTGTGCATTGATGTACAGACCAGCTGACGCTCCTTTGTTGGCTAAAAAACCACAGTCAAGTATCAGTTCTTTTGTCCAATCGTTCTTCTTAAGACAGGGATACAAGGTGTGAAACGATTGCTTTCAGATTCCCAAACGGTTGAAGCTGAAAAATGAACCGTTTTGGGCAACCGTTCTACGGTTGCGGAACTATTTCTATTTGGACTGCGCGCCTAAGAAGTAAGGTGTCAAAGTGCATGCGAAACGGTATGAGCATGTTCTGGAGAAAGTTGTAGAGACCGACCAGGTCAAGATCCTCTGGGAATTTAACATTCAGACTGATCATGTTATAGTACATAGACACCTGGATGTTGTAGTCCTAGATAAGACGACAAAGATGTGTCATCTCATTAATATAGCTGTGCCGGGTGATATAAGGGTAGGCATCGAAGGAGATGGAAAATATCCAGAAGTACCAAGACCTGGCCAGGGAACTCCGTAAAATTTGGCAGGTGAAAGTGAAGGTAGTCCGTGTGGTAGTTGGAGCACTTGGCACCATTCCCAAATCACTGGGGAAACATTTAGATGAAATAGGGACAACAGTGAGGGTAGATCTGTTACAGAAGGCGGCACTTTTGGGAAGAGCGAGAATCCTAAGAAAGACACTTGAGATCTAAGGCCACAGGGCGTAGCCCGACTCAAGGAGTTGCCGGCACAAAGGAAAATGTGATCTTTCTTTTGTAGGCTGTGATAAAATGAAATAATAGTAATAAGAATAATAATAAGATTTGTAGGCCCTATATTGTAGCACTTGTATCTAGAAAAACTATTCACTGCACTAAGACCGTAGGAAAATTATTGATATGCCTGATTGAAAAGGTAAGTTTTGAGATGTGATCAGGAAGTGATGTCAGTTTGTGTTCCAATATTCATTGCTGCAATTGAAAAAATGTCCATCTCCTTAAGCTTTCATCCTGGCAGATGGAACCATAATTGGCGCACCGGATTGTATGGTGATAAAAGTTGCTGAAGGTACTTGGGAGATGAGCCATTGACAGGTTGGTAGGTCAAGGATTTTGAAAATGATGCACTGTTCAATGGGAAGCCAGTGTAGTGCTTGGAAGACAGGGGTAATGTGGTGGAACTTGCTAGAGTGTGTTAGTATACGGGCTGCAATCTTGTGGATTCTTTGAAGGTGATACAGGGTGGAAGCTGGAAGTCCATTATAAGAGTAAGTTACAATAGTCTAGTCGAGACATTACAAGTGCTTGAATGGTTAACTCAGCCGTTTTGTTAGAGAGCAGTGAGCGGATATGGCTGATGTTTTTTAGGTGGAACATTGCAATGTAGGTGGAATTTCTGACATGAGTCGAGACGTTCATATGCCCATCAAAGATGACACCGAGGTATCTAGCTGTGTTGCTGGACAGAAAACTTCTGAAATGAGGAGAAGATCAAGAGAACTAAAGATAACATGAAATCCTACATGTTTTACAAAACCAAAATACGGGAAGATAAACCAGACCCAGTGGGCAAAGCAAAGGTGGAACATCCATGACAGGAGCAATCTCTAGGCATTTGATTCACAAAAATATGATACCCCAAGTTTTGCTAGAATGTGTCCCTGATAAGGGAGACAGACAACTTGCAGATATTGTATAAAATTTGCCACTAATTCTCTATCTAGTGTCATGTACAGACTTTGTAAACTCTAAAAAATTTGATACACTATGCTAGGGAACAAGCAAGATGTTCCTGATACAGTTTTCAAACTTCAGATTTAGCAGCGCCGAGTTAATCGCAACAAACAGAAGCCACTGCTTGCCACTACTTGGGAACACTTTCAGAGGAGCCCCTTGAGATCAACAAAAACATTTGCAAATACAGGGAACAGCTTTCCTGTAAACTACCCTGCGGAGGCAATCTTGTTGATGGTTTTCCTCATCTCTAGCTAAAGTCTGATCCAGTAATTCGTGCTTTTTGCAATGTCGCGAGTGCTTCCAATGTGGTAACGTCCACCACGTCTGATTATGTCCAAAGGAAACGGCATTCTATTACAGAAAATACGTCACCTCTGATACCAACAAATGCATTTACAATGCGCATACGCAAGCAACTCCGCTGAACAAAAGGCACCTCCCCTAGCACTGCACTTCCCAAATGTACACACGAAATACGCCCTTCTTTTTACAGCGCGCCTGAGTGTCAAGTCGTTCTTCTTTGACCCTCGGTCAACGTAGCGTTACACTATAGTGCAAGCAGTTTTGTCCAGATCCCGGACACCTCCGTGAACAATGTCAGAATCTTCCAAGGCAAAGAAAAAATCCTACAGGAAAGCAGGAAAGCGAAATGTAGATCATGCGGTGGTCCTCCATCGACCTTAGAATTTGATGTACATTCTACCTGCCAAAGATGTCGTATGTGTTCTCAGGAAAAACCCTGCGGTGTTTGCACCAGCTGGTCTCCCTCGGATTGGACAATTTTCACGACATGGCAGGATAGTCTGGCCCACAAGACATCTACGCGGAAAGAAATATTCGATGATTCAACAGAGAATCTTCAACAAAATACAACATCTCCTTCACAAAAGATCTTTTCACCGGTTTTCCCACCTGAGAGCAACGTGTCTATGGTTAACAGCGGTGCCTCGGAAGACTTGCTCTCCTCTAGCCACGCTTATGATCATCCGATTCCCACCTCTTCGGAACATCCAAGCCTTCACCGTTTTCCGGGGGAGTTTCGGGCTTACCCTCAACGCCCCGCCAGGCCTCCCTCTTCTCCATGGTAATTTTTCCCTGACGATCCTCATCAATATTATGAGTCGACACATTCTTCCATGAGTCATTACACTCCCTTTTTGCCACCCATCTGACATTTTTAACTACCATCCTCAGGAACGGCCACCGGATAACGGAAGTTTTTCTCGCTCCGCTGGTGTTCACCCGCTACAGCGAAACGCGGATTTTTCTCGCCAACATCTCCAAGGTGACATCGGAGTCCGCTCAGATTTTCACCGCTCCCGCTCTGGACGATCCCGTTCCCAGTCCCATTCACCGATTGGATCTGCAAATGATCCCCGATCATACTGATACTACTCCCCTGGTCATTACTCCCGTTCTGGATCCTCTCCAAGGAGCTCTGTTGGGTCAGATCTGGATTTGGTGGAGCCTGGGAATACGTCCATGTTCCACAGAGGAAAGGTAGTCATCCCTGAAGTGAGTACTATTTTACAGTTCCCTCCTCCTTCTCCCAAAGAGGTCTCCCGCTTGTCATTTCGCAGGGATTCTGCCCATTCTACCATTCCTTCAAAAGAAAAAGCATATGAAAATTCCAGCTCGTGAATCATCTCTCTTAAAAACAAACACCAATGATACCGATAGGTTTTTCATGGTCCCAACAATCTCATCAACAGTTAAAGATAAGCTTTGATCTGGTAAACAAACAGGGAAAAACATTTTTCCAGGTAAACACATGAAAGACCTCAACATTTCTCTCGAGAAGCTAGACTGCCATTTACGCCATGGAGCCCAAGTTTCCAACATGTCAATTGAATTGTCGGATACTCTTGCTCGGGCTTCAGAAGATCCCGCGACAGTGGACCCAGAGCTCCTACCGGTCATGTTTAAATTTTTGGATGACTGCCTACAGGGTTCGTACGGTCCTTGAAAATCCTTGAATTTGAAAATCTGTTTATAAAGACTTGAAAGTCCTTGGATTTATCTTAGGTCCTTGTAAGTCCTTGAAAATTCACTTTTTGTAATTAAAGTATTTAATCATGCAGAGTAATGTTGTGTTTTTTCATCAAGTTTAAAAATGTGTACTTTTGTACTTGCCCGCTTTGTCACTGAGAATAAAGACATTGAAAAAGCAGGAATGTGTGTCTTGTCTGGTATTCATGAACATGATCAGCTTGAATTGTCCTGGAAAATAAGCGGGCGCGCACAGAAAGATCAGAGGATCTAGGAACTGCCAGCTAGCTGACAAAAGATGTTCCCAAACCTTTCAGAACAGCTAGCTAGCCGCTGTACATGTATGCCCTGTCCAATCATAGAGCAAGAGTCCCATGAGTGAAACCAAGGCTGTCCAATCAGACAACGTATGTGGAA
>JAUELU010000084.1:1559274-1573087 GCA_032357145.1 Evasterias troschelii | reverse complement strand
TTCATGTATATGTTGGGATACACCAAGTGAGGATACTGGTCTTTGAAATTTACCAAAAGTATAAACTCCCTTTAAAGCCAGAGTGTATCTGTTCTGAATTATCATACAACTACATCATTTTGTATTTCACTGACTTTCTTAATTTGAGCGAAACAAATAGTACAACGCCCAGCAGAATGATTGACAGCCCCTTGCCAATAACGCATCTATACAGTTTGTTCTTTATTTGTTCTTAATTCCGTTATCATCCCGTCTCTTTTTACTCTACTTGGGGGTGTAATGCATCTTCAATTTAATTATTAACCCTCCCGAAAAACCCAAAGAAATAACAGCAGCAGCAGCAGCAGCAGCAGCAAAAACAACGACAACAACAAAACAAAACAAAGAAACACATAAAGAGGCTTTTAAATGGCATGTCAAGGCTGCTAAATTATTTCAAGGGACTCTGAATAAACATTTTGTTCTCACAAAATAATATATTATTTCATTCTCTCGAATTTATATTAGTTCCGTATTGGCTCCGTATATACTGCGAATGGCCTGTTGGATAATCAATGTAATTGGGAATTTAGTGAAACATAAGGCTGGGAGCAACCAAATGCATATGGGATCAGAATGGGTCTTTTTAGAATCAAACCTCACATATAAAAAACAAAACTATGAGTATAGGCTAGATCAAGATTGATAATTTAAAAAATGGTGTGATCTGGTGACAAGTAGTCACAGAGACAGATTCAAATTTTAAAGTGAAATTGTATGCAAAAAAGAAGGCTACCGCTACATCGCCTTTGGATTGGATGATTTTTCTTTTACTTTGTGAACTAACACAGTCTGTAATTTTGTTGAGTCAAAACTTTTGGTCCTACAAAATGGCAAGGTAAAAGGAAAACCGCAACAATTTGAGGGATATTTATATTATATTCTACTTTTTAGACATCTTTCCAAACACATTCATTTCATAACAAATGCTTTTATAGCCCAAAGGTATAAAACACCCAAACCACAAACAAACAAAACAAACAACCCTCCCAAACAAACACCACCCCACCCCCCCCACCCCAAAAAAAAAAAAAAAAAAAAACCCCAAAATTAATTATTGTAACAAAACAACAGCAGCTTCTTTAAACAGGATAGTTTATTGAAAGTTTTTAAACAGAGATAATAATTTTTTTTTTTTCAAATAGTACACCAAAAAACAACAACAATATTTTAGATAACGCTTTAAACCTGAGGCTTATTTCAAATGTATACTTGTAGTTGAGTGCTATACTCCTTGGGTCCGCAAATGGAATAGTGAGTTAGATCTTTCTAACGATAATTTATTAATTTTATAGTATATGTTGTAAACTTGTTTTGGCAACAAATAAAACAGCCTTTTTTTTTTAAAGACCTGGCTGCTTATTTTTTGTCAAATTTCATGTTCTAGTAATATTTTCTCTAAAGTGTAAGCTTTTATACTTATAATTCATACATATTCAAATTTTAAAGTGTAATACATTAGTTATATTCAGCGGAGTAAATTCATATCTGCCTTTCAATAAACATACCATGCAACTCGACTGTGAAAATGTCATCCATTTTAATAAAACATAAGACAACATTGATTGTTTTGACAGTGATTTTTATGCTAGTTCAAGCTTATTTTGATTTAGCTTTAATACTTAGTGTTTTATTTATCGACAGTGAACTTTCAGATGGACACTATCAGTTTGTTGTGTTTTTTTCTCTCTCTCTAAATTTGGCTTTTAATATCACATGTTTTTATCTTTGGTGATGAATTCCCTTCTTTCAACTGATTAGATTGCTTTCTGGGGAATACACTTGCTCTGTTTTTGTTGATATTGCTTTTCCACTTATCAATTTCTCAGTATTGTAATAAGCCTTGGAGTACGTGTATGTGACTCCACACGACTTTGAGGGAGATGAGTTGTGGGGTTTGACTGGTAACATGTTTTTAAAAAATGTTACTTACTCTAATCTTTAAATATTCAATGATACTGAAAAGTCAAATTGTTTGTATTTAATAGCCCCCACAAAAAAGCAATCTGCCAGGTTGATATTAAACATTCATAAATACCCACAGACAGTTTAGGCAGTCCTATTGGTTAAAAGATGGCCACTTGACCATGTTTACCTCTTATTAACAACTGATAAAGACATAGCTGGAGCTGTTTTTGACAAGTTGGCTATTGCACATTCAGCGTTCATAGCCATACGCATGTTGGGACAAGAGATTTCGCAGGCACTTTAACGCATTATGCAATCAGTAAATTAGAGTAAAATCTGTTAGTGCACACAATACACACAAACATGCGAGTCACATGTAATTTTCCCTCAGCAAAACAGCCCGAGGACAAGAATTGAACAATTTAAGAAAAAGACAAGTACAATTACAGAAAGGGTTATGAATGGGAATAAAAGAATAGTGACTCTGTCTTTAATGGTCGTGTAAAACCTTCCAGGGTTGTAGTCGTATAATAAAAGAATAAATCACACGTCCAGTACCATTCTAATTTTAAAAGGAAGGCCATTTAAGACCTTTTTGCCACTCTTCTTTCCCCTTATTACAACAATAACAATGGAGTCTTAGCCTATATGGCGCACATATCCACCTATCGGGTGCTCGCAAAGTGCTGGAACAAAGATAAACACTTCTAATAAGAAGGTTCTGAAGTTTACAAATTATAAAACCCATTTTTGTAGCACCTTTTAAGGGTTTACAAGGCACTATGACGCACTCATTCCCATGCAGTGGTAAGGAACATCTAGTAAACAAGTGTAGTCTTTTCTAAACAAGGGCATGCATCTGATTCTTCAATGGAAAAGTTGTCAACGCCTTCAGAGTGTCTCCAGGTGTGTGTCTTGGTTTTTACCTGTAAAATGAGGAGACAAAATATTTGCAGTGAATTCCACCTATTGATCAAATTAATTTCAGAGTGAGCATGAAATTGCAGAGTAGCCTTGTCCTACAGCGTACTAAGGAGAAGTCTTTTTTCAAAGAAAAAACTTAAGTTTCAAGCTGAGAAAATCAATTCAAGCCTCATGTATAAATATAATTATTTCCTATCCACCAACAAAAGAAAATCATCAAAATTAGGCTAAATTGTCCATAATTGACTCAAACTTGCAAATTAAAATTGCACTAAATTTATATTTTTTGTTCAACAAACTTCAGCTTTCTATGTTTTGCAGGATGACATCTTTCTCCTCAATGAATTTCCAAGGAAAAAGCTGGTGGTGCATTGTATGTTATTTTGTATTACTATTCTTTTTAAAGATGTGCAAGAAATAAACCTTATTCTAAATGTTTAGTGTAATTTATGGGAGTGGTGAAATTGTTCATGTTGTAGTACTGTTGGAGATGCAAAAATGGCAATGTGTGATGAATGTTAATGCTTCAGCCAATAAACAAATTAGAATTTGTCATAGACACTTGTGGGCGTGTGCAGCCTGCACTATGATCTATGTGTGTAAAATTTCTCAGTCTGGTGTATAAATGTGATCAAATCTCTGGAACTCTTTATTGTAAACAGTATATTTATCATGTATATATTTATTTCTTCATGTGGTCTCATTCATTTTTCATTTAGAAAACATTTTGCTTTGTTATTTTGAGGGTTTATACATATGTCTTGGTCAATTTTGTATGGAGAAATTCCTAAAAGTCTATCTCAGTTAAAAGCTGCATGAGGGCACCTTTGTTAAGTTATTTCAGCGGACATCGGATTGCTATGTCAAAACATTTTTTGAGTCGAACTTTAAACCAATGAAGCAGTGGTTTACTAACTTCAACAAAGCCATTGCTAAAGAGTGTGTTTAACAAATTTCAGCAAATTAGTAACAATACACTTTCTTTTGGTATATTTTTCAGTCTAAGATAGCAAAACACAATTAATAAACAGCAACATAACTTTTCCTTTGTTCTCAAGAATTTGTACAGGCTTAAATAGAATAAGGAGGTTACTTAAGTCAGTGTTGCTGTTTGGCGCTTAAAAGTCAAGAATCTGACCCGAGTATCACTTCAATTTAAACTCATATTAACAAAAAAACAACGTTGCCTTTTGCTTTATTTTTGTTTGTCCAATGGTTACATAAGCGTCAATTGAGACAAAGAACCCGTCAGCACAATGGTACAAACCTTCAATCATCTCTCACATGCGTGCCGTCCACGCTATGTGTTTGTGTACTTTTTATAATAGTAGGTGTCTTCCCATATGAAAAATGGTTTACAAATTTTTGCATGACAAATTCACATGCAAATGTAACAAAAAGTAACAATACAAGTTGGCTTCCCAATATTGCCGTATTTCACAACAAAAGAGTGAGCCTCTGATTTGCAACCATGAGTTAATTTCATAATATGACAGTATAACACTGTGGCAGTATAAAATAGGCTCATGCTGAAATGGGCAACAAGTTTATTTTGTAGTACCTGCAAATTCAAACACAAGGTAGTGTATACTTATCATCATTTTTCAGTCACCACTTTGTTTTAATTTTGTATTTGCATGAAGGACAGATGGTTATGTGCTGTCTAAATAACAAATAAATTGAATAAATTACAAAAATTACCTCTTATTACTGCCTTGACAAATGATCTAGTATCCTCCGTTACAATCCTGTGAAAAGCTGGTCTAGCAACAGCCATGTGTAGATCTCCCCAATGAATAAATGGATGCACAGTGGCCACGCCCTCAAGTGATATAGACTTAAAGAACTCAAATTGACTAACTCCAGACCATTTAAAGATGTCAATGGATCCAATGCTGCTCACACCCAGTAAGTATGTAATCTCTGACAATAAGAGTAAAAACTTACGAGTTAATTTTATGAAAGCACTTAATTGACATAGTTATTTCTTAAACATTGAAGATCAGGGTTTGCTTCGACTTAGGTTCAAATGTGATAAGAGTTTCACTCATATTAAGTTAATAGGGATGAAGGATGGATTGTTTTATAGGACTAAAAGATAGCACAGGCTACCCTGATTTATCACACTTTGGTGTAGGGGTTCAAAAGGTTAGGATGACCGCGGTATATGGTAAGGGGAGCTGAGAGACCCCTCTTTTATGAAACATCCCATAAGGTCAGGGTCTCAAACAACCTCTTCTAACCAACTTCCTACTGCTTGGCTTCTGGTGGTGCCAACCACTGTTCGTTACCAACAGTGGAAGTGTGAAGGCAAGTTTCTGGCGCTCTGGGCAGGTGGCGCTCAGGAGAACTAAAACTCTGATCTCTAACCCCTTGCAATGGGTGAAATGGTAACATTGGTTGCTGGCAGCTGGGCGACCGAGATGGTTCGAGAATGTAGACAAACGTTTATCCCGGTCTCACCATCACGATGTCTGGCTGACCATGAGACAACAATCAGTAAACAATCTCCTCAGTGATATACTGTGGGCCAAATCTCTTTCAGTAGTCAGGTGTTGAGCTTGCCACTACATTGAAGAGGAGTGGGTCTAGTGAGTATCAGGAGCTCCTGCCCAAGGCCTCTGGTACTATAAACTCTAGTGCAGACTCCAGATGCCATCGTGAGGAACAATGACATCACACATCAAGACTCACAGCGAAGGCGTCGCTGGACGGCTTGAGCGGCTGGAAATTGGCAGCCAAATCTCTGCACGTGAACAAACTGAGAGTGATGATTGCACTGGCGCACTCTGGGTATCGGATAGATGAGGTCCTTCTCTGGTGACCAGGCGGGACTTTTTAGGGAGGCCCTGCCTACTTCAATTGAACAACGGACCTAGTGGGCTAAATAAGGTATGCCCTTCTTCCCCCTGGCAGGCAGCCCATGGCCAGCAGGGCTCCAACTTGTAGGAAAAAGGCAAAGAATAAACAAATCATAATTGGATGTTGGAATGCTTGCACACTGCTTGACCGTCCTGACCAACCCAGGAGATGTGCACAGCAATGATTGCAAATGAAGTATACTTCTACACAAATCTGAACACTGCTGTACCCTCTGACAAATAACTTGTGCTGGATAATTTCAATGCCAGAGTTGGAGGAGACTCAGTCCTTGGGAAATTTGGCCGCGGAAAATATAAAATAAATGGTGAAATGCTGCTCTCAAAGTGCACCGATGCCCCCTAGCTATTACAAACACACATTCTTCAGGAGTCCTGACAAATATTTCTTTTTGTGGTTGCACTCTCATTCAAAAAAATTGTACCTCATTGATTTTTGTGTGTAACCTCAATAAAAATGTTTACCCTATTATGTAGCATGATTTTCTCTCTGAGTTTAATTGTACCTCTCAGGCCTACTTCTGACAGTGCCGAACTGTTGATTTGATATTTGTCAAGTTCATTTGCAATCATTGCTGTGCACATCTCCTGGGTTGGTCAGGTTGGTCAAGCAGTGTGCAAGCATTCCAACATCCAATTATGATTTGTTTATTCTTTGCCTTTTTCCTACAGATATTATTTAGCATGATAAAATAGCATTCAAAGTATCCACAAATCAGGTAACCAACAAAAACCTTGATGTCTCTTTTGACAGCAAACAAATTCGACGAAAACAAACCAGCGTAAAAGCAACTCAGTGCACAAACAATATTCAAAAATCGAGCCAAATCTTAAATGTATTGTTTTCCAATCAAAAAGCTGTTCCAGAGTGATGCTAACCCACACTATACCCCCCCCCAACAAAAAAAAAACTCAACAAAAACTCCCATTGGTTAATAGTTAAAACCCAACCCTAAATGGTCAACCCATTTAACCAATCGAAACCCAACTCTAGCATAAGTGTCATGCCAATTGGTTGTTAACACTAATTGTGGATCTGCCCAATCCATATAAAAAGCTTTACAGCAAACACAGACGTTCACATCACAATGCTCACCCCATTACCACCAATGAGAGCTATAATTGTCAATGCATTAGTTATCCATGAATTAAAGTAGCCCTGATTACCACCAGAATCACATTTGCATAATTAGTTTTATCATTTAGTTTATAAAATGGATTATAGTCATGATTACACTTCCTTCAAAACTTATCTCTTCTATCAACCTTAAATCTGCTTTGTGACCTTAGTTCGAGGATTAAAGAGACTGAATGAAGATCCAGTTAACAATTAAAACTGAAATTAACAAAATATTCCCACCTAGACCTTTGAGGTTTTTTTCTTAACATGTGAAAAACAAAGTTACTTCACCAACAAAGACCAAGACTTGGTGGCAAAGGTGACCTCTCACCACTGTGGCCCTGGTTCAATTAGCATCTCAAACTTGTATTATAATTCTAAATTCACAAGTGCATGTTTTTAAGCACCATGATTTGAGACCAGGCACTAAAGCCTATGGTTTATGAGGAAGTTGTGATAACAACGGCGAAAGTGCCATGTGTAACAAAACAGGGCAGAGCATGTTGAGTTTGCACTTTGAGTGTGTTGCTTTATTTCTATCCCTTTCATTGTATCAAACCCTGCATAGATTTCATATTTAAATTGATAAGTATTGCTCTTTGTACTAATTATTATGTTGTTAGTTTGCTTGCCATATAACTTTTAAAAGATATAAATGTCAGTTTCTGAAAACTTACCATCAATTAGAAATGCTTCCAACTGTATAATTCCAACTGCATCAATGTCTTGTTTTAGTGTCCATTCCAATGAAATGGAGTATTCATACACTGATATTGGTTGGTTCAAGTCAACTGTGCCATGTCTGGTTGACACTTTCTCACTAGCAAAGATCATTAGAGGAACTTCCTCAACTACAATTCCCAAAACATCAGAAGCTGTATCTGTTAATATAGATGTTTCCAAGACAAACTACAGAAAAGGTTAATATGAGAAAAGGTGAGTTGATGAACATCAAACAATCGAGCATGCAGAAAAACAAAAACAGGAAATTAAAAGATAAAATTCAAATCATTTCATTTGAAGAAGTGAGGGTGAAAATTGACTGGCGATGTGTGCCAACTACGATTTTTATTTTGTTTTACAGTGTTGGACATCATTGTGCGGTTATCACAAGCAAACAATACTTGACCAACTTTCTCATTTCTAAGTAAACAGTTGGGGAAATTGCCACATTATTTACCAGATGAATAGCAGCATTCCATATGAGTATAAGCGAGTTGGTTGTTCCATGACTGCAAGCAAATCCTAACCAGCTGTTGCCTCCAAGTTCCAGGTGTGTAACAGATGTGGCTCCTATGGTCGCGATCAATTGCAATACACTAAAATTCCCTGTCAGAGAATTGTATTCAAATACAGCTGACGGAATGTCCTTATTTCCTGCATTTGAAATACCATAGAAAAGTAAAAAGAAAAAGAAAGAAGACAAAAACACAAAATACAGAAAAGGATGTTTTTAATGCAAATTAACAATAATTTTGATCAAGCTGTACCTGTAGTTGGATCATACAAGTTGGCTACAGCTACAAAGAAAGTTCCATTTATGACAAACATTGCTGTATCCATTGCATGCTGAGCTGGTAACCGCACTTCATAAGATTCACTGCTCATCTTCAAGATTTTAACTTCATCAGCCGTAGATGAAATGCCGGTACAGAACGTGCTCTGTCAAAATGTTAGAAATGAATTTGTAATTTTGTTACAATAGCCACAATAGAAATTTACCCCATTTTGTCTAAAAGTATTGAAGAAAATAACATGTGCCATATTGCCATTGAAATTTTTTACAAAAAAAAAACAAAATAAAATGACCCAAACCCCACAGACGCTGTCCAAAAGGTATACAAGGAAATCCCCCATCTCCTCTACAGAAGTATTGGAGGGATGGAGGGATTTCCGTCTACACCATTTAAAGAAATGGTGTAGTCAGCTGTTGTATACCCTTCTTGTTGAGGCTCAACGCGAGTGAGCTGCGACAGAGTGTAGCCCGTTGTCGAGGCAGTGAAGGGCAGCCACAATCATTCGGCCAGAACTGCCGATTCTTCCTTGCACCCTAACGCCAAATACTCGGAGAGGAGCAGGAGGAAGGAAGTGGCGCCCATACCCATGCGCGCCGAAGAGTCCATCTTTGGTGCAACATCATCAAGCTTCCCGCGGATCTTTCCCGCAAAGGGGAGCTTGTCCGTGGCCGCGTCTGGTAGGATGGGGATGGTAAAAACTTAATCAAAATCCTTGTGCGTTCAACACACACCCGTTCCAAGGACATCACGGGGAAGGCCTTGGTCACCCCCCGCACTGGGCCCGACCTTGGTTTGAACGGTTGGTGTTCCTCAAGAGGGGGTTCAGAATCAATGGGGGATCATCTAAAGCCTTTATCAGATCCCTCTGAATCAGGTGCAGTTTGGTCTCCAGAGCATGGCTAGCGGTGTGCTGCGGTTGACCCCTTTATTCCGCGTCATCCAACCGTGGGCGTAGTGACTCGGGGGCCCCTCAGGGGTGGCCGAGTCATAGGGGGCCTTGGCCTGAATCATCATGTCAGCCCGAAAGGGAGGCCGTGAGGGTATGAAATGCTTTCAAAAAATCCGCTCAGGATCGGGATTCCACCTCTGTGGCGTTTGCCACAGTGCGCCCGTCCTTTCTCCCGGAAGAACGTCCCCGAGGGTGGTCTCCGAGGCTGGCTCGGATGTCACTTGAGTATTGGGGATGCCCGATGTGGAAGGTGGGCCCTCGGGACGTACCACTCCAAGGGAGTATGCTGCCCTTGGCCAATGGCCTGGGCGGCCGACAGCTCCCCGAGCCCGATAGCGTAAGCGGGTGCTGTGCGGTCAAGGCGGCCTTACAAAAACTCGTCCTGGAGCATGTTACCCTTGTCCAATGGTCTGGGCGGCCGACAGCGCCCCGAGCCCAATAGTCATAGGTGGGTGCTGCACGGTCAAGGCGGCCGTACAAGAAACCTGTTCCTGGGCACTGTGGTATCCACAGTGGCGTAGGGAGGGTCTGGGTCCATAGAGCCGTGGAGGGGTCATCCTTCTGGCTGTATATGCCCCGTAGACATGCCTGGGGACGTGCATCGAGCTGTGGAGGGAAAATCCCTTCGGCTGCGTGTGCCCCGAAGAGGGGCCTGGGGTTGCCAAGGTGAGCTCCGCACCGGAGTCACGCTTGGCCAACCACCCGCTATTGGGTATAGTCCTGGTAACTGGCAATTTATTTGCCTTACAGGGATGTTTCCCTTTGGTTGGGTGGACCCATGCACACTAACCGGGGATGGAGGGACCTTAAGGTTTCTCGCCCGGCTAATGGGTCCGTCAGCCCCGGAGTCTGCAGTGGCTGAGGGAGCTGACTGAGGGATTGCTGCAGCTGCGACATATCGTCACCGGTGCAATCCCCTGAGAACTCAGGCTGTCCCTGAGGGAGTAATTCCCTCCAGTTCTGACACGCCCTGCTCTCCCCAACTTTCTATCAAAATACACCACAACACAACACACCACAACACACAACTCTACAATATTATATTTTATAATATTTTAATAAAGCTTTCTCAAAGCAGGGAATAACGTCTTTATTCAGATAAAATCCAGGCCAGCACCGTTCCCGGACCCATTTGGAGGACGGGCGCTGCGTGGTCCGGGAACCCGGTCAACAGTCCACCCCGGCCGCCTGTGCTGTATTCCACAGGACCAGGGGACACGGGTGACTAGAGCCCACCATGCCGTGAAGGCTTGCACCATCGGACAGCTCTCTGCTCGGGGGAGGACCAAGGGTTAACAAGAGGCCCGGTATCTCGCCTTGTTTTCCCTTCCGACCCTTCTTGGCTTTGGTTCCGGGATTTGGGGCCAGGGTAGACCGCCCCTTGAACCTGCCTTACATTTGGTAGTCCCGCTACTCTTGGCTGAAGCTGGGGACTGATTACTCAGATACCCGACACCGCCAGCTGAACTGCCAGCACCCGTAGCCAATAATGGCTGCGGGCGCTGGACGGTAGACTGGTCCGGCAACGTAACGCCTACCAAGGACTCGGTCTGTCCCGAGGGGGGAGTAATTGCCCCCGGTTAAGACAGAAGGAGTTCTCCTAAACCGTTTCATATCCAACAAACAAACAAGAAAAACACTCTACACCAATAGTTCCACGAACTACTGTATCTTTATTTATCAAAGCAATAATTACGGGAATAAAAGACGAATGAAAATGGAAAAAAAAGAAAAAAAAGGTCTTACCCGACCTGCCACTAAGAGAAAAAAGGAGGATCACGCTGTATACCGCGGGGCACTATGGGTAGACCAATAGAGGGCGCTATGTTAAATCTTAGTGGTATTACCTGCCGGTATAGGAAAATATGCAAAAATAGTAGTGAGCTCTACAGGCAAGTATGAGTGAAGTAGATGGCAGAAATCAATTAATTCTGACACCATGTTAGTTTATGTCTACAAACACCATATCTAGCGTGAGCTACATCGAAGGATGACATAAGATTCTTCTGATTTCTGGATCACTGATACTTTATTCATCCACCATGAATGGTCACCATTTACATCGTCCCAGCATGCAATGCGTGAGATGACCTTGGGGTCAACAAACTTAAGTAACATTACTAACATCCCGTTTCATATTTAGGGTAGTGTCTACTGTAACCCCAAGGTCGCTGGTAGTTTCAGAAAAAGTGATCAATGTCAAGATGTCGAGCTCACCAGACTTTCAAAATTGAGAAGTCACATGCAGGATTTCTGTCTTGGCACCATTTAGTAACATGTGTTTGCTACTAGCCAAGGCTTTTATGTCACTTTTATGCACTGCTTAAGTCTCACCACCTCCCTAGAAACCTCGCTTTGATTGAGAATGAGAATTTGCTACGGATGTCCGACATTGTTTCTCCTGTAAAGGATGTTTGGTGTGAAGCCAGGCTTTCTTCTTGTTCTTACCCACACACTCTCGTTTTGCTGAGAAGTAGAACAAAGAACCATTCAAACAGCTTTATTCCACGTACTGCATCTCTCTGGAACTTCTTGCCTGGTGCATGTTTCCCTCCACCAAACAGTAGACTGTTTTAAGAGGAGTGGCCTTCAGCTCCCCCATTTATCATCTTAAATGAGTCTTCTTGTAGCCCCTTATCAAGAGTTGCCTTTAGCCTTGTTTGAGGTCAATTGGCATAAAATAAATAAAACAATATAAAAAACCTTAACACTGCATTTATTCACTAGACTGCAGGTTGGGAGTAAAGAAAAGTAAGATCCTCAAAACACCCGAGGAGAAATGCATCCAAAATATCAAGGGAAAGCTCATACTTTGTTGTTGTTTATTGGTAACCTTTGTTTGACACCCTGTAATGCCATTCAAAATATTATCAACGTGTGTAAAACTTGGGTAAAGGTTATCATTACCTGGTCGCTGACAGCCAATGCAATGAATATATCACTGTCAAACTGAAACAGTTCAGCACTTGAAGCTGCAGTGAAAGGCTGATCATAAACCTGATAGCACTCCTGTTCATCATCTGGACATAAATACAATGTTGTGCCAATACAAAAGTCAACATCAGCCTCACTGCTCTCTGTAAATGCTAACAGTAAACCACCATCTGTGTGAATGCTGTCAAACTTGAAGGTTGCTAGAGAATTGTCCAGTTGAAACTCTTCCTCAAAAAAGCTAAGTCGCACTGCTTGCCCTGATGCAAAAAAAAGATAAGTTTAAAAATAACAGTTTTAAATAATGAATTAATTAGGGGAACAACATTGTAATACCATATGGACATTAGAGTTCGGCTTTATGCTTAGCTTATGTTGGCTTAAATGTGCGGACCAGCTACATAAAAGCACTGTTTGGACATGCACACAGCACCAAAATAAAAAAATAAATAAAAAATGTGCACAAAGAAAATGATCTGGTATGATAGTTTCCAGCACAACATGCATAAGTGCATACAGAACTTTTACACAACATTGTGATTGTTTAAGGGCCATTCACTTGCTAGTTCACAGAACTGGTCTTTATATTACATGTTCATACATGTTCAAACTTTCATAGATATGCATTAATAGTAAGTAAAAAGATTGGCTAAATCTTCAATCAATTGTTATTTTTACCTGATACACAAGATGACAGATGACAGACATATGACTACGGATATCTGATCCAACATGTTTAACAATGTACATAGCAATTTTTGGATAGTAATTCACTGAAATATACATGTAATTATTTAACAAAAAGCTTTCTAACTTTTGGGGTTATAATTAAATGGTAAGAATAGAACAATGATGTGAGTGCCTACCCATGACAGCAAACTGCAGACTGTTAATAGGTTGGCACATTTCTCGCAAAGTGTCATTCAGGTAAGATAGCTGCCAGTACAGCCAGTGTGCAATGGCTTGATGGTCATGGTACATCTGTTGAACATCTATGCCATCAACTAATCCCAATACTGTAGTATCATTAAGAACCATCACTTCACTGGAAAATATCTTCATTAAAACAGAAAACATGTAAATGAGATAAGAAATGTAGTAATGTAAGTAGTAATGTGTACAAAAGTAAAGAATCTTAAATTGAATTTGTGCCTCAACTGTAAGTTTCGTACAATCTATAAAATTCTTTTGTTAACTTTCAAAGCTCAAACATGTCAATCTCTTGCTTATTTATCTGAACTTGTTCACAATTATTCCCCTACTCGGACTTTACATTAATCTCAACAGTCATTGCTTACCACAACTACAAGAGCTTCATCCATTTTTTATGGTCA
Source organism: Evasterias troschelii (assembly GCA_032357145.1). NCBI lineage: Eukaryota > Metazoa > Echinodermata > Asteroidea > Forcipulatida > Asteriidae > Evasterias > Evasterias troschelii. The sequence continues at coordinate 1,559,486 of JAUELU010000084.1, read as the reverse complement.
AAGATCATTTTCTTACGCTGCTCCATTTCTTTGAAATAGTCTTCCTGTGCATATTCCCTAGGCTAGTTCTTTAAACTGTTTTAAGAGTAAGGGACTGTAAATATCAAAGATTTTTTGAAAATGTTGGCCACGGACAAAAATGGATTTCATTCATACTGTTATATTTGATGGACCTTTGCTCCAAACTAACAAATGTGGAAAAACATTCTGAA
>JAUELU010000084.1:1535242-1551777 GCA_032357145.1 Evasterias troschelii | reverse complement strand
TAGTGCTCAAAGGGTTTTTAACTGAAAGGAAATTGAAAATAAAAAGTTTGAAAATCGGTTGTGTAGTTCTTGAGATATGGTCCCACTTCCGGTTGACCCATAGGTAAAGGTCAATGTTGGGTCACAGTTACCCAAGGCTAACCTGCACTGCCCAAGGAGTCTATAACTAACAATAAATTCAAAATCGGTTGTGTAGTTCTTGAGATAAGGTCTCACTTCCGGTTGACCTGGAAGTAAAGGTTAACAAGGGGTCATGGTTACCCAAGGTTTATCTCCCATGCCCAAGAAGTCTATAATTGAATAAAGTTTTTAAATCGGCTGTGTAATTCTTGAGATATGGTCTCACTTCCGGTTGACTTGGAAGTAAAGGTCAACATGGGGTCACTGTTACCCAAGGCTATTCTCCAATGCCCAAGGAGTCTATTACTAAAAAAGTTTGAAAATCGGTTGTGTTGTTCCTGAGATATGGTCTCACTTCTGGTTGACCCGGAAGTAAAGGTCAACATGGGGTCACGGTTACCCAAGGTTAATTTCCAATGCCCAAGGACTGAAAACATTTTGAAAATTGGTTGTATTATTCTTTAGATATGGTGCTTACAAGGTTGGCTAATTAAACGTTCACCTCGCTGTTAATTGGCTAATTAATTCAGAATTTTAACTTTTTTTGCATTTAGAGTTAAGTTTATGTTCTAAGCTTCAATTTGATATAATGATCTCACTCTCTAGGATATTAGCTGTATACAAAAATTGGTGCAAATGCTATGGGATTTAGGCAGAAACAAGTATAAGAAATATAATAAAAAGCTCGACGAAAACAATAGCTGTTCCGACAGAAGTCGGAACAGCTAATGAATTGGACATTTTTGTAAGGGTGATTTCAGAACAACACAATAAATATAATGGTACCTCTTACTACGGGTGTTACGATTTAAGTGCCATAAAGCGAATGTGACTTAAGATGAATGTAGGTAATACAGGTATTATTGGAGCAGTATCCTCCCTGAGTCTGGGATTAGATCTCGAGTGAAATGTTAGTGTCAGACCCTATTGGGCTGGATTTTTTACCAGGTTTGGTATTCAGTGTTACACTTTATTTTATTTCCATTTATTTAAATATACTTAATATTGTAATCTGAACGACTTGTAAGAATCGAGAATATTAAAATTCAATTTAAAACAGTTAACACGATTTGACAACTTACAAGTGTCATGTCTGTTTATTTTTAGTTGGGGTTCTTTAAGAAAGCATCGAAAAGAAAATTAATCTACCAATATTTGTTGGAAGTAACTAAGCTGTCGATGATGTATTCAGAAAGAACAACTAGTGAAATATACACTGCTGTATTTCATATGTATTTTTTAAGTTGATAAAGTCTTTGTGGGGCCCGTCATTAAAAAATTACACTGATAATATTTCACTTCAAAAAGGCACATTTAAGTGCCAAATAGTGGCTCAAATTGCACGACAGAGCATCTAGGACCCCAAAATTGTTGGGGCCCTTAAGCGGGCCCCAGACCCCACGCCGTAATGGCTTCGCACTCCGCGCTCGCCAATTGTCTTTGTAAAACAATCCAGCCCCCCCTTGCAAAACTGTGCTCTCGCGGGCCTGACTGGAGCGTCTTGGTCGTGGTTTAATATTACAGGAATGATAGTGCCCTCTAGTGGCAAGTGGTTTGTGGGGTAGTACCGGTTTAGAGAGCGGTAAGGTATTCGTGACTACATAACTGGAGCTTCTTGGTCGTGGTGTAGTATCGATTACAGGAATGATAGTGCCCTCTAGTGGCGAGTGGTTCATGGGGTAGTACCAGTTTAGAGAGCGCGCGGTAAGGTATTCGTGACTACATAACTGGAGCGTGTTGGAACCAAGACTATAGACGTTTCCCGAACGCGTGCTGATTTCTCACTAAGGGAATTTCCCTTGCACCCTCGCTCCCCCGACTACATGCCGTTTCTTCATCCCCTGAGAATAAAGTATAACAACTACGAGCAAGCACATCCGCGGGTTGAGGTGATGAATACTATGGGATGGCAGTGTAGCCTACTGGCTAGAACAACTAAAAAACTGAACGGAGATTCGTAATCAACTCAGACGTTCATGTTATGGAAAACGTTATAACAGCGTTAATAATCAACACTGCATGGCGATACCACACTGGTCACCTGCTTCTCCACGGCATTAAGTACGGTAAACGCAAGCGATCACCAGCGAAACTCGTAATCGAAGCATGGAGGAAGGAAATCAAAGCAAGCATGGTGGGCGCAAGTTTCACGACTCCTCAGCTCAAAAGATGAGCTGGGATTTTCAACAACATTTCTTCAAAACTATCACATCACACAGTACAGGCCATGTTTTGGTGTGATTTTTTTTGGTTCAGAAAATTGTTTCGTTGCAGAAATATTTTACAAACGATCTTTTTAAAAACAAGATTTTTGCGTCATTGTTTAAGCCGCCCGTCATATAAGCTGCCAAATTGTTTAAAAGGGCCAAAATCAATGTATAAGCCGCGGCCTATATTCTGAAGATTACGGTACTGCACAGCAAAAGGAACACTAACTTGTCAATGGCCCAACAACAACAAAAAGTTAAACAACAATGCAATGCAATTGTGAGCATTCACAGTGCACTCAGTGGTATATCTTCAATTTTGAATTTCCATGTAGATTGAAAGCCCACATTCATAAAATTAAAACCTAATAATGGCCGAGAGTATAGTATCCAATGTTCTGCACCACCAGCAGTGACAGCATAATCAAACCAATTATGAAACTACCCTTCACAAAATGCAAGAACTGAAATCAAAATTAATGAAAGCCCAGATATAAGCGAACCAAAAAGAGCTGTCATACTCTGATGATGCATAGCCACCCTAATAAAAAGGACTATAAAAGAGCTCAGCGGTTCCATTTGCATCCAAAACAAGCTCTCAATGTACGACCTGTGAAAGAGGCAATCAACCCCTCTGGCATACAATTGTGAAAAACAAAGGACTTTGACAAATTGATTGATACTTAGAGGCGACTGATGAGGGTGTCAAAAACAATACCAGCAACAACTGATCCATGTTATACACTATCTAATATGCCATTAAATGAATTTGTGCATGAATATTAAAATACAATACAACCCAAATTTTTTAGTAAATGTGTACATAAATATGGTATCTTGTTGCCAGTGTCTGGTTACTAGCAATGTACGATTACTAGCAGCATGTACAGTAATTAGTTTTTGAGATAAGTGTCAAGCCAGGTTCGTACTGTTTGCCAATTATGACACAAGGAAATTCGCTTCGCCTTCACAATTTGTTAATGAGTATTAACTGGGGTTCATCCCTTACTTACCAGATATATCCACTCCATTGACCTCCATTGACTCCTGCATTGCAATATCACCATCAACATGCATGCCATTATAAAGTGTCCACTTGCCAGTAATGGTCTGCTCTGGACTTTCAAGCCAGACAACAGAGTCATACAGCTAAAATATCAACAACAAAAAGTCATAAAAACTGTGTTCATATGTTTGTATAAAACCAGCTAATATGATCAACTGCTGTTTTTATAAATCTTGTACAAAGCTCACTTCTTTAAAGTGTAAGTAATCCAATTTGGCAAATCAACCTGTGCTTGTAGCTGGTTGCATGGCTCACCACTTTGAATCAAGTTTATGCAGAGTTCACAGATGAAAACAATTACATCAATTTGAATGTGTTGCAATACATTTTACAATTAACTATTATTACTTCTTAGCCTTTTTGACCACATTAGGATTCTTTTAATAACTGATGATGTATCACATGTTTAATGCAAGCCTTGTACATGATACTATACAACTTTGCTTCTACAAGTGTGTATATATATACCTGTAACAAATGGATTTCATTGATAGTTTTCGCAATAGTGATGTTGCCTTTTATCTCCAAAGATGACCTGAACCATAACTGACCATCAATAACCTCTCCTCCAGAATTTATCAATACTAGATCAGCAGATGGGATTATATCATTCACTTCTGTACCTGCTGCAAGATACACATTATCTTTGGGGAAAAACAGTGACATAATTGCATAAATATAGAACAGTACAGGACAAAATAAACCTAATAATCAAGCAATAATCGTGTGAGGATTAGGTAATTACTGTGTGGTTCCTGTGATGTGGTTGGCTGCTTTGTATCAAGCAGAATTAAAAGTTACCTTTTTAACCAAATAAATGGTTCAAATGCTCTGAATTTGAAACTTCTCTGTACTTTGGTTGGGTACAGCATTATGTTTTGTACTATGCGTGTTTGTATGTATGTACAATCTACCATGATTTGATACATTTTGTGCACATTAACTCATATGCAAGTTGAATGAAGCACGTAAACCAGATCACCAAAACTTAAAACAGAGATACACACAAAGAACATTGTTGATTTAATACAGTACATGAACAATCATAAAAGCTTTAGTTTTTGAAGCCAGTCTTTATCACAAATATAACTACCCTACATGATCTGGCTAATCAGAATGCATAAACTCTCCACGGTCTCTTTGCTGTGGTAACAAGGCAAGCTATAGTGCTTGATTGTTCTCCAGTAGTTTTGAATAGGAGCCCCAAAATATTTGCAATTCATTAAACGACAATAACAGGATTTTACTATTGACTTCTTCAATCCTCTGAAATATTACCATGTCATGCCAGATCCTTGTTTGATCTAAAATGATTTACTTGAACAATTATAGTTTTATGACATACCAATAGATATGTTGCTTGAGAAAGTTTTCAGTCCAGATAACGTCTGATTCAGAGTGCAAGAAAGATAGAGTTGGCTTAAACTTCCAAGATTTGCACCATTAATGAACTTATCAACTGTAACATTTCCATCAACTGACAAATTCCTGTAAAAAAAAATAATAAAAGTACACAATAATCACTAAAAAGTCCATTAGATTCAAATCACATCTGTTTGAAACCACCAAGATTGGAGATGACAAAGCAGCCTTGCAAGAGTTTTATTTTGTTATTTTATATTGTAAATCACATACATTTTTTATATATTTGATTGTTAGAACATGCTTCACATGTCATTATATTTGTACACGACAATTTAAAAAAAAACGTTTTGGTCCTTCCTTGCTCCCTATGGTCTGCTGATGGTCTGCGATCTATTTCTCAAAGATTCGCGATAGACCCAGATAAGAAAACTGTTGGTAAAATGCAACAAAGGCGAGACTTATTTACATAAGAACGTTTTCCATCCAAGAATTCAACTCTTGGGGTCTACCATTTATTGACAGAAGTTTTCTGTAGGTTTTTGGTTAGCACATCCAGCGATGCAATAGTGGTGTAACTTATTCGTAAGGCAAACCGCCAAGCGATCCAAGAGTCCAGACACCAAACACAAGGTCAGGTACATGTACTGTGTGCAGGCAGGAGTGGCAATTTGTTCTCTCCCTGCATGCACATGCAGTGTCATTCGGTAGTGAGTTATATAATCCTGTGTACAGAAAAAACTGTTTAGGTCTGACGGGACAGCTACCTTTTTGCAGGTAGATCTTTTCAGCAATGGCATTCTCCCAGTCATTTCACTTTTAAAAATTAAAAAACAAGCGCCGTAGAAGAAATCAAACATTTAAAGAAATTCAGGTTACTTAATTTTGAATCTTCAATAAATCTGATGAAATTTTGCAGCATGGGCAAAACTCTAGTGGAATAATCCTGTACCATGAATGAACAAAGCTTGGCAAGACTCGCCGGCACCATGCCGCTTGGATTTGTGCTGTATTTTCTATATCTCCATGGTACGTTTAGCACTGTAAGACACAAGGTGGGGTTGATGCCATTTTGGTAAGCAAATGTTTTGTTGTAAATTTGATAGAAATGATGGCAATCGTCATTGTCTGCTCTGATATATTGTTGCATCAAAAGAGTTGCTCCAATGGCGTCCAACGTCCACAGCAGAGCTTTTCTTCACATTTCAGCGTGAATTTTACTATCTTGCGCCTGCGGCAAACAATTTACCGCAATGCATCATGGGAATTAAAAAATAGTTGTGACTAGTTCAGTAGTAAATTTCACTATAGTCCCCCAGCCCTATCCAAAAAATTTGCTGTTAAACTTAAGTCCTGCTAAATCTTTGTTATATTGTTGATTAACAAATACAACAAAAATAACATTAGCAAGCATTCAGCCACTTACCCAGAAAATGATTTTAGTCCAAATATCACCCCATCTGTATCTTTAAGAACCACTGATGTAATGAAGAAATCAAAGTCTATTCCAGAAACATTTCCATACACTGTAAGGTTCTGAGAGAACTCCACACCAGCTGAAAACTCTAAAGAACCTTCAACATACCAACAAAGAAAATAACAGCTTAGTTAATTCTCCAAAATATAACTTTATAGTCAATATTACTGGAGAACATACACAATTATTTTATGTAAGGATCAAACCCACATTCCACTACAATCATTAAAGGGACACGGAATAACCAGCCGCATATTCTGAAAAATAGAACACATGTAGTACAGGGAGGCGAGTATAATATGGCTCATCTGTTCACCTCCCTGTGTTGCATGTACTCTATTTTCGGAATATGTGGCTGGTTATTGGTTATTCCCAGAATACGCAGCGCAGCATCAGGTAGCTTGGTTTGTATGAACACCTACACCGTTCATATGTCAAAATGAATCACCACAAAAAAAACAGATTTAAGAAGTGTCCAAAAAGAAGAAACCTCGTCAATCAGGGTAAGAAAACTGTCATGGGACTAACCGAGAGAAACAACCGGTGTTGTTTATACCAAATGTTTATTGTGGACAGGAAGGATGAGGACTAATTAGACACAGCACATCACAGCAGCACTCTGATCATCGTTTTACGACTGGAAATAAGACTAGTAGGAACGATCGTTGCCATTTATGGGAGTCAAAAACTTGACTCCATAAATGGCGGACTGTGTTGGTTCAAGAATAAAAGGAAAACCACACAGTTTTGAGGAATGTTTGTGTGGATCATTATATTCTACTTTTAAAACATCTTTCTGACCGTGTTTATTTCACATCAAACGTTTGTTATAGCCCAAAGCGCCCAATCCGAAGGCAACGTGTCCCTTCAATGAATTTGAAATGCTACGCATGAATGAAAACTTGGTTGGAGGTTCTAGGGTTTGAGATGATGAGAATCAGTGGCTCACACAGGCCCACTGGAGGTGAGATCAACCCTTCCCAACCCAACCCCTTTTTCTCCGAGTCTCCCTTCTCCAAAAATCTTCACAGAACAACTTGAGTAACAGTTTTCTTCTTTGATTTTATGTGTTTGTCTCTGCGATTACAAAATACAAAAGGAAGGGAAGAGGGCAGGTTTGGTTCGAGGCCTTAAGCTTCCCAAGGCCCCTCCACCAAGACAAAACACTGATGAATCTTATTAGGATTCTTGACTTGAGATTAAGTAGCACGTAGTTTCCCAACAGAAAGGGAGTTGATTATTAGTGAAAAATAGTTTGCATCTTAGTTTTATTTAGAGTTTCAAAAAAGTGTTCATACAGTAAATTTAAATATTATATTTATACTTTATATTTACACTCAACATCTCAGCTCATCTCAGTTAGCACAAAAAGTATAGTAATGTGTATAGTGATTTCTACACCTGTTGCACTACACATAGGAAGTAGTACAAATTTGTTGAGCACAAAGTACAATCAAGGTTCTACTTAAACAAATGTCATATACAGCCATTCTTAGCAAAGTCAATAGCTTTTGTAATGTGCCACATGACTTAAGCTGTGTCTGAATTGACAACTATGGCTATGGCTAAGGCTGGATTGTTGTGTCATCATGCGTTCAAGTAAAGGACGTCCCTAGCAACATACTTAGCAACCGTCATAACCGTAGCTGTTGCTGCCTTAAAGGCCCTGTAGGCCTGCACTATTGGTAAGATCGAAAAACACAAATGTTCACAGATTAATACATAAGTTACATGGTAGAAAGGGTTCCTTAAAATATTTCTGCCTAAAATGCTATCGTTTCTGAGAATTGAGTAAAACAATAGTTTTTCACGCGTGATAATAAACTTGATGTTTGAAAAACAGAAAACACATAAGGTCTCTTTTCACTATTTTCTCGTGACCTCGATGACCAATTGAGCTCAAATTTTCACAGGTTTGTTACTTCATGTATGTGGTTGATTACACAATCAACACTGTCTGTGATTACTTTGTCAGCTCTGCCAATCCTGTACAATACCTTTAAACTTCATCACTCTTGATGATTAAAATTAGAGGGGGAAAAAACAAAAAGGAATTTTGGCAGAGTCATGAAGGTACTCCTCTACGGTTTTCAAATGTTGATAATAAAATAGAATTGAAAAACTTCTCACCCAAAATGGTTTGGTCTCCAGACAATGTGACAACATACTTCTCGAAGTCCTGAACATTGACCTGATCAATAGTATCGGCCACTAAAAGCTGGTCGCTCACTGAGATTGGGGAGTAACGATGTGATTAATAAGTGTTTTAATGTTAAAATGTGTGTTTGGGCGACAACTATTAATAAAGTGTACCTCAGGTAAGACCTATTGTAAAATTAGAAAAATTCAACAGAAATTTGGTTTTGCTTTAGAAACATAGATACTATTAACACGAGAAACATTGGAAAATGTTAATTCAGGTCATGACCTTTACTTTGACCTTTTTGGTTGAGTGGAAGTAGGTCAGATCTTGCAGCCATCTGCGGCCGTTATGGGCATTTTGGTACATGCTTGGTACCCTGGAATAATTTACATCTCTAGGGATTACCTGCTCTTTGATCCTCTCAATTGTTTGAGACAAAAAGAACTGCATAAATGATAACGCCAAACTCTTCACCTTGGTATGTCCAGCAAGTAATCTTGGGTGGCATATTATTGATGCGCTAGTTTAAGATCCTCATAAGATTTGTTTAAAGGTCTACTAACTAAAGAAGTAAATCTGGAGGTACCAAGGCCTCCTGTATCCTATACCTTGTATAAACTATCTACCATCCAGAATAAGTTATGCTGACAATGCCTTTAGTTGATTTACGATTGAAATTTCATTTACCTAGCAGCTGATCAAAAGTAATTGATGATATGATAGTCTCCGCATTTCCTACACTCATGACTGCTGAAGAATATAACTCATGAAGGTTGACCGAGTTGATTTCATCTGACACGATCAAATTCACTGTTTGCATGTTACCCAATACTATAAGGGACTCAAACTCTATTTCTGCTGTTTAAAAAAAAAATACACAAATATTTCTCCTTTAAGTTCAGTCAATGAACCTTTCAGTGTAAAACATAAGTTAAGTGTATTATAATGCAATGAAGTACTGAATAAAACATTTCAGCAATGTTTCAACAATGCGAATATGATGTAGACTTTGCAAAATGTTAGCTATTTGGATCATTATCAAAAGGGTAGCCTTTGTTAGCTTTGCAGCAAAAAGTTTATCTATGCATTAGAAAGAAGAAAAAAGTCAATCGGCAACAAACAAACAAACAAACAAACAAACAAACAAACAAACAATATATTCATACCAATTTCCTGATACTTTTGGTTTAACCCATACACCGCGTTTACACTAGATCCAGAAAGATAGATTGAGATCCGGCATTTTTTTAACGACCGCAGATCAAGATCCCGTGTCGCGTTTACACTAGTGCTTGATCCGGCTCCGATTCCACTTTTGGACCGGATGTTTATTGGTCATTACGTCACCGTTCCTCGCAAAGAGCTCAAGGGTTACGTGGAACAGATCAAAGGTCAGAATTACAGCGCGCCATATTTTCAATTCAATTAAAAAACATTAAAACCAGTTTTAGGAATGTACAATTACAAGAAAACTCACTAAAAAGGGAAAAGTATTTTCCTCGCGACGAAATGTTGCGAGAGTACTTCCACAGTGCTGCCATCCCATTGTATTAATCACCTCGATCCCGTGGATGTGCTTGCTCCTTGTGTGCTGTACTTTATTGCTAGGGGATGAAAGAACGGCGTGTAGAACTTGAAGTGGGAGCAAAGGTGCAAAGGAAATTCCCTGAGTGAGAAATGCGTGGTCGGGGATGTATCGGAATAAAATTCAAGGCACCAGCTTTAACATTATCGCAACGTTCAATCGTGGAGTAAAAAAACCATGAATTAAATGAGTCGGAACCAGTGAACATCGACCATGGAGGTAGAAACAGAGAAAATTAACAAAATACAGCAACAAGGCAAGCCCGAACATAATGATGTATGTATAAAGACGCTGAAAACAACAAACCGTTTCACACACGCACAGTCCATGTACACCGTGCATGACACAGCAACGAAGACACGCACAAACATATAAACAGCGAGGTATGTCGCAGTCGCAGCATGCAAAGCCCAAGCGAAAAGCGGGCCATTCGTAGCGAAACCGGAAGACCACATCGAACTGCGGTGTCTGATCCACCTTTGCGTTTACACTTGTATTTGTAATCCACTTTGCCTGATCTGATCCACCAATTGCCGGCTTCAACCCTCCTCGAAAGGTGGATTAAAATCTTGAACCGGGTCTGGGGTCGATTTCACAAAACTCTTCCTTGTGAAATCAACCCCTCAGATCTGGTATTTTTGCGTTTACACTAGCCGTTAACCCACATTGCCGGATCTGAACCGGGTCTGATCCACCTTACGGGATCTAGTGTAAACGGGGTCTTACACTGATGTGTGATAATTAAGCACTTTATTTTTGTTGCTTTTGAAGTACCCCTGTGGATTTTTATCGCATAATACTCATAAAGCACTGAGCCCGTAAAGCATGAAGTTGGTGTATGTTTAAAACCAAAATGAAACTCTCTTTCCCTGATGTAATTGTTACATCCATTAATTAAAGGTTAAAACACTTGTTTATTATGGCAGCATTAACTTCAACAAATCTAATACAATCATATCTTTCCCAAGTTGAGGTTCTCGGACGAATTTTTCACACATCAAAGCATCAGATTCAGAGGGAGCAAAAACAGAAAGTCAAATAAATGAGAAGCAAATTTCTTGGGGTACCTGTTATATTCTGGTTGCCACTGATGGTTACAACATCAACGGATATATCCAAGCCATTTAGTAATTTCTCTATGTACAAGTTGTCTTTCATGATCACATCATCTCTAATGGCAACACTGCCACCAATGGTCTGAACACCTAACAGCTTGATAACCTGCATATCACATATACATAACAAAAAGCAAATTGTTTTAAATGAAATCACAGCTACACATACCCATCTCCTGTAGACACTGCATAAAGTGGTGAAAATTGATACTAAGAATATAACAAAATTTGTTAGAAAGCAAGATTGTTCCTGTTAACCGCAAAATAAAGTCTACAAACAGACAAGTGCTATTGTGCTCCACTGATTAACTACAAAACATACAGATCCTTTGTAATCAGGGAATAATGCACAAGTTGATGTATTGGTGAATAAGATGACTAAACACAGGGGAATCAAATCAACTTACTGTACGGTTGAGCTCCAGCAAGTCTACACCACTTATCTTTACATCTAAGTCAAGCTCCAGATCACCATTTATGATAACAAACTGCTCAAAGATCTTATAGCCTGGTGTAACATTGGATATGTAATAGAGTCAGAAAGCAAAGAAATTAGAAATTCAGCCTTTGTGACATTACAAACAACACTAGGTATTCGGGCTTGAGAAAAGATACATAAATCATGTTTTATGATTCATGTTTCCAGGTTTAAGATTCAAGATGGATAAATTAATGTGTTATTGAGATTCAGATGCTTATTCTATTTCAAGACCTTTCTATTGATGTATGCATTGTAACATTTCTTTGTATTGCTAAGCCTAACCCAACCGACCCTTAAAATACCGCTGACCCTGGAAATTTTTGTTATTTTTTCAAGGGAAGAAATTTAAAAATTAAATTCGATATAAATTAGTTATAAATACTTTTGAAACCATTTCTGACCGTTTCTTATTGTTGTGTTGTCTGACGATCGCATGTGGAACTTTGGAGTGCACAAGAAACACGCAGAACAATTGCATAGGCCCGACGCGATATCAATGTAATGTACATGTACAATGTATCGAGATACATGTAGATGCACCACGATACATTGTACATGTATAGTCGCGTACCCGACTCCGAATCTACTGTGCTGCGTTTCACAATGGTGAATACATGTGCTGCTTTCTTGGAAGTCAGCGAACACGATGCTCTACAATGAAAAACGTAACCCGTCCTAGACTATTGCACAGCGCGAACTGTTACATACAATATCAAAAATACTTGCCTGTTTATTTCGTGTTAAAAAAATATAAATTATTTTAATTAATGTTTCAGCATTTTATACAAAACAAAAATGATGAATTCTAAAAATGGTAAACTATTCTGTGACCCCGGCTGGTAGCAGCCCGGCCCCCCGTGGTTACGCTCCCCTCGCATCAACATGGCGCCTGGTTTCGAAGCGTAAAGTGTTTTAATTCAAGGAAAAAAGTTTAAAAGTATACTATTTTTTGTGTGTAGCCTTGTTTAATTTTGTTATCACGTATTACTACCGGCTAAAACATTTTTAAAAACATGTCGCTTTCGTAGACGGAAAAAGAAAAAAAAAAAAAAAAACGACAGACCCACCTACCCTATTTTTTCTGGCCCGTTACGTAAACATATTTCTTTTTTTAAGGCCTTAAAACACCTATTGAATCCTTGATTTTGAACAAGTTTTGTGTTTATGTTGAGTTTCAAGGTTCACAATACATGACAAAATAAATTGATAGGAAAGAGCTAAATAAAATAGCACATGTACAGCCGGCTGTTCACGTTAGTCATCAACAGGGATATTGTGAGCTCAGCTTGTGAACAAGTATAAGATCTTTGTCTATTGAGGTTTAGGTTATTCTTGATTTGGCAGGAACTAGTCAATGACGGATTAAATGTAGAAACAGACAAATGATCCTCCACACATACCTTCAGTACTGGAAGCATCATTAAGTTTGACCAAATCCTGTGATAACTGATAGCCATCTATGGTGTCATTTACAAGGTTTAAGTTGCCACTGATTACCAGTGTACCTCTGATTTCTACAGGCAGGTCAATGATCTGAGGCAGCGATAATGAGAGAATCTGCTGCTGAACCTCTGTCAGGTTGACATTGTTAATAAACTGACCAACAGTAGCATCTCTCTCCACTGCATAAATAGGGAAAAAAAACAAATCCGAACCTGCTTAATACATAAACATGTATGAATGATGTCTGCACATGTTTTATTGGCATTGCATGAAGTGTTAGAAGAAGTTACTGCCTAAAACTAAATATAATCAAATGATGTAGCTCTGCTCCCATTGCCATGCCCTCTCCAACCATTGCTCATCCTTGCCCCAGATTTGCACAGAGTTGGCTTTTTATCGTTTGCTTTGCTCTTGTTTTTACATCTTATAATTTGATTGTATCTTAAAGGGACACGCTGCCTTGGATCGGACGAGTTGGTCTATAAAAAGCGTTTGTAACCGTTTGTTATAAAATGTATATGGATAGAAAGGTGTTGTAAAAGTAGAATACAACGATCTACACAAATATGCCTCGAAATTGCATGGTTTACCTTTTACATCGTCTACTAACACAGTTGGCCATTTATGGGAGTCAAATTTTTGATTCCCATAAATGGCTGACCATGTTAGTTCGCAAAGTAAAAGGAAAACCACGCAATTTCAAGACATATTTGTGTAGATCATTGTATTCTACTTTTACAACACCTTTCTAACAATATACATTCAAACGGTTACAAACGCTTTTTATAGACCAACTCATTCGATCCAAGGCAACGTGTCCCTTTAATAATTTTACAAAACTACGGTTTTTTAAACAAATGTCCTTTGTGCTCAGGCTTGAGTGCTTTTTTGTTTATCTTGGGCGACTAAAGTCGCCATTGGGGCTGAAAAGGTTAAATATAGGCTGAACCGTTTGTCTTTTAATAAAATACGGACCACTGACAGGTGTTATGGATTCATAATGATTGAGAAGGAAAGAGACAATGACTACTTGACTTAAGAACTCTTTGGGTCATGTTCAGTCCAAGTAATGATTTAGTACATGAGTGGCATTATACATTGTAAGTTGTCACTAGAGGGCGGTATATAAGAGGTATACTCCCAACATCTCCTTTCTTTTTTAAGACAAATGTTCAATATTGAAATGTTTATCTCCAGAAGTTCAAGTAAAAGTTGAGTAATGTAAAAACTTATTTTTGATTCAGGAATTCTAGGTATTAATAGAAAAATTAGCCCACAAACTGGTAGCTCATTCTATTGACCGACAAACATACCCTCTACAGAATCTGCAAATTTCTTGAGTCCAGTCATAATCTGTAGCACTTGAGAAGACGTACTGACAGTCTTTGATGGTAACTCACTGATATCTACTCCAGCTAAAGTAGCATTTTCTATCATGTCTACATCTCCAAGCACATCAATCTCTTGAGTGAAGCTGACAATACCTGTAGATGATTACCATAATTATTTGAACATGTCATAGGTGGTCAGATGACCAATAAGGTCCAACAAACAATATCATGAACATACATGTACTGGATTCGGACTTCATATCCATTTGGGCATATGAACTAAACCCTACAAACCTTTGTGTATAGCAGTGTGTACACACCGTTGAGCAAAGCGACCACACAGGCTGAGTGGTACAGGTAGTGACGGGAGCTTCAGTGTCACATTCCCTTCAGGTTTTCTCACCACACATCCAACTTGTGAAATTCCTTGGTTGCATTAAAATTATATCCATTACAGTCGTGTAGTATTTACAAAACTTGCACCTTTTCATATGAATGCAGAATACACATGGAAAATCTTCCAAGCTGTGAAGCAACGACAAATTTATCAGAACCATAGCAACCATTCTTAACAAGAACATAGACAACTTCAAGAAGTGGTTTTCACAAAGGTAAAGGTTCCAGTTTGATGGTCAACAAATAATGGAGATCTCATGGCTTGAAAGCAGATGTCAAACATTTTTAAAAGCTAGAATATCAAACCTTGAATAATTGGGGTTACAGATGGGAGTGAACCCTTCAGCAAAAAGAAAAAACAAATTGGTCAGTTAGGAATACGTATTTAATGTACATATTGTATTCAATTATTACTTAAATTCGTTCACTTATTTCTCAAAGGTGTAACATTCCAGACAGAAAACTTTTGTGAGGTAATGTTGGGCATGCGAAACAAACCATCAATTGGACTCCAAAAAACAATCAAGAAAAAGGAGACAAAATAGAAGATGGAGAGATGTACTAAATACTTTTGTGGGTTATTGCTTGGCAACAGACAGCTCAAGATAGAGTGAAATGGACAGTTGATGAAGAGGCTTTCCTCCTGCAGTGGAGTGAATTAGGCTAGAAAGAGGAAGAAGCAATACACAAAGACACTATGATGATGACTTACCTCTTATAGTCTGAGATCCTGTTGTCAAAACAACATCCTCAGATATATTCATTCCATTCAGGAGATTAAGGATGACTATGTCCCCATTCACAAAGAGATCTTTAGCAAAATGAATGGAAGTATTGATGGGCTGACCTGGCTCATTGAGAAGAACAAACTCAGAGATGGGGACTGTGTTGATACTCCCATTGACAATCAGATCACTCAAGGAGACAAAGTTACCTTCAAATACTTTGTGACCTGAAAGTCAGATGTGTTAAATCAAAGTTACTTGTTTTCAGATTTATTGCCAGCATACAAATTCTTGTGTTTTTTCATTGGTGGGAGACTTATCATATGCAGCCAAACTTTAAGATGCAAAGTTGGCAGGGAGATTTAACCTATCTATACCTTTCCACATTACCTTTATAATTATCAAAATAAAATCATTTAGAGATGATTTACCATAAAGGGTTTGTGTGCTGTATCTGAGTACCGCAGTGGCTTCCAATTTGGTCACATTGCTTCCATCTACAAGATCAGTCAGCAACTGGCCCTCAATGTTGACCATGCCTTCAAAGGTTGTGACCCCTGATATATTTCCATCTTTTGTCACATAAATCGCAAGTGATTTAAATGATGAAAGATCAACCTGTGTATTTAACAATGTGATTCAAGATTAATAGAATTTTTTACTCAACTTTTTATCATTTGGTGGTGGTAGTTCATATTCAAATCAGTCTTCTACATAAATGTGTTCAGACCAGATTTCCCTGTTCTATAGATCTTCAAATTCAGGCCTCATAAAACATGATGGACCACTCTTTTTAAATCATTTTTAATGTCTGAAGATCTTCAATCTCAGGGTTCTGTCCTTGAGTATTGGTCTCATATAGGTTTTAAAACAATACAGTATCTTTGCAGTTTTCAAAATAAATATTTGGGGTATCAGGGTTCTGCCCACAGTGGTCGGTGCCGGAAACCCGACCGGCACTCATGATTCCCAGCACTCGCAGACTATTTTTGTCTTCCGACCACCATACATTTTCCCTTTTTTCCCCCAATTTTCTTCAAAATATTTTGAACAACGTGTAAAACAAATTATTTACCATTAAAAA
>JAUELU010000084.1:1444813-1458180 GCA_032357145.1 Evasterias troschelii | reverse complement strand
TGGTATAGAAGAAGCCAGGTAATGGCCAAATTTGTTGTGGTTGTGGCATGTGTACATTGGTATAGAAGAAGCCAGGTAATGGCCAAATTTTTTGTGGTGTACATTGGTATAGAAGAAGCCAGGTAATGGCCAAATTTTTTGTGGTGTTCATTGGTATAGAAGAAGCCAGGTAATGGCCAAACAATGGGGGTCAGGTGTATCCCAAGCTCTTTTATGCGTGTGACTGGTTAGCCATTACTTTTTCGGCAACCTTCACAATTTTGTTTTGGCATAATAATAATAAGAATAATAATAAAACAGTTTTCAGAGGCTGTGACATTCAATCAAAATATAATTTGCCTGCTTGTTTTATTCGTGTCTGAGTATAAATCTATGTTATGTATGTTAACGTGTACAACTGTATAAATTTGGTGTATTAGAATAATATTGTATTAAACCCATTCTGTTTGGATTACAGAGAGCTTGTATGCAATTTAGACAGCACCAATTCCATCCAAGGACTTAAACACCTCAAGAAAGTAAAACCCTTGCAGAGCTGTATGGGATCGAGAATCAGTTAATTTTATTTTACAACTACCATTCAGACAGAGACAAAGATACATGTAGTGGGCAGAGGCAAGAGAAAATAAGTTTGAAAACCAAGAAGAACCACAGACTGATTACCTCAGGACATGGGTTTATTGTCTTCTGTACTTTTGTACACTGAAATCTAAATTTGTGATGATACGTACATTTGGAAATCAGCAATTAAGTATGTTGTATTGTATTTTTGTCTGTGTACATTCAAAGGCCCGTGAGGATTGTGGTTGACAAAAAAGGGTAAACGACCGATTGTTTAAGAAACTGGAGGAGATAAATCTTCAAGATTTATAACTACATGTAGATGTTAATAAGAACAGACATTTTTGTTATACATGTAAGTTGGTTCAAGATAAACTAAAATACATGTAATGTCCAATGTTGTCCAGATACCAATTCTACAGACCCTTTAGGAATAGTTACCAGTCAAAATTAAGAAAACTTCTTCCCAGGTTACTTAAGAAGTTATTAGTTTAAAAAACAAATTTATACGTACAAACAAGGACGGAATATCTCACAAAAGTGTCTTTACAATGTTCGTACGTGACTTATTTCTCATTTTCATTGGCTTAATACACACAACAATATCTCAGTTTTAATGCTTACAATCTTTAAAGTGACTGGCACAATATTTTGTAATTTACTTTAATATTATTTCTTTCCTTTCCAGGCCATAAGTCTGTCTTTGTTACATACATACGTCTCCCATACCTCTCTCACAAAGGTATCTGTTGGCCCATTACTGTGGAATTGCCCAGATACATGTTGTGCATACTACATCGATATTAATTGTATTTTGAACAAACCTGCTGTTACATCAACATCTTCTCCCAACAAGGACCTCTTGTACTTATTCAGGCTTTCATCATCTTGATCCAATTCTTGTATTTCTTTGAGTGATTTGTGCGGTGGTGGTTTGTAGGTTGCACTGTCTTTTGATTCACTTCCTACATCACAATTGGATGCTGGACTCTTTTCTGTTTCAGCCATAATTCAAAATCCTGGGCTTCACCTTTTCACCCTTTCTGTAAATACAAACAAACAAACAAAGGTAAAAAAATACCTCAATGTGAGGAAGATTTTGTTCATCATTCATTCTCTGAGGAGATGAAGCAGAACTACCAACAATGCACATGATGCTGACTTAATTATACAAAGTTAACACAGTCCTTCATCTCATTTATTACAAAAACATTGTACAAATTTGTTAATTCATACAGTGCTTCAAATGCAGTACAATTCTTTCATCATGAACCATTCAAGTAATAAAGTCAATGTGCGAAAAACGAAAAGAATTTATGGCCACTTCCATTTCAAACAACACGTTTTGTTCATCTCTGCACAATCCTTACATTAAGCTGCATCCGCAGGAAGTTTCCAACACTTCACATGTTGGTACAGAAATCACAGATGGTCAGCAAAGATAAACTGTGGATATGCAGTTAGGCCTATTTTGGCGAAGCAGGATAAAATCTCATGAAGGCAGGTGGGTTTTCAATTTGTTTACACGACCCCACTCTTAACATGTCTTTCATTATAAACCAGTAGTTGAATTAAAAAAACATTTTTTGGTCTCATTTTGAGGTCTACAGTCGATATGAAATGCATCTTGGACATGGTTTCTGTGTGTGAAGTTGCAGTTGACCTTTGGCCTTTTCAAATTTAATACATTACAACCATGCTACAGCAGACTTATGGATTTGCAATGGCTATAAACTTCTTTACACAGTATGGTGTATGGTCTATGGTCCATCTCCACTATCACTTGAGAAAAAGAGGACACTGGCTGAATTTGATGTCCAATGCTAGGCTAATTCTTCACTCTCTACATTGTACAAATCTACTTCCTGTTCATTATGCAGTTATCCACTTGAGATAGATCTACACTGGTACTCTACTCAGCAAAGTCCACTTCTGGATGTAAAAGCTGAGGTGAAGACTAGGTGCGCGTGAAACAGGTGGAATTTAAAGTTGTGCTTGGTAAATAAGTGCCAGTAAAAAACAAAACTAGTTCTAAACTAATGGGTGTAGATGTGTGCACTAAAGACATCCACTGAGATGGAGCTGTGATGACGTCTGCAGGTAGTGTGTTCCAAAGTCTGACTGATGTGGGCATGAAGGAGAATTTGTAGATATCCTTAAAGGATCGCGAATGAGTTGTAAGGAGCTGGCATTTTGCCAGGTGGTACATGTAGTTTCTGAATCTAGTATTGGACATAGTGGAGAAGTACTGGTCTCTGTTAGTTCTGATAATATAATGGTGTGCACACAAATTCAAAGTATAATCTATATTAGGCCTACATGTATATACACCGCCCCATTAACCAGTGATACAATTTAAAATGGGTACAATCAACATCTAAAAATATGTAGTACACAAGAACTGGTGCACATACGTACAGGTGCCTATTAACCATAAAAATGTTTACATCTATAGTGTGATGGTTTTGTCATAAACATTTTGACCAATGAAATTGTAACATTCTTTTATTCAAAGCCTTTTTGCACATGAAGCATTGATAAAGTCAGGTCACTGAGCAACTTTGTCAAACTTTGACAAATAAGACAAAGACTCAAGTTATTATGTGGTTCAGATATGAAATAATAGTTTTTAAAGTTGAAGGGAAAAGACCAGTTCAATTTTGTGATGTACTCATTCAATAGATAGAGTCCTCATGTGACTGTGAGTGGGGGAAAAATTACAAGTCTCTAGCCTCATGTTAAAAAGGTGTAAATTGCTATTGTATTTGATACTCTCCCACTGCAAAATTGTCAACATCCAAAACATCTGATTATGTCATTCTGAGAAAAATAGGTCTCTACACTTTTGTACGATGAGGTTTTGGTTCATAACTGACTTTTTCAGAGCAAAAATTTAAAGCATGATGTCATTGGATTTTGACACTAATGGATCTTTACATTTCAAGGAGGAATTTTTTATCAGTCCAACATCCAATGAAATATTATTTTTAGTCGGACACAGAAATTTGTCCGGTTATTGTGATATCCCGATTCCATACCTTAGGCTAAGTGCAGACACATAAAACAAAAATGAAAAAGTTTGACCAGGGAATATCATGCAACATAGCAAGTTATGCCACTGCTACAGGATCTGTCATTCCTCCATTTTTAACCGGAAATTCTTTTTTTTTCCGACTCCCCCCCCCAAATTTTTTGTTAAAACCCCCCCACCCCAAGAAAAGCGAAATCGTCTCAAAGTGCCGGCATCGAGACAGATGTGTTCTTACTTCAGTGACGTAAACGGGTACTAACTTCAATGACGTAGCACACGTCACGCGTGCGCGCGCTTTATAATTCGAAATAAGGTAAGATGCTATTTGTATTCTATTATGGTACGAAACAGTCTGTCCAGAAGAGAGATATGCCAGAGTTTGTTTAACTCATATTCTGAATTTATTACATATATATATATATATATATTTATTTTATTATTATTGTTTTAACTTAAGATCAAATTCATAAAAAATTGAGATAAAACCATTTAATATAATGCCCCAGATTGCAAAGTAGGACTTTTAAAACCGAAGTTAAATGTTGTTATTGGGCTTCGTGCTCGCAAGTTTTCAAGCTCGCATGCTTGCATGCTTTCACACTTTTAAGCTCAGAATTCAGTTTGTTTTTTTCAACAGCCTATCACATCCCTGGCATTATATACATTTTTATAAATTTAAGATAACAACAAAAAGTTTCCATATTCGACTAACACTTTTGGAAAATATTGAGCCTTTTTTAGAAATGGTTCGATCTACCTGGCTAGATTCGATCTAGCCTCACTTTGACACAGTTTGACAAAGAAAGTAACAGTTTGTAATGTAGTGAGCCGTTATTGGGGCTAGAGGTAAAACAACTAGGCTGGAGCCTTCCTTCATATGCTGTGATGGCTGTAGAGTTGGACAACATCTGATTTAAATTGATCCTTGTCTTTTATGTCTTTGATTTCGCAGGGCATTCCAGTCAATCAAGGTTCTTGGCATGAATTGTAATTTGAAACAGTTTTTGTAGCAGGGAACTTGGACAAATGATCCATGTCTTGTTGAAGAGCAGAGGACCAGGCGCAGAATGGTTTGCGTTGGCGACCCAATAGAGCTTGGTGAAATGAGGAGACCCTATTACCCCTTCTTCTGTAGTCCAAGGGTTCTATTCTATTTGTAATTTTTCCATAACTTCCATAATGAACACCAAAAAAGTAAGCAATGCAGTTTAACACGTTGACTGCCGCCTACGAGTATATTCGTAGTAACAGGTGTAACGGATTCTGCCACTACAAGTATACTCGTAGAGAATGAAAGGCTTTTGTGTAGTGAATTGAATACACTGGCATCACCGAGAACGCAACGTATACGCTTCTGGCAGTGGTGAGCACACATCGTTAGAATTTGCATGCTACAACATGTTGAAAAAAAAAAAGTATCTATTTGGTATGCACGCATGCGCACTACACTGGGATGCTTGGCAAATGGGAACGCCCCTTCAAATTTATGACCGGCAGTCAACGTGTTAATTGATAAGCAGGGGTCAAAGTAAACAAAAAAGAAACAATGAAACCCAAAACATTACGAGGAAGATGTTAGACTTATGAAATACTGTAGACTTATGAAAGACTTATGAAATACTGTAATTTGCAGTTTTAAACCAAGCACCCCCGTTTTGACTGGATTCAAGTTTTTGTTTGAGGGCTTTGGAAGAGGAATCCCACACAGATCCACAGTACTCAATGTCGATGGTTGTACTGATTTGTAGGCCAAGTTTTTGACCTGCTTTGAGCATGAATGTAAATTTCTCTACATCGACCCCTGAGTTCCATTTGTATTTTAGGAAGTTACTGTTACCCCATGATGGAGGAATTGTCCATCTTTATTTACCCCGAGATGGGTATATTTATTAAAATCGTTTCAGCCAGCTCAGAATTTGCCAATTTTGAATGAGTCACTCTTATTTTAGTACATAACACTTGCCATTTTGACTGCCATGCAGTGAGCACATAATGTGTTGTATGCCCCCAAACGCCATCCTCTGGGCCAGTTACTTTTCTATGCACAATGCAATTATCAGCAAAGAGTTCAAAGTCCGTAGGTCCTGTGACTGAACCCTGGGGAACACTAGATTTAACATCAACCCATTCAGAACACTTTCCAATTATCACTTACACGCTGCTTTCCCCTGTATACCGTTCCATAGCCAGTAAGTTTGAAAAGTACAGTAGTCTCTGATGTGGAACTTTGCCAAACGCCTTCGCGAAATCCATACAAATTTTGATTGTTTTGGGGGGTTTTTTTGTCTAAGAAGAAAAAAGTTATCTCATGGGAACATTGAACATGAAATAAACACAAGTATTATCCCCCCCAAAAATGCATTATTTTGATTACAACCATTATTATAAGAACACCCAAATAGCATATTGCATCCTAATAAATAACAACAAGTCCGTTGACGATAATTTGTTTTGTTTTTAACTTATACTGCAGGTGCTTTTCTATTCCAAGTCCAAAAGTGAAGGTGACCAGATATTTAGTATTTTTGAGATCTAGAGCTTTTTTAAAAAAAAACTTATGATTTTGCAATACAAAATAATTAATTAAATGCCTAATTTGCATTTTTTCATAAACAACAATTAACAGCCTAATAGAAAGTAACTTGGGTTTCCTGTGTCAAGTAATCTTGGAGGTGTCTTGCTTGTTCTACATTCTATTCTTTATCCAAAAATTAACATGGCCAGACATTACTCAGGTACAATGTAGAACTATGCTGTTTGTTCCGCTATCATATCCACGAATGATCTAGTCGGAACGAACCTCATCATCGCTCTAGTAAGCCAGACATTACTTTTTGAGATATGCACTTTTGAAAGCGTGGGTTTATTCTTTTTTATTTTTCAATTGTGTAACAGGTATATTTCTAGCTGATGAGTATTTCCTCAGGACTTTTTAGGTCCTTGTTTAAGCTTTGTAGTGTTAAAAATCCATGCAAATAATTTTGTTGATTTATTCTGTTCTCATAAACTCTTTTGCAAGGAACTACATGTATTAATGTTTAAAGTTTTGTAGAATTGAAAGCTGAATTTGTTAATAAGGTCTCTATTAAAGTATTTGTTTGTTTGGTTTGGGGTTTTGTTACGCTTGGTGAGATAATTCATTAAATTGCTATGCAAGCCAACAACCTTGAATTTGAACTTGACCTCATTAATCACAACCAAGACAACTTAGAAATCAGAGAGGCCTTGGGACTGGTTCCAACTTGAGTGTTAAAGTTGGGGCGTCCCAACAACTATAGTTGGGACAGTAGTAATTGTACAGGGTACCACCAAAGTGAGCAGGGGAGCTTTCTGCATTTGCAGGTTGTGTCAGTGATAGCAGAATACTAGAAAAATGATATGCTTATAATATGAATCAATAAATTGTTGGTTTTGTTTTATGTGCTATATACAAATTCACACTCATCTACTATTCTATAAAGCCAAAACTGGGCTCAAAACCCACATAATCATAATAAACAAGTTGAGGAGGGGGAGCTCCAAGCCCGCATGTCACAGTCCCCATGATCGATCACGGTTATCACTAGCCCCACTTGTTGGGCTGTTATGGCTCTCTTTAACATCGGTCTTAAGACCGATCCAAGTCCGATGCTAATACTAAGACTAGAGAGCCATAACAGCACAACAAGGGAAGGCAGGCTAGGTTATCACTTCCCAGGAGGCTATCTGCTGTACTGTAGAGTTCTATGGGTGAACCGAACTACAGTTGGGATCCGGGTTTCATGATCCAGATCTTTGCGGCTTAAAAATCTCAATGGGGCACAAACATTGGTTTGCAACATTTGGTGCTAGGGCCAAGGATACGGAGTGGATTAGCAGGGAAAAATAGGACACCCTGATAATCAGTAGCATGTACAGCCCCCAATCCCCCCCTCAATCTCAATTGAGTCCCAAATCCCAATCTCAATGGCGTATCATGGCCGAGCAAATAAAAACACTCAAGCTCTGGTATTTTTTATCAGCAGAGTGTGGGTTCGATTCCCGGTCCCGACACTTGCATCCTTTTAAAAGCAAAATACATAGCTTTGTCCTTTGGATGGGACATAAAGCCTAAGGTCCTGTGTGTTGTAATGCACATAAATATAAAAGTTCAGCAACGACTTTGTCGTGAAGAAAAGGGGTTCTCACCAGTGCTCCTGTTTTGATTGGCTGCATATTGCGCCCTAGCAGCCTGTAAACCATTACACGATGTACATGTAAAGGAAAAGTGTATAAAACTTCAAAGCGTAGCTTCACATGTACATGTTTCTTGCAGGGAAAACACTGTGCTCTTTGAGACGCCTATGATCAGATGTGAGAAAGCGCAATACAAGAACTGCGTGTTATTACTATTATTATAAATGATAATCTGGTTGGAACTGGGTGGCCTGTTGTACATGGAGATGGGAAGGATCAACAGCATAATGTCCTACTTCAGGAAATCTAGCTGGTGATGCCAGCAACATTGTCAAACACCGATTTCAAGTTCAGTTTCTGGTTTCATTTCTCTACATTGTGTATATCAGCTTCAGATAGATTTTGCGCAGGAAGACATACATGTACATTCGTGCATTAAGTTCATTGACCTGTGCTACGATGCATGCATGTGTTCAAAAAAATACATCAGGGCATTATGGGTAATTTGTTTAAGGCTACTCTCCTCTGTAACTTTTAGGTCAACAGAGGATGCAACAGCCCTGTAGAACACTTTTACCTATTGCAGCCCACTCAAAAACAAAAGAAATGGCTTAGTTTTATGGTAACTCGTGTTACATATGTAAGTAACTCGCGTTACATATGTGAGTAACTTGCGTTACATGGTAACTCGCATTATATGGTAACTTGCGTTACACATTTTGTGAAGGTATTACCTAATACTGTAAAGGGCATCATGCTTTTTTCTTTTACTGACAGTTCAGGAGTGAATGAAATTTTGAAAATATCATACTGTACTGGATTAATTTAATCCATGTGTTTAGAAGGGAGAACAGCATGTTGTTTTGGTAACTCGCGTTACATCGTTCCAATACCAGAAACTGAGGCCATCATGTGACTTACTAGGAATGGAACACTGATTTTTTTTTCACACTGGAGTTGAATAATACTCAGTACCTTACTAATTATTAGATGAATCAATCAGAAAACATAATTTGTCTTTGAAATATAAATGTATCGATCACAATTAACCTATTTCCCTTAACTTTGAAGCACATTATGTATCGATTACAATTTCAAGCGTATCTTGAAAAGTATTTGACCAATATCAATAAATTTTCCTTCCCAATTAACAAGAGTTTGTACTTGACGGTGGTAGAACATTAAATTTGTCTGATCATAAAAATGAATTTTAAAGGAAATGTCCACTCCTGTGGAATTGCCCTTCTCCTCACAGAACTCGCAAAACTCATGAGAACAAAACTAGGGACCGTTGTCGGTTTTAAGTGTCACTGGAAGTCCATGACAGCTGAAGATTTACTCAAGGGAGTCAATGACTTTGTCCGCGGTAGTGAAACTCAGCATTTGGTACTCATAATATCGGCTGTAGTAGTAATCAATAACTACTAGAACGACATGTCCTGATGGAAATGGTCCAAGTAAATCAGTTGCTAAGTCGCAGAGCATGGTTGGTCTCAGTGGCTCAGGGGGGTCAGGTTGTGCTACAATTTGGCATCCATGGCACGATCTGCAGAACCTTTTGCCATTGCTGGCCACCATACATTTGTGCTGAGGTTTTGCTTAGTTCCCTCTTGCGCAAGAGCTAAGGCTTGTTGACTTAGTTTCTGTGGTAGAAGGATACGTGTTTCGCGTAATATCAGTTGTCCAATGGCACACAACTCTCCCGCGATTGGTGCATACGCCTTGCAGTTTTCAAACTTTCCAGTGCGAATTGCTTCTCTTACAACTGCTAGCTCTTCATCCTCAGCGGATGCACTTTCAACTTGTTTCGTTTTCATAGCACTGGGTGTGGCAGAGATGGCAACAAAACGAACATAGTCCTCTGCCCCGTGATCATGCTTGAATTTAATCTTGTCCTGCAACAGCTGAGACAATGCATCAGCGATGTTTTCGCATCCGGGGATGTACACAACTCTGTAATCGTATGGTTGTAGGCGTAATACGAAGCGCTCAATTCATGCGCATGGTTTAGATCGGGGTCCATATATATCGCCTCCAATGGTTTGTGATCAGTCAGTAGTTCAAAACTGCGACCATAGATGAATGCGTGAAATCTTTCACAAGCCCAGTCGAGTGATAGGGCTTCCTTCTCTGTTTGAAAATATCTCCTCTCGCAATTTGTCAGACTGCGACTGGCATAGCAAACTGGAACCAAACCGTCGCGTTGTTCCTGGACTAGTACGGCAACCAGTCCTACTAAATTCGCGACAGCTATCACTTTTGTCGGTGCACTCTTGTCATAGTACGCTAGCGTAGTCGTGTTTGTGAGGCTCTCCTTTAGCGGATTGAAGGCTGTTCGCTGGTGAGGTCCAAATTGAAATGGAGTTCCTTTCCTGGTTAGCTTTCGAAGTGGATCAGATACTGTAGCAAAGTTAGGTATGAATCTGCTACTAAACCCAACTAGGCCAAGAAAGCCTTGAATCTCTGAGACGCTTTCCAGTTCGCAAAACTCTGCTACAGCTCTTTCGCGCTCTTGTGTAGGACAAATGCCTTTCTCAGATAGTAGGATTCCCATGAATATCAACCGACTCATATGTTAAACTGGCATATCTCTTGGTGAGACCTACCTCATCCAATCTGCATAACACTGAGAGCACTCTTGCATCGTGTGTCTCCTTGTCAGATGCATGAACGATGATGTCGTCTGAGATGTTTTCCACACCTTCAAGTCCCGCTAGTGTCTTTGCGATCATGTATTGGTAATTGGTATTGCTCACTGGCAGAGCTTACTCCAAAGAGTAGTCGCTTGTATTGGTAGAGACCGCAGTGAGTAACAAAGGTTGTGATCACTCATGACTCCTTATCAAGCTCCAACTGGTGATAGCCCCATTTGAGGTCGAGCTTGCTGAAGAACTTTGATCCATTCATTGTCTGCAACAGTTCATCTACAGTTGGTATTGGATGACGACTGTGTATTATCGCTTCATTAGCACGTCTCATGTCGAGGCAAGTCGTATATCACCATTTGGTTTTGGCACCGTGACTACTGGATTGACCAAAAGAGTTGGACCATCCACACGCTCAATGATATCGAGATCCTCCAATTCACAAATCTTTTCCTCCAGTCACTCTACTGCGTAAATTGAATGGAGTGCGTCTTAGTGTTTGTGCTACTGGCTTGACAGAGGGGTTAATGTGAAGCTTTACTTGTTCAGTTTTGAGCTTACCCATGCCTTTGAACACATCTGGAAATTGCTTATGGAACTGTTGTATGGTGGCTGTATTCCGGGTAAAGCCACTCTTTGTGCGCTCATCAATACTGGCTACCTCTGTGGTGTGTGGAGGGCTGCATCCACTCCAATTTTGAGGGCACCCAATTCCATTGCAGTATCTTTGCCAAGTAAGAGAACACCTTTGCCTTTAATGACAATAAATTCAGCTGGTACAGATTTTTCTGCAATACTCGCTTCACAGTTGAAGAGACCTTTCAACGATAGGGCTTGGTCAGCACCGTATGCTCACAATTTCCCTGTTTCCCATGTGTGTTCATCTATAGCATTACTTGTAGCTCCAGAATCTATCAACATGTGCAGGTCAATTCCACCAACAGTTACTTTCATTTTATTCGAGTAAGTATTCTCGTGAATGAGAAATGCATAGTCATGCGATGGCTCTGAGTCAAGATGTTGCTCACTGATTTGGTTGATTATTGGCTTGGACTTGGTCTTGCCATGGTCTTGCAGACTTTGGCAAAATGATCTCTTCCAGAACATTCCTGGCATGTCTGGCCTCTTGCGGGGCACTTGGGGTCTCAACCAAAATGCCCATTTCGACCACACGTGTAACAAGCACCTTTGGTAGGGAGTTCAGCGAAAAACATAAACACAGCGATTCTATCTGTAAGCGTGCGAAAAACTGGTTGCAAACTTCACATTATTTCTAATAGTTCCCTTGCTCAAATTCCATAATGAGTTGATTTTTGAATAGATAAAAGGTGTCTTCTTCAATGAAAACCCTTAAAACAGGAAAAAAAGAAGCTTTATATTTTGAAATATACCTCTTAATTTGGCGCGTACGTCAGAGCTCATAAATGATGAACTACAAATGGAGCCCGCCCTCTTCAATATGCCGCTGGAAGTCGCTGCGCTAAATTGCCTCGACTGCAAGTAACCTTTGACCTTATGAGACAGACATGCTTTTTTTTAATAAGTTGAAGAAAGTCACGTTCTCTAGGTACATAGGTCAACTCTGCTGTGCCATCGG
Source organism: Evasterias troschelii (assembly GCA_032357145.1). Taxonomy (NCBI): domain Eukaryota; kingdom Metazoa; phylum Echinodermata; class Asteroidea; order Forcipulatida; family Asteriidae; genus Evasterias; species Evasterias troschelii. Next base: position 1,446,191 of record JAUELU010000084.1, on the reverse strand, counting down.
TGTAATGTATCAAATTGTGCCACAAAACAGGTAATTTTCTTCTCATGTTGATGAAATAAAAGATGAATTTACATATTGAAGGAGTTTGAGACACCTTCTGAAAATCAGCTTCATAGCTTGAAACACAATGGAGTTGCCATTTAAAGAAAGAAGTATGACCCGTTTGTGTCTGTAAATGTAGTTCTTCATGTTGTTGATGCAAAACTGGTCATGGCTAAATGGAAATTTTGACAATTTTAGTCTAGCAGAATGTCACCAAAAATGAAGCCATGAACAGTTTTTGCATTACAGACACAAACGGGTCAAGCAGAATGTCACCAAAAATGGTTTCCTGTCAGACGCCATGTTGGCAGTGTCAGGCTGAGAGGTTTGCCCTTGACAGACAATGCAGCCATCTGACTTTCTACCTTTTCATTTTATCAGCTACTTTCATTGCCTTTTCTAGAGTTCATCCACCTGCTTCCAATAGCTTGCGTCTAAACATAATCAGATTTGCACTTACTAACTCAGTACAGCATCTCTTATCTGGTTGTCTTTTTCACCTCCAAAATCAGTCTCTAGCCGCCCTCCAAAGTCTAGTTACAAATTGCAGTAGGCCCTACTATACTGTTTCCCTGTTCCCTTCTTTTTGGACGACCTGGTGAAATGTCTGCCGTGCAAATGCTGCATTTTTTTGCGGCACACGAGGAACAAATAAATGTTCAGTGCGGCCAAAATATAGCAACGCCCGTGTCCAGGGGGTAGTGTCAATAACGTCTATAACGTTTATTAAGTATTTGTTGGGTGTTATAATTTAATAATCATTAATTTAAAATGATTGTTTTGTTTAAATTTGTATTTATTTGAAAAAAAAATGACTATAAGTATAATAACAAGTGGGCTAACCTGTAATTCAGTAATTGCTACTGCTAGGTTAGCCCAGGTGGACTCTTCCAGTGGCACTGACTGACGTCCTACCACCAGGGCTACTGTGCTAGGTATTAACTATTATTATTATTTTTGTTTACATGTCTATATTAACAAGCGGGGTAAGCGTTTATTAAGTCAATTTGTTCGGTGTTATAATTTAATAATCATTAAATTTTAAATGATTGTTTTGGGGTTTTTTGTATGTATTATTTATTTGTCTAAATAAGTATAATCACAAGTACTAGTTGGCTAACGATTTTTTAAAGTGCTATAGGTCTATACGAATATTCGTCTATCATCATGTCTATCCTCCAGTACCCCAATTACGCACATCACTAATATTCTCGCAGGTACCTTTCCCAACGCATATCATTTTGTTTACAATACGCAGGGACTCAATTTGTTAATTTCATGAAAGAATAAAGCCTAATAAAAAATGTCCTGCAAAGATGTGGAAAATCAAAGCCTT